>OZ005651.1:315603938-316203938 GCA_963930645.1 Salticus scenicus | reverse complement strand
TAATGAATGGTTCGTTTAACTATAACTTTTCTCTGTTTGAATAATTTTACTTAAAAATATTTCTTCGTGAATACTTTATATGCAGCTGAGGTATTTGCGATAATACGGCTATAGTGTATCGTTTCAACGGTGAAACATATCAGGAAAAAAAAAATGGACTACGACCTTCTGTTTAGTAAAATTGAATGTCTGTAATGTCCAAACGCTATGAAATAGCGTATAAGCTTTTCTTCGTATTTTTTAGCTGCTAGATATAAAGATATTACTTATATATATATATATATATATATATAATTAAGGAATTTTTAGCTTTTTAGACAGACGAAAGTAAAACTCTTGTAATATGATCTCATTTTATTAACTTTCATTTAACTTTCTGCTGACGGGTCTCAGCAAATGAAAAAAGAAAAAAAAAAAAAAAGACATATGCCTTTAAGCATTCCTCTAAAACAATACATTATTCAATAATAATAATAAAGAAAAAAAAGAAAGAAAGAAAAATGCATATTCTCGTTTAACCAGTTGAATGCCGTAGACGTATATATCTGACAGTGGTATTTACCGCATCGATTGCTGTGAATAAACAGGGAATGATTTTAACGTGAATACGAAAAAATCTTTTGTTAAATATAATAACGTTTTAGAGGAACGCCAAAAAGCGAAAGTTACTTTTTAAAGCAGGAAAATCTGCGGACCACAAATTGTTGACAACTTGTGTTCATAGCTGCTAACCCTTCTAATTTATTCCGTAACATTATCAATACCCACCTTTTTCTTAAACCATTGTTATTAAAAAATAATTTTTTTTTTTACTTATTTAATCATAATTACTTTTTTTTTTTTTTTTTTCAGAAAATTTACAAAAAATGTGGTGCTAAAAAACTACGGGTAATAACAATACTACGGATTAAATTAGAAATGATGGCAGTAATGCTTATATTGCATGTTTTAGAAATCCTTAGTCATGTAATAACAATGGCAAAAAAATTTGTCAATCCGAGTTATCATTACTTGTTAAATTGTATTGCATTAAGCTAAAATACATAATTAAGTAAAACTTACATTTTAATTAATTTACAGCAACTCACTACCGACCAATTGCTGAATGGGTACCAGCTTCTGGAGGCAGTGTTCCACCCAATGCTATCGAAGTCGGTTATGATGGCGGAGATTTGCTCTACGTAGCTCGCGCTCACCATCAAGGCGACAATCTCCCAGGAAAGTTGGTTCCCTCCCATGGATCATGTTATGTTGCATATGGAGGCGAAGAACATGGGTATCACCAATATGAAGTAAGAAAAATACTCAATTAATTAAAGTTTTGCATCACTTGTCAGTAAAGCACTTAAAAAAAAAAAAAAAAAAAAAAAAAAACAGAAAATTCACCTAATCTCAAACAGCAGTTAAATAAAATATATTACTATTTCATGTCAGAATGTAATATTTCACATTCTTGAATTATATTATATAAATTACGCGCTTCATCATGAAGTGTCTAATATAACTTTAAAACATTTTCCCATTTTTGAGCATATTATAATATTATAATTGATAGATATCATACTACAACTAGAGCCTGATTATGATCTAGAAGTCCCCATATTCTTGGTTCCAAATTTAAGGTGACCATGTAAAATTCAGAAGTTTTAATTTAAGAAATTTTCTTTTCCTTTTTCTATGTGTACAATCAAATATTTACAAATATAACCTTTGGAGGAATAATATAAGAGAAGATGACATGACCGGAAAAACACGAAGCCAAAATCGTAACCACAGACTTCATTAAGTAACACAATTATGCACTGTTAAAAATGGTTTCTCAAAAATGAGCAGAATTGTCTCAAAATAGCTCCGAAATAGTATATACTTAAATTAAAAAACCCATGTACTCATTCTGAGTATATTGACATGTTCAAAAATGGGGATATTGGGATTCTTAGTGGTCAACCCCATTTTTGAGCATGTCAATATAATTCAAAAATGAGTACTTGGGATTTTCAAATCTAAGTATATGTTGTTTCGGAGCTATTTTGAGACAATTTTGCTCATTTTTCAGAAACCATTTTTAACAGTGTATAAGAAATTCTACATTGTTTAAAAGGAAACTTAGAGCGGGATTCTTAAAACAATCAAAACTACAACGTATAGAACGCCAAAGAGGAAAAATTGGAAAGCAGACAGTTGTTTCGGTAGCATTTAGCGTACCGTCTTCAGTGCATAAAGAAATGACAGAGAAGTGCTCTTATACATAGGAAAGGATGGGATTCTGATCAACCAATAGAATTACGCAGAATGTGGGGGATTGGCCATTTGGAATTTAAAAAACTCTAGTTCTGAAAATTGTAGAAAAAATTAAGAAAATGTGCACTGAATGTAAAATTTCCGACAATCAGACAAGTGAGGTACAGCGAAATCCCAATTAACAATATTTTAAAGATTTTTATAGATGCGAAAAGCTTCAAAGAAATCGAGTTCATGAGTGTAGTTTGGCATGCAAATTATTTTAACTGAATCAAATTTAAAATTGTGGTTTTCCTCCCAGCAATGCTTAGAAATAGCCGATTTATTGGTTTCTTGCTTACAGACGTAACTCATATGTTGTTTTAGACGGAATTTAAGACTGCGTTTAGTTTGGCCGATGTATGATAAACCACATTGGTAGGAAATACTATAGATACCCCAAGAATTATACATATCTAAAGGATCTTTTAACTGAGAAAAATTGAGTTTATTGGAAAGCGAAAAAATTATTTTAAAATCATATCATTTGAGAATTTTAGCTATGGCATGACTGGTTGTAGGAAAATGGGGTAAAACAATACTAATATTAGAAGACACTGATTTAGTAGAAAAAGTACGAGGAAGTTGTAATTTTTCGATAGCTATCCAAATCTCTATATATAATCATTTCAATTAAACCACTTTGAAACGCTTAATGAAAATTCTTAAAATATTAACTGTTCATTCAATTACAATTTTACTTTAAAGGCTCATTTACATTAACTTTGTATTTGCAAAAATAGTTGGTTTTAATCGAGATTTTACAGTGCTAGGTGCAACATTCATACCACTATTATCTTACTGTAGTCTTTTATAGTAATAGTATAGTATAGTTTTATAGTAATGTATAGTATTTTATAGTAATATACAGGGTGGCCATAATTAAACTGCAAGTGTTCAAGGGGTGCTGGAGAGAAAACTACTGGGAATATTCCAGTGAAATTTGGTATCTACACGTTTCAGAACATGCGCAAATCAAATATGAAAAAAAAAAAATCGCCATTTTCACCCGATAGATGGCGCTGTACCGTATTTCAAAGCTCACCGGTGGCATATACAACTTCCAAGACCGACAGACAGAGCATAATGACATTCTAAGAGGCATATAAACAATATAAAACATCACTTACAGTTCATCAAAATTCCATACAATTCGCCTCAGTAATTAAATTTTTACAGTATCATGTAATCAAAAATTAACGTAAATTAAGATCAGAAATTAAACAAGCCATAAATTTTTATAAACTGTAAGTGATGTTTTATATTGTTTATATGCCTCTTAGAATGTCATTATGCTCTGTCTATAGGTTTTGGAAGTTGTATATGCCACTGGTGAGCGTTGAAATACGGTACAGCGCCACCTATCGGGTGAAAAATGGCGATTTTGTTTTTTTTTGTTTGTTTGTTTGTTTCATATTTGATTTGCGCATGTTCTGAAACGTGTAGATACCAAATTTCACTGGAATATTCCCAGTAGTTTTCTCTCCAGCACCACTTGAACACTTGCAGTTTAATTATGGCCACCCTGTATATCATAGTTTTATCGTAATTTTCAGCAGTAAAATATTTTTTCCCTTTATTTTACTGCATAAGGACTACTATAAGATAATAGTGGTAAGAATCTCGTTCTTAGCCGATCCTGTTTTATTAAAAATTTATTCAATCCAAATATATGTTCTAATTTATCCTTGAGCATTGTTAGTATCCATCTTTTTTTCACACCATTTTTTTTAGAGCAATTTTCTCCAGTATGTCCTTACAATTAAATAATAAGAAAATTACTCTTCAAAAAAAAGGTGAGAAAAAAGCTGGCACTAACAGTGCTCTGGAATAAATAAAAAATAGTGGCACATCTGAATCTATGCGATAAATCTCCTGCAAATTCTCGTTAATAAGATATATAGAGATATACTACTTTCTGTATAGAGTGTTCCAAAATGAGGTTTCTAATTTCTAATTTATTATTTATTTATTTTTACCTTTATTTTTATTTTTATTTTTTATTTTCAAATATATATTCAAGGATTTAATTTTTTGGAAGGATTTATTACTTTTTTTTATTATATTTACTCCTAGATAGTTTGAATATATATCTATATATATATATTAGTTGAAACATATTTAGACATATGTAATACTTTTCTAATCTTGTATTTAGTTGAGTAATTTAAAATAATATTTTTAGGTACTTGTCGCTCCTTACGGATCAAACTTAGAGTGGAGACAGGCGCACGGATCTGATCTTCCACCAGGCGCAGTCCAGGGTGGAAGTACAGCCGATGGTGAACCTTTATTTATAGGCCGAGTTTCTCACGAAGGTGCAATGTGCTGTGGAAAAGTTCATCCTAGTCATGGTGTTCTGTATGTTGCTTATGGTGGCGGCGAGCACCCACATAGCAGTTATGAAGTTTTGTGTGCGAAGAGTGTAAATTTCTAAACTTCTGCCAATGTTTATAAGCTCATGTGATCACTATTGTGAAGTTCTCTTGATTTTTTAAGAAAACTTTGATGATTATGACTCTGGAAATTTAACAATAAATTTTTTATTTTGTTTGTGTTTGCGTATGTTTATTCAAATGAAATGTCTTCTTAAAAACTATTTTTTTTTTTTTAATTAACAACCTGTGTTTTAATAATAAAGACTATTTTTCAATAAGTATTAATTTCTATGTAGTAGTTTTAATAAAATACGAGCAAGTAAGTTATCAACTAATGCAATTTAAAACTTACTTATCTTTACTTTAAGTTTCAATTATACACAAAATTAAATTTCGATATTTTTATAAATTCATTATTAATAATATATCCATTGAACAAAAAAATATAGAATTTTAGATAAAATAGTTGATGAAATCAGCATGTACAATCTTTTACTCTAGTTATTTGATACTTCAAAAAAAACGCTTGTTACCTTTTTGGGTATAACACTTTAAGAACAATGAGCGTGCAAATTTTTTTAACATAGAAAAATTTTACTAAAAATTATTTCGAAGTATTGGTACCAAAAACATTGTTAAATGGTTGCCGTGTAAACACATGATCATAATAAATAAATTATACTATTATTCATACTTTTTTTTCTAACAAATATTCATTCAATTATTTGTAAGTTCTTTAAAAAGTTTTAATCGTAAGTATTCTTTCCTCTCTAATATACCACTCTTTTAATACCCTCTCTCCCTTCTAAGTCCTCTCCCTCTCTCCTCTTCCAGACATTCTGAGTAAACGTTGTAGTTTCAAAACACGGAGAATATCTGGAGTTTATCGTTTATTTATTTTTTAGTAACTATTAATTATTCATTGAATCATTTCTGTGTCCAAAAAAAAAAAAATATTTAAACGTGAATTCTTTAATTGCGTATTCTTTTAAATTATTTAATTTTGCAACTTGTCTTTATTGCACTCAGAACTGATTGAATGAAAATTATTAGTGAAACATAAATGAACGAATGAAAAAATCACAGATATTTTGAATATTATAAAACTATAGTTTTTAGATATTAAAAAAATCTAATTTTTCTATTTTGTCAAAATCAACACGCGTTTTAAATTATTTTAATAGCGTTTATACTCAGAACGTCTAGAAGATAGGAGGGAGGGGAGAGGGAGGTGGAAAGAAGTGTAAAAATGAGAGAAAGAGAAAGATAATTTTAAGCGAGACATTCTACAAAATTATAGATGATGAAAGAATAAATGATCCAGTGACTTGCTTTAACTGGCACTCTTATTAAATGCTATTAAAATCATTTGAAAATCAATCTGTTTTTAATAAAATAAGAAACACTAAGTTTTTTAATGGCTAAAAGCTGCCCAGTCATCTGCGCGTTTGCATAAAATAATATATTTTTTTTTTCTATTTAGAAGAACTTTAGAATATCATTTGAAATAACAGGAATGGGAAGTTGGCATAAAATTCACACCACTATTTATAAATAAAATTCCTCTTCTTGGTTTATCAACGATTTAATAGATGAAGAACAACCCCTGTAACGAGCTTCGATATCGTCCTGTAGGGAATTCCTGTAGTAGAATCCTACAAATTTACGAAAATAAGTTTTACATTCGTAAATTTCATACTAATATCCTGTTAACGTGTCTCGAATGTAATTATGAAAGAATAAGAATAGAAAGAATGCTATTCTTATTATATCTTAATTGCATAATTTTTATTGAATTTTTAATAACATTTTAAAATAAAGTTTTAATATGCTTATTTAATTTTAGTTGCCCAACTTTAATGTTACGTGCATAATTTCAAAATGAAAGGGCAAAATTTATTTCTGAACTTTTCCGAACATACTTTTTGCATCCATAAGTTTTATGTTTCTATCTTGTTAAAGTGTCGGCTTGAAGTTAATGGTAAAAGAATAAACAATTGCCATTTTTAACTAAACCTAGGAAAAATCTTCAACGTCTTAAATGCCAGAGAGAATACTGAAATAGCAGACAGTTGTATCGATAGCATTTAGCTTACTGTCTTCAGTAATACACTGAAGACGGTACACTATGCTACCTAGCTAAACAGCTGTCTGCTATTCCATTATTCTCTTTGGCGTTCAGGACGTTGAAGGTCCTTTCTCGATTTAGTTATCTAGTGTCAAGTCTCCTTTTGATAATTGCCATTCTCATTTTAACCCTTTACGCTCTGCATATTTCCCTATTTTGAACAGTAAGACACGCCTTTTGGCGTTCCTTTAAAACGCCACACGTATAGTTTCCAACTTACTACCTTTTGGCTACCGAAAAATTGTAATAATTTGGTATTTTATTTTACTTTATCATTAAATAAAATAAATCTTTCTGTTAAAATGTTCCGGTAGCCGAAAGATAGCCTACAGTTACACGTTTTAGAAAAATAACATTTCATTTGCAGAGGAACACCTTAAGGCGTGGCTTGATTTTTTAATGTCCCCTCAGAAAGGACATACGAGCGATAAGGGTTAATATCTCAATGACAAAATATAAATTAAAATTTTTCATAATATTTTTTAATAATGTTTAAATCGGCTTATATTTATTTTTAGCAGTTGAAGCTTTAACCTATTAACGCCCAGCGTCATCATAAGCTAACAAAATAGCACGTGTTTTTTTTTTTTTTTTTTTTTTTTGTGGTTTCTTGGAATGATTTCTGTTTTTCAATAACTGTTTATAGCATTACTCTAAAAGATCCCTCAAAGTTTTATATGCTTGCTATTAATTATATTTAATTAAATAATTTGGATAGTTATTTTATGATTTTTCATTCATCGCATATAAATTTGTTTTTTGCGCAGATATACCAACTTAAGTCAGGTTGAATAATAATATATATTATAATACTTTGTCTGTATTAAATTAGAATTGAAATATTCATCAAAATATATTTTGAAAAATTAATTCGGGCGTTAACGGATTAATGTAAGGCGTGTAGTATTAAAATTAGTAGTAATGGTGAGATAGGGATAGAGGACAATTGACTGTACGTGACTCCTAAGCCTAGATGAAATGTCCTCCATGAGGTCTTTTAAGGATTCCTAACCCGTTCTTATGCGAGTTTCGTACGAAATCCAACGAAAACTCCGAACTGGGTCGACAAACGCGACCTGAAATAGAACCCGGCACTTCCCATCTACCAGATTCGACAGCAGAACCTCTCAGCCCGGTGGAGCATTAAAATTAGCGGATAAAGCTTGCTTTCAAATAGTCAGGAAATATATTTTACATTCATGTATTCCATGTGCACCGAAACATTTGTTAACATGCAATTCGAAAATAATCATGGCGGCATCATTTTCATCCAAAAAAATCTTTCGACGTTTGAATGAATGATTTCGTCATTTGGCTCAATTTTTCTCGTAATTCTATATGCATAAAGGCCGTACAGGGCTTTGAAAAATGTGACTCATTATTTTCATAAAGTTCTTTGTCACGATTCTCTTATAATAGTCACGAGTTAGACCTGAGTAACACTCTCATACACTCTTGTTTGTTTAATTTCGAAACTACAGATATAAAATCTTTTGAAATACTTGACTGAATGAAAAGTTATTTCATTTTATTCTGGTTAATAAAAGTTTTTCAAAAATTGTTTTCTCGTCTAATATGAGAAGTTAATCAGCTTGCTGTAATGGTTAAAATTAAGGTCTAAGTAGTCCTCTTTAATTTTAAATAAAAAAGTGGTGGTATTAATCTTCATCTTTGATTCCTGTTACACTAAAAAAATGCGCTAATGTGAGTCAAAATACAATAATATAGATGTTTTTTTAACTGTAATTTTCCCAATTATTATATTACTAATAATTAAAATAAAAATAAGAAATACAGATGCGGAAAAGGATATGCAGGATAGCACAAAACTCAACGTCAAAACTTTTATTGCAGGTAGAAAACTCAAAAAACAAAACAAACAGAAGTTAATCACATACGAATCTATGACTGAAAATCTCAACCTGATCCGTAAGAGAATAATAAAGGTAAAGAAATAGCAAGTGAATAATAAATGGAAAAACTATTTAGCTAATAATATTTTTCAATAGTGCATACACATCAAATAATGTATACACATTTACTACATGTGTTAATCTATACACATTAACTACACCGTACACAGTGAGCATTTACGCTTAAGAATGTATAATTGTGGATAGAAAAATCTTTAAGCACTTATTATGTGACTTAACGTGCACATGTGTTAGCATATTGTAAAGAATTGTTAAATAAAATTTTTCCATCAGCTATTGGTTTGAAATTCTTCTAAATTTATCCCCCAAATGATCAGGTTGTTGTTTCCGGACATACATTCAAGCGTGATTATGCGGTGTATTTACATTTTTTCCCGTCCCTAAAATTTTTGAACCATTCTGTATCGATAACTTAGGTGTTTAAGCGCCAAAAAATTTAGTAACGTAACATTTCCTTTGATCACATTTTAACATTTTAACATTTCCTCTTTCTTAAAAATGGATTTAAGTCATATGTTTTTCATTCTGTTTAATAGAAAAGTATCAATGTTCAAAATTTTCCCCGATATGTAATTAATTATGCATAAAATTTAAACTTTAATTAAGCTTAAATAATTCCTTTTTTTTTTCCTTAAAAATTTTCTTTTCTGGGTGAATTCAAATTCTCACAATTTGTTCTTAGTTAGTCCTCGTTCTTTCTTCTTAAATTTCTATATTCATGTACTATCTCAGATTTTGAATGAATATTCGTAAAAGTTTAATTAAGACTTTATGTATGCATTTTGTTTCATGTCCAGTGAATGTCCAGTCGTGCATTCACGCGTTTGAATTTATTTACATGCTAATTACTCACATCAATTAAAACAATTGTTACCTTCGGTGAAGAAAAATAAATTTGTAAGGCAACATCAAAATTATTTATTCTGAATGAATTCAAATTTGTACACTTTGTTCTCGGTTATTTCTCGTTCTTTCATTTGTATCTTGTTTTTTTTTTTTTTTTTTTTTTTTTTTTTTTTTTTTTTTCATGTAACAAGTGTATGTATTTTGTTTGCATCGTTTCAGTCGTAAACTCGCATATCTGTATTGATTTTTGTGTTAATCGCCTGTACCTTTTTAAAAAATTGTTGCCTTGGGTGAAGAAAAAAAATTGCAAAAGAACATGAAAAAAAAAAAAAAATGCAACAATCGTTTCGAATCGAAATAATTTAATAAGAATATTCATCTGGCGAAAAAGTAGACAACGTGAAATAAAAAACGCACCACCACAGAAAAACGCATGCCCACTTTTTTCGCCTGATGAAGAGTCTGCCTACTTATTTCAGCCTGAAATAAATATGACGTAATTTTGCAAATTACTGTTTTCCTTGAAACAGTTTTAGTCTACTTCATTCAGTATTAGTGTTTTTTTTTTTTTTTTAACTGTTACTACACCCTTCAGTTTGAAATAAATTCGTGCATTGTAATCAGTGATAAAAATATGTTTTTATCAGAAACAACAACAAAAAATAAATAAGTAAATAAAATAAAATAAAAATAATTTTTCTATTTTTTTTTTTTTTTTTTTTTTTTTTTTTTACATAATTAAATTTAAATACATTCATTTTCTTATCATTTGAAATCGCTGGAGCCATCTATAAAGTTATATTTTGTGTGAATTATAGGAGTTATTCTTTTATGCATGTTGCATTTATTTTTTGACTATACGTCTGTGTCAGTTATTTTTAATATTGATGTTTACATTCATATAATGCAACTGCTGCTAAAATTTTCAAGTGCGTTATTTAGAAATTTCCGAAGTCGACTTTCTTTAACATTCTCATACTGATTCTCATACTCTCTCTCTACATATATACTGATTTTAAACCCATTATTTTCATTTCAATTGATTATTTATTTTATTTTATGACATGTAAATGATAATATTCAATCTTTACCATGTTTTAAGGGCATTACCCTTTTCAGAATAACAACACTTTTTCTGAACAGATGTAATAATTTCAAAACAATTCTTATTTTGCGAAAGTGGCCAAGTTTGTTTGAATTTAACAAATAAATATCATTTTCTTATCTTAAATACATAAACACACAGACGCACACACAACATATATATATATATATAGTTTTTTATTATTTTAATATAACATTGAAAATGACATTATCCATCTCACAGGCGGTATTACCTGTAATCTGTATATTAGCACAACTATTTTAGGATTTTGAAAATACATTCATATTCAAGTTACTTTCCCTCCAAAGAAGTATATAGAAATATGATTGTGTCACAGATTCATTTGCTGGGCTCAACACCAATCTTTTGAAACTGAACTATATCTATATTCATTTATTACTTCACATTTAATATTTATTATATACGTGTATATATTTATATATATTTATTATTTAAGGAAAATAATTTCATTTTCTTTTCAAAACTAAAGCTAAAAATATACCAAAGGATTTTTTATCAATCATATGTTAATCAATTTGTAAAGACTTAATGACCATAAGAGTTTGCAACTGAAATTTACTTAATATACTTTACTAATGTCACAAAAAATAAAACGTTACATATTAAAATTATCATATACTTTAAATATAATGCTATAATATTTCATTGTTACAATTATGAAGCGATTTATTTGCAATTTTTTACTTCCCTCAAAAAACTAGAATATTTATTTTTTTCTCAAATAAAAGCTTAAAAATAGCTTTCTAATTTCATGCGAAACCGTACAATATCTTCAGAATAATTAAATAGAACAAAATAGTATATAAATGATTTCTTGCGGCATCTTTTTCATTAAGCCATTCTAGTTGGCGACAAAAATATGTTATTTGAAAGAAATCCAATTGCTTTGTTACAATATCTTCAGAATAATTAAATAGAACAAAATAGTATATAAATGATTTCTTGCGGCATCTTTTTCATTAAGCCATTCTAGTTGGCGACAAAAATATTATGTTATTTGAAAGAAACCCAATTGCTTTGTTATTTGAAGATACTATCCTTCTTTTTACTATATTTTCTACTTTAAAATAATTATAGCTTAATTTTGAATTGTGCTATTTAACCCCGTAATTGTGTTTTCGGTACTCACTAAATTTATTTTCAGTTCCCCACTAAGTTTAAACGATTTTCTGAACAAATTTATCGTAACAAATCCTCATATTCTCTATTGGCATAAATATACAATTTTCTAAAATAAGTAGAAAATTATTAATATATTATTTTCAGCAAGAATGACGTCCTACGTGCGTCATTTGTTTCTAAAAAGGAAATTATATGTTAGAAATATTGACTAAAATTACAATTTAAAAGCATCTTGTAAAACAACTACCTGCTTCAAGTTTGTAATTATAGTAGGCATGAAATTATTTTATAATAAAATTTCTTATTTCTGTCAAGAATATGAAATAACATCTTCATGAAGTCTTTTATGCTTCAAAAAATGTAAAATAAATTCGTTTTAGCTTTTTAAATAGTTGTTATCATCTGTGTACTGAAATGGAAATAGCCGGAGAGCGAGTTATTTTTATGATAGTTAATTTATCTTCTGATAATTTAAAATTAAATTACTATATATGAAGGGTATCCCGCTGGGTACGAATATATGCAAATTCTTGTAGATATCATCGAGGCGATTTTTTTTTTTTTTTTTTTTTTTTTTTTTTTCAAAAAATGTTAATTTACTTTTTCGAAAAAAATTACCTTTAATATTTATAAAATCTGTTTTAATACCAAAACTATTTTTAAATTTTTGATATATATATATATATATATACACATATATGTATGTATGACAGAATTCACGCTGAGAAATCTTATATAAATATAAAATCTTATAGAATTTTATTTTTAAAGTCATGATGTTTAAACTAGTTTTATAAATTAAAAAAAAAAAAGAAAAGAAGGAAGAAAATAAGCACTTAACTTTTCGGGAAAGAAGGAAAAAAAAAACTAATTTCTTATAATAAATTTTGGGTGTTTTATTTTTAAAGATTTCAAGAGATGTATATCACACAGTCTACGTTGGGGCAAACTTAAATAAGTTAGAAGTCTTTCGAAAATAAGTTGTGCTAAAACTAACTTTACAATTGAGTAGTAATTACACTGTTTTAAAATTTAGGTTCAGCACTAGAACCCTTTTTAAAGCATTTCAACATACTTAATTTTTTTCAGTGAGGCCTCTGTATCAAATAGCTCTTTTATTATTATTATTATTATTATTATTATTCCAGTGTCAAAGTAATTTTACGTAATTGCGTTATTAAACAAAGATGCAATATTCAGAGACACTCTTTTCTCATGTACGGTATAAAAATTCTCATTTCGAATATGTGTTGGAATCTGTTGGCATATCCTGCTGCGTACCCATTGGCCTTGTACATACTTCAATCAACTTTTAGAATTTAAAATGAAAATGTGAAGGTTGGTTGGCTGGTTGATTGGGCTGAACGTCACACCAGTGCTGCGCGATGGGCAACTGGTGACACTCACACCTAGGAAAAGTGTGAAAGAGAGTACAAATTAATAAATTTATAAAAAAAAAATCAGCCGTTTGATATTTCCTTTAAAATTTATTGCTTTTGAATTTCATTAAAAGATTAATGCATAAAAATAATAAGAAGAAGAAATTAAAATTCTGTCCTAAATATAATTTAATTTCGGACGAGAAATCTCTTTTTTTTTTTTTTTTTGGTTAAGTTTTCCGTATAAAGTCATGTAGTAACCATACGTGTAAAGCGTCCGCATACTTTTATTGGGAAATTCTATTGCATCTGTTGTACGGTCTCTCGTTGCATAGTACTTTGGATTATTTAGCATAGGAAAGTCTTTAACTGATAATGCTTCGATAAAATTTCACCCGTCTTAAGAATTAAAATTACACTAAAACTACCCGTTAACACCGTTTAATGTTCTTCGTCCTCGACCAAATTTCTTGCAAAGTAACATTTATACAGCTTTGCAAAAGATAATAGTTCAAAAACAAATGTAGACATTTAATTAAAATTACTGTTTAAATTAAAATAATCAAAATAAAATATAGTTTGCAAAATATGTACAAACACTACACATTTTTCATTTATTTATTTATTTTTTAATATCACTAACATTTTATTTTTTAAACAAAATATAATAAAATTTACATATACACTAAGCGACAAAAAAAAAGCCGCACTGAAGAAAAATCGACTTATACCTTTTGGGTTTGTAATAATTTAAAAACTAATGATTGCAACAAATAAAATTGTTATGTTTGTATAATACGGAAGTCATAACATGATACCTATGTGCATTTTCGATTTAATAATTCGTTTTATTACACTGTACTAAGTATGTAATGAATATCTAACTTAAAATTTTCTTTTTGAACGTAATATAATAAACATATACTTTATATTCTATCATGATTTATTATATGAAATAAACAAGTGCTATTTTAATGTATGAAATAAAACTATTTATTTGTTAGATATAAACAATTATTTAATAAAAATATGTATTCTGGATTGGATAATTCCGCCTTTATATGGAATTACTGCTTTAATGCGCAATAACATAGTGTTTTACAGTTTTTTAACATGAAACTCAGAAATTTCACTGTGCCAAATATCATAAATATTTTTTTTCTAGTTCTTTCAAAGTTGTAGGCTACAAATTCTAATCCCCACTCTCTTTTATAGACTAAACATTTTCGAGCGGATTGAGATTAGGACAATTTTCAGGTCTAATAAAGAAGAAATCCTGCGATATTTTTTGTGGAATTTAATTTTAAGTAAAAAAGGTTGTGATAACTTACAAAATTATAGATACTCATGAGAATGGATAAGGAATTTAACAACTTGAATCAAATAAATGTATCACAAGCGCCATATAACAAGGTGCATTATCGTCTTGAAATGCTGATTATGGAAGAGTCTGAAATAACCCCAATGTAGTTGGTCAGGTATCAATTTTTTAATGACCAAGTTTTATTTCGGGTTGATTGATCCCTTGAACATGAAAATTTGCCAGTCTCACCGAAAAATTATGCATTTTTGTATCGTAATGTACGGGGAATATGTCATTGTTTTAAAAGTGCGATTTTCATTAAGTCAGTCACATTTTCGTGATCAGATCTGCTTGTTTCCGTCAGTTCGAAAAAAGTTAAACTTAACTAATCAGAGAGAACAACTTCAGTCCAATAATTAATTGATCATTTTTTTTTTTAAACCCTCTAATGTCTTGGTTTTCTATTTCTTTTCGTTAAGAATGAATTTTTTTCAGATTTTCTGGCAATTAAACCTGCTTTGTTTAATTGTTATTTCACTGTATTTAGATAAATTGTGTTGCTAAACACTTTTTCTAAATCTCTGTTATGTTCTAAATGTAATACGATTGTAATTACGATTGTACGAATGTAATTACAAATAATAATAATAACAATAATTAATTAAAAAAAATACAAATATTGTAAATAATGAGTGAAATCATGTGTTGAAAATATAAACCATTTGTTGTTTTTAATGATGCAATGGAATCCAAAGATTTATTTTCTTCAATTTATCTTTCGTTCCCAAATTTCACTCGTGACTAAATCATTCTTGTAAAGTGTGAATTTAAGAATTTTCTTTGCATGTCTGAAGGTCAAGGCCATTCCGTTCAGTATTTCCATCGTAATTAAAAAAAGAAAAAAAAGAGAAAAGTTTAATAATTTGATCATTAACTGAATTTTTCATCTCGTCTTGTCTGTCTTTCATATCATCTTTTAATTTACCTTATTCACCTTCCGTCTCCTGTTGTTCAGCTTTTTTCTCATCTTGTCCTACTTTCAACTCCTTTAATTTAGCAACCAGAGTCTCCATTTCTTTCTCGAGGAGTTTCTTCATTCATTCCGCTATGTTTCTAGTCACAAGCTTTCAATCGAACTGTCCCAGATTGGGCGGTAAATGTCACAAAAATATGGACTTTCTGGTGTGTAAAATGAGCATTATAAATAAGCAATCAGGTTCTAGTCGACTAAAATACATTATTCAATTAATATACTCGAAACAATTCAATAAAACTGTCACTCGTACTACAAAAACCAAGTAAATCGCGTTATATACTCAGCAGAGCTGGAATATCACTTGTTCATCAAAAGTGATGTATAAATTATCAAACAATATCTCGGATAACGGCTCGACTGAAATATCTTAATCCAACCGACTGATTCGATAGTGAATCTCTGCATTTATACTTTGGAAGAAGACTGGTGCGAGATACAATTAGATCATTTTGAAAAAAGCCCAGTAGCGTCTTTCTGAATTTAGATGGAACTTCTAGATTTTAAAAACTCTAAGATAACTAATTTTTGCCACTTTTGACTGCCATATTGTCAAGATCTTCGTCAATTTGCTAAGTTTGTTGCCAACTCACTTTAAAAATGTCAGTTTTATTTTCTTCTCCTTTTATATCTATTTTTTAGACAATGACAGTCCTAATGGAAGAAACAGGTTTAATCTGTTACTAGCAGGCTGTGCTCGCTTCGCTGGGCACTATATTTAAAGGATTTCTTTTTTAAATGAATACTTGAAACGTTTAAATAAATATATTTCGATTGGCAATTATTTTCGTCACAGCTTTAGTATGCGACCTCCTTGGCAATATTAAACATTTTTTGAACTTCTCAGAAATCTTCTTCTCAGAAATCTTCTTCTTCGAATCTGTACAACAAAACTATTATTAAAACGAATATTCTCGAAAACAGTCCAATGGTAGTGTTAATTCTTCGAATATTCTGGAAACAGTTGAAGCTGCTGTTAATCGTACAGTAAAAGTCACTATTCGATGAATGTTCTGGAACAGTCCAAAAGACAGTCACTTGTTCCACAGGAGTAAAGCAAATAATATCAAATACTCCAGAGCAGAAATTTTCGCTAGTTCACGAAAAATGTCCAGTCGCTTAGAGCTCAATCCTTAAAGTGCAATCACTCAGAATAGGTCTCTGAATAACTCTGAATCGCAGTGACTACATACTCTTTGGCAGAAATCAACTCACTCCTATTTATAACTTTTGGAGATGGGGCTAGGCGATGATTCCATCGAGAATCCCATGGAAGGCTGGAGATCTATGTTTCTGTGTGTCGGAGAGCTTCGAAACTTCGGGAACCCTAAACTACCATTCTTCACCAAATTTGGTCGCCCACTCGCCAAGTTTGTCGCCAAGGCTGACCCCACTGGAAGTGAATGAACTGCCCTTTTATTATCACTTGTCCTGTAAAACTACTTTCATTGCAACAGTACAATGGATGCAGGGGAAAAAATCCCTTGTAACAGTATGTTATGAGCACTATTTTTACCGTATTTTAAACAACTAATGTTTCTATGGTTATATATATATTTCCCATCTTGTATAAAAAGGAAAGCCTATTTTGCTAATACTTTTATCGGACACCTTTTCGTTAATATATAAGAATCCTTCATATTCTGTTTATATTTTTAATGGTTTTTAGGTTTAACATAATGCTTACTGAAATATATATATATATTTTTTTTAACTGCATTTTTTCTTTAAAATTATCAACTCAGATTAAAAAAAAAAAAAAAAAAAAAAAATAGTACAACATATATTATCATCGTAAACTATATTAACACTTTATTAATGTGTATATATATTTTTTATTTTTTTTTTTTTTTTTTTTTAGAGTAAAAATGACGTCAATTTTTGTGAAATGCATAATTTATTTTTTTTATAATGTTTTATTGTTCACGTTTAAGTTCTACTGAAGCTATTATTTTAAGTATTCAAGTAACATATGTTAATTTTGTTATGTTGGATGTTTTTAGCCATTTTAAAATGTACTTAAAAGAAACGCAGTCAATAGACTGTAATGGTAGAATTTCTTTTGTATGTACTTGTGCACGTGTCACAAACACTATATATACCGGGTAGTTATAGTTTAAGTTACCCGGTTTGACCTAAGTAGATCCCGTCCTAGTAGATTTATTTCATTAATACTTGTTATAGACGTTATTGTTATATGGACCATGGAGAAAAGAAATCTGCAATAAAAGTATATGGTTCAAGCTTCGACCGATAAATGGTGCTTTTTATGTAATATAGAAAAGACGTTATTTAAATTTGGAGTGTTTAAAAAACCAGTAGTTAATGGCGTAAAACCATTCTTCATTAAGCAGTTAGAGGAGAAAGATTGATCCTTACAGATCAAGTTGTTTTATTAAGACGGTCGTAGTAATTTTTTAGGAGCATTGCAAGACTATCGACTTGAAAGTTTTACAAAAAAGACCTCTGTGGAAACAGAGTTTTAAAAAGGGGATTATTAAATCTGAAGATAGTGGGGAGACGGTTATACTTCGAGGAAGATGACAGAAACTGATTTCAGATGAAATCATTTTTGAAGTTGGGAAAGAAATCAGAGTGCTGCGGTCGAAGAAGCGTACGGTTTCCATAATCTTGAACAAGTGCAGTGTCATATCGCTCACGTGATTTGTTTATCCCTTTATCTACAGTACGAATGTTTCTGTAATCTATTCTAGCAGGGCCATCCATACAAGTTCTACATTGTAGAGGCAAAAAAAATGCATTGATTTTGCTTGACTTCTTTTGGCCAGAATAGCCACTGACAATGACAATGCATCTGGACACTCTTTCGACTACAGCAATATGACTTCTTCCCCAGTTTCTTTTTGAAATCAGTTTCCGTTACCTTCTTCGCAGCATACTTGGCTCTTCTTTCTCTTTAAATTTTATATTCTTTCTTCTAAAGACTTATCTCGATAGAGGTCTTTTTTACGAGCCTTTCAAGCGTATCTATATTCTTGCTGTGTAGTTGAAAAAATACTACTGTCATAATAAAACAACTTGATACATAAAGATCAGTCTTTCTCCTCTAATTGCTTGGTGAAGAATAATTTTACGACACTGACTACTGTTTTTTTTTTTTTTTTTTTTTTTTTTTAACGCTCCAAATTTGCATAACATCTTTTATACAATGTATGAAAGGCCAGGGCCTCCAAATTTAGCTCATTTCCAAAATTTGAGAAGTAATAGTACACATTTTTTCATTATATGTCTATTAAAAACAAAAATTCATTAAATTTTTCTTTCTATATTTTATTAAAGAGCTCAAACAATTACTAAATTTTGTGTCTAATTTCCTAAACATTGGCTGATCAATGTGCTTCAGTTTTTCAATTGTCTTGCACATAAAACTAATGATTTTGTTATAGGTTGCTAAAAAAATGAGGAAATAGAAAATATAATTGAAAGAAAAGTTTTAAAAATGCACTATTTTTATTTATTTATTTTTGTTTTTGAGAAAGGGTCCTTTTGGTGAGCTCTTTAGAGCAGGGTGAGGGAGCCTCCAAATAGCATCAGTGCCCCGCGTCTTCAAAAAGCATAGTCGGGCCCTGTGAATAGCGCCAGCTATCGATCGGAATTTCAACTATTAAATTTTATTGCAGATTTTATTTCCCATGGTCTGTACAACACATATACCAAGTTTCAACGATGTTTATCTACTGGAACGGGATCAACGTAGGTATACAAAGGGTAACTTTAATTATAACTACCCAAGAAAACTACACACTTAATTCCATGAAACTCATAAGTGTTTGTGGAAAATTTATGACAATTTCACGATTACATAACATACTGAAATTCTTTTGCATAGCCCTTTAAACAAATTAAAATTTCTCTGCACACACATTTTTTTTTTTTTTTTTTTTTTTTTTTTTTTTTTTTTTTTACGGAAAGCATGCTGTTGAGCATTTCAGTAGTGTTTGTGAATTTCCTTATGTTTAACGCGCTGAAACCATGTTAAAATACTCTTAAAAGAAATTCCTTCCATTGACCGTAATGAAACAAATACTTTGGTGAGTCCCTATGCATGATCCACAAATACAATTTACACAAAAACTATATGCTATACAGCTCATGTAGCTGATAAAGATTTGTACCAACTTTAAATTCAATCAGATGATTTTTATGATTGATATCGCAGCAGATACACAAGTAGACATACAAACACCAAAGTCTTTTAGAGTCTGAATTAGGAGTCCTCTACTGACGTTTCGGCAATAAATCTATGTTTACTTATATATGTTTTATAAAACTATTCTACCAATTACTATTAAAGATAAAGGTATCTGTCTAATTGATTCTTTGTAATATTAATCAAACTTAATAGTGCCAGTTAAGGGCATGGAGTTCTACGGGACACGTCATAACAATGCTAAATATTGAAAAATAAAAACTTTTTAAGTAAGCACTCCAAACTGCGTGTGTTTTCAATTTATTGTGTTTTCTTACAAAGGTTTATTTTTCTTTATCATTCACCATCAATAACTCGGTGCATTTTACAGTAATCCTAAGTATTAGCTTAATTCGGTTTATTTTTCGTAGATAAGATGCGTAAAAATGTCTTCGATCAATTTTACTAAAGCACACTATATACTCTTAAGCTTCTGCTGTAGTACTGTACAAGTAATACATATTTTTACAAACTGGATCCTTCTCTTTTTCAATTTCTTTCAATTCATAATTAAAATTATTTATACAATATGATCTGATACAAAAATAATAATAATAATAATAATAACAATAGAAGTATATTGTAAGCCATTTTCTCGTTTGAAGTTAATTGAGGTTTGCATTTTATTAACATATAACCGTGAATGAACATGATGAAGATAGCAGGTGACAGGTGTAACGCATACATTGCCTCAATTACTTCCTCGAGAGTAAAGGCAAAGACCCCCTAAAAAATTCACTTACAGAAAACTTCCAATTAAAGGCGTCAGTTCCACTCGTAGGAAATTAGCTTTAATCTCAAAAAGTCAAAACCGAAACATACATAATCCTCAATAATAAATCTCCAAAAATACCGAAACATCATCTTTTCTTATAGCTTTCTTTTATAAAGTTAGCTCTATTCCCGAGTTATCTAATTTTTTGAAACATGCCAATTGTCAACATAAGGGACCTAGACATGGGTGAGATGCCCTCTGTGGGGGTCTTTCTGAGTTATCCTAACCAGAATTCTAGCTAGTTTTGAAGAAAATCACGAAAAACTCAAAATGACTAGATCGACGAGCGCAACGCTGAACTAGAGGTCAGAACGGGCCTGCTAGGATTATAGAACTTTTATTTCAAAGGGGAAAAAAATGATATTTTTTGTAACAGATGAAAGCTTAGGATTTTGTAAATTTTGTAAAAAAGTATCATACCCCGAGTGCCAATTATTCACGCTACTCCACTGTGGACTGAAGGATATACAGTCTTGAAATAACTTATATCTGAGCCTTTACCTAAATTTTGTTTTTAATTTCAGATCGAGCAAGACATTATCTATATTTCAGCTCACAAAGGCAATTGCTTTCAATTTGTGATGTAAACATTGTCGATTTGTCACTCTTAATCTGAAATAAACACTTATTACGGGATGTAGTTATTATATGAAAAGTTGAAGTAGTAACTCCATATTAATGGATGGAAGGTAGTTATAGTTGAATATAAGCATGGACAATCTAACACACACATGCAGCGCATGCACGCATTAATATATTACATCACTTATAAATTATGAAACAATTATTATTTGTAAGGAATAGAAATAGTCATTGTCAGTGCTGCCAGATTTGAGGGAAATTTTTATTCAATAGTCACCGTTAAATTTTGATTGTAACGGATATCTAATTACATCGAAAATTTCTGTAAAAGATGTTTTGAAACGATTAACAAACTGCTTCAAATATAATTTCGTGGTGGCTGTTAAATAAAAAATTCCCTCAATCTGGCAGCATTGGTCATTGTACTGCGGTCATGGTAAAGGAATATCTCAGAATCAGGAAAAATTTACAATCAACTTCAATAGATGGCAGCACATGACTTTTTTTCATTAAAGATTCCATTCTCAAGTATATTATCCAAACTTTTCAAAATAAAATTTTCAAAATAGTTGCGGGATTCTTTGAAAGTTATTTTACAATTCGTATTCGACGGCATGTGTTTGTCATATTTCAATATCCTCAACTTTTTTCTCTTAATGAATCCATAGAGACAACCTACAAGTAAAAAATTATTTCGAAAATATAAATGAATGTACTTCAACATTCATTATGAATATATTAATGTACAATATCATATTATATAATAATTATATAATTGATAAAGGTTAAAAAAAAAAAAACTTGAAATGGTTAGTGTTTAGATGTATAATTACTACTTAATTCTCATTTTAAAAATACCTCTTTTACAAATCACGTATTTGCATTGCATTTACCTAATTTACTTTTTTTTTTTTTTTTATGTATTGCTATTTCATATAATTAAAAACTTTCAATTTTGAAAAAAAAAAAAAATCTAAGCACTTGAATTCCTGATGGGACAAAATATTTTGCATCCGTTAATTAAAAATCTGGTGTGAAACAACCACACGACTTCCATTACCAGCTATTACATGTATTACCTGCATTTTTGAGAGATAATGTGATCAGAAAACATAAAAGTGACCAAAAAAGAAAATCGTTAGAGCCGTTTTTGAGATACCAACGTTTACAAAAAATCAATTATTGACCGGAAAACAATAATTACATACAAAAGCATATTTAAAAGTGAGTTAAAATGGCGAGTTTGAAAAAAATCCGTAAAACCGTTTTTAAGGGAACGCCTTTGCGAGGCCTGAAATTGAGCTATTTATACAGGACGCCTATCAATTTTCATGAACTAACCAACTATATCATTCGAAAGGATATCTGATAGAGTGTTTATATAGCAAATTTGAAGAAAATCGTTAGAGCCGTTTTTGAGATACGGACTTACGGTCCCACTTCCGGTTTCCGATGTCCCATTTCCGGTTAAACTCAATTATTGACAGGAAAACAATAATTACATACAAAAGCATATTTAAAATTGAGTTAAAATGGCGAGTTTGAAAAAAATCCGTACAACCGTTTTTAAAGGAACGCCCTTGGGAGGCCTGAAATTGAGCTATTTATACAGGACGCCTATCAATTTTCTTGAACTAACCAACTATATCATTCGAAAGGACATCTAATAGAGTGTTTATATAGCAAGTTTGAAGAAAATCGTTAGAGCCGTTTTTGAGATACGGACTTGCGGTCCAACTTCCGGTTTCCGATGTCCCACTTCCGGTTTTTCAATTTTCACCAAAATTTGGAAATTTCATCTGTAGGCCAGACGTATTTGAATTCTAAAGTTTCGTAGCTCTATCTTTATTAGTTTCTGAGCTATAATAGCCAGAAGATTCTCCACATACATACACACACACACACACACACACATACATACACACTGACCAATTGCCAAAAACCACTTTTTTGGACTCAGGGGACCTTAAAACGTGTAAATCAGGTGAAAACCCGATATCGAATTTTCAGACCGAATACAATACTTCCATTACCTACGGTAGTAGGGTAATGGAAGTAAAAATATATAGTTCTTAAGTTGTTGAAATTACAGGAAACCTCAGTCAAAGTTTTTTCGAGAACGATTTCAAATATGCTTGAAGTGGCAAACAAACGCACAAAAATCCGATTTCAAAGTTTTTCCATTTCCTTTAAAATTTCCTTTTTACGCATATTCTACAAATCATTGCGTTCAATAAGTTGAAGAACGTTTTAAGAAATAACCATAAACTGCAAAAACATACAATTGTTTCACTTCGAAATAATTAAATCTTCCCCCTTTCATCAGATGAAAGAAATGGATGGGAGCACGAAAGTAGCAATGAACCCTACAAGTTTTTTCGAGTGTGTTAAATTGAGATCCATCCTTAATTCATATTGTTACTTTCATGCTGCGTTAGAGCCCATTTTTGTTCAACTGATGAAGTGGCTTTCTCGATTATTTTAACCTGAAACAATCGTTTCTTCATTTTGCTAAAATGTAACCAAAATCGGAAGTCTAAATTTTTTTTTACATTATGGAGATTGTTAATCAGTTAAATTATAAAAGAACTGTAAAATTCACACAGATACAAGACAAGAACTGAACTACAGACACCCCTTTTTGGTGTACCAGAGTTATCAAAGGACCGATAAGCCAGTATTTAGTAAAATGGACGACGAAATCTGAAAATTGTCTGGATTAATTGGATGACTATAACACCAAATAGGGAATATTGAAAAAATTGTGAGAGGTCTGTGTAGCAGTTGTTTCAAAGTTTGTTCAAAATGATTCACCCGGATGATGGTGATAATTTAATATATTATTCTTAATTGCAGTAAAATAAACTAAAAACTCCTGTTGAACAAAGATGAAAAAATTGTAAACAAACACTATAATTTGTAAAAACACACAATAATTGTTTCACCTCGGAATAATTAAGCAAGGCCCTTGATCAAGCGTCACAATGTAGGCAAGAGTGAAACATAAAAACTGTTTTTCTTTGTTAGTTTATTTATTTTTGCTGATTAGATATTTAAAAAATAATAATAATAATAATTGGTTTGTAATTGCTCGAAAGAATTTCAAGTAATTAAAAACATTCCAGGATCTCACACCCTTATTGAGATTCTGCGTTCGTATTTTACTAATATACTAAAAATTGAATAAATAAATAAAAATAAAAATTTACTCTATGGAGAAGCAGTACTAGCACTTGTCCATTGTTGCCTGATTTGGAGATTTTTTTGTTCAATATCTACCACTAAATTTTAATTGTAACGGTTGTCCAATTACTTGGAAGATTAACCGTCTATGTTAAGTATATAAAATATCACTTTTCAAAATTATTGGTAACTATTGAATATAAAAATCCTCTGGCAAACCTGCACTTGTCAGATGTTTTTATTGATGAGAAGTGTAAGGATTTGGATTTAAAATTTATTGAATATTCTTGTTTTAAAATGTTCAAGTATGAAATTATTAGAGATTATTTATACATCTATATATTTTATTGCATTTAAAAAAATTTTGTCACAAATCAAATGCAATTTAATTAAAATAATTTATTTTAATTATTGACTACATCGTTAGCGATTTATAAAAATGAGCTAAATATTTCAAATATAAAAAAAAGAAACATTTGAAAATTTTAGCAAGAATTTGACATTTTAGATATCCCTCAAACTATTAAATAGTTAAACGAGTATTAAAATGAAATAATTTAATTTTTTTTTTTTTAAGTAAATAGTAAAATACATTTTTTGCGTTATTGTTCAACTTTAAATACAGATTCCCTATGTATTTTAAGGCAGTTCAGTATCTGGATAATTATACTGCTATTTTTCATACTTCACAAGATAAATTCTATAAAACGGAAGAAAAGACTGCTTTGTAAAAAAAGACTATATTCTTTTTTTTTTTTTTTTTTTTTTTTTTTTCCAGCAAGAAAACCTTGACCTTATAAAAATATCTCAATGAACTTTCTTTTTTCTGAAACAGTTAAACACTGTAGTATTTGACTTTGAAATTTTTTTTAACGTTGAAAATAAGCGGTTTTCTGTCGATGTCACAGCTAATAATTTTTCCGTCAAATGATTTTTTTTTTTTTTTTTTTTTTTTTTGTGAGTTTCTACAAAAATGATATAAATAAGTAAATAAATTGTAGTCTTTTAAAATTTGGCTAAGAAAAAAAGACTAAATATTTCCGACGATATAGAAAATAAAAGTAAAAGAGAGGGAGATTTTATTATTATTATTATTATAAAAAGAGTATCGTTTTATTACAAGTTTCATTTAGTTGATTCTTTTAAATGTTTTTTTTTTCTTTGGTTAGTTAAACACTTCTTCCTTCATGCATTCAAATGTCTCTCTCTCTCTCTCTCTCTCTCTCTCTCTCTCTATATATATATATATATATATATATATATATATATATATAGAGAGAGAGAGAGAGAGAGAGATATTATATATATTTTTTTTGTTACTTTTATTTAGAAAAAATACATCACTTTAAAGTTATTTCCAAAGCGTCAAAAATATATGGCAATTGATAAATAAAATTTATTGAACATGATGTGGTATATGTATTAGGTAAATACTATTCATGAATAGCAGAATTATAGTTTAAAACGGTCGATAAATAGTATTTTTGTATAGATGCACTATTTAATTTATCTTTTAAATCTTTTTATTAAATGTTGATTTTTTTCAGTCAACTTATGTTTCTACAAAGCTTACTATTAAAGTTAATAGTAAAGTTTTTTCTATTAAGAATTTCAGTTTTAAATAATTTAAAATAACTTATATTTGAAACAAGCTTATCTTGAAACAATTTAAAATAGCTTAAAATAATTTAAAAGTGCTTATCTTTAAAAAACTTATCCTTAAATTGTTTGAAATAGCTTTTCTTTTAAATTTGTTTATTAAATGTTTTTTTTTTTTTTTTTTTTTCAATTTATGTTTTTTAAAGCGTTTAATTAAAAATTTAAATTTTAAATAATATAAAATAACATATCTTTAAAAATAAGCTTATCTTTAAATGATTTAAAACACCTTAAGATAATTTTAAATAGTTTATCTTTAAAAAACTTTCCTTAAAAATTTTAAAGCAGCGTATCTTTTAAATTTGTTTATTAAAGTTTGATAGATTTTCCTTTTTGTGTGTGTGTGTGTGTGTTTTTACTAAGTTGTCTATTAAACATTTTCAGTTTTAAATATTTTTTAAATATTGTAGCAGATTTATTCATTGAAGATATACGTTTCTTTTATTTCTTACATATTGGGTAATATATGGATAAGCCGTCGTAAATACTATAAAAATTGAATATGAAATTTCCAATCAAAATTATTATATTAACTTTCAATGTTTTTCTGCTATTAAATAATGGATTATTTTTCTTTTATATTGGACTTACGTTAAAGAAATAACCCCTATTTTTTTAATTGAAATGCATACAGTAAAATTATCTGTCATATATAAGTTAATTAAAAACTAAAAGCAGTTGATTTCTCAGATAATATAAATAATACGTATTAATCGAACAAACGAAATTTTGATATAATTATGGTTTGCGCTCTAAAAAATCCTGATAGAGATATGATATACTTTTAGAAATTAAAGACCTTCCTTTTAAATATTAAAATCAATGATCGTTTGCAAAAAAAAAAATCTGGATTGGATATTTCTGCTTAGCGATGAAAATGTATAGATTATCATTTTTAATACTAATAAACTATAAAACCTATTGTTACTGGGACTTGTGTATTATAAAATAAATATAAAACCTATTGTTACTGGGACTTGTGTATTATAAAATCAGAATAAAAGTAACATTATAGCTAGGAATAAAGTTTTTAGATTTATTTTTTCGAATATGATCGCATTCCATAAAAATATTGTCATGTTTTACTTCAAAATTGTGCTTTCTTTGTTCAAAGAATAATTTCAATATTGAAAGAATAATTGAGTTTATTGGTATAAATCAAAACGAAAAAGAATTTGTTTTTAGTTCATGAAATATAAAAGAGTTGAATTTTGAGAATATTACTTCTGAATGCTCTCAAAAATATTTAATTAATATATTTTTCAAAAGGTAAAAAATAAATAAATCTCAGAAAATTTTGTGTTTTGAAGAGAAACAGTGGAATGTTCTAAACATAAATTATTTGTTTTTTACTAAGAAACAAAATTTCAATTACAAAAAAATAATCAATTTATTATTAATACTTTTTTTTTCAATTAAAACCACAGTTTTTGTTTATATACAATGAAACAGTATTATCAGCTGCGGCGTTAACAATTTGGGAACCCTTCTGCAAAATGTTTGAGATGCCTTACTAAAAATTAGAATCCGGTACGTATTAAACAGTTGATTTCCAGCTGATTATAATAATAATAAAAAAAAAAAAAAAAATGTAGATTTATCTTTTTAAGAACCATTGATTAATACATTTATATCAAGAAAGGGTGGCATATTTTAAAGTCATAGTTATAGTATGAGGAATCTAACAAAGATTATACAGCGGACTTATCTGACACGTTCATTTTGAGCTCTCCACTGTTGACACATCAAAGGTGTTGGTGTTGGGATTAAGGCCATTTGATGGCACTTGGGTCCAATACCTAGGTAGAATGCCCTCAATGGAGGTCATTTTCAAGGGTACTAGGCCGTATTTACTCGAGTTTCGGTGAAAACCAAGGAAAATTCCGAGAGGTTAGATTGACGAGCGCGATCTGGGATCGAAACCGACACATCCCGTCTATCAGTTTCGAGAGTAGAACCTCTCGACCACTGGTTGGCACATGAAATTTAAAAAAGATTCTACAATGTTATTTTTTTATGCACTCTATATCTACCAATAAGTATTTAAGACACTTTCGAATTTAGACGTTTTGTCAAATATCTAGAAAACTTCTTTAAGAATCATCTTGAAACTTTAGTAGTGCTAAGAACATGTTATACCTCATATATTTCACCAAAAGGTGTGTCCTGAAGAGGGAAAAAGAACCAGTAAAAAATTAATGGAGGATCTTTCAACAGGATCTTAGTCCACCTTTTTCCAGTTTTAGAAAAAACTCACAGAAATCTCGAAGTGCCGAGCGCAATCTCTGTGTGATCCCGATACCTCCCGTCTAAATAATACATATTGGAGGAAATTACACTGCATATAAAGTGGTATAAAATGGGCGGGTACTGACAGTGCTCTGAAACAAATTAAAACACTGGCATATGTACCACATGTGGTGATTTATTACATAGGAATAAACTGATTGTGATTAATATCAACTGTATATAGATTCATTATAGTCGGAATATAAATTTAAGAGCAAAATTTTGCGCTCTTTTTTATTTGCCTTTATAAAATGCGATTATATTTTTATTCAATTAGTGCTTTATTTCTAATTACAATAGTATGAATATGTGATTGTTAGAATTTTAAGCTATATTCAACATACCTTTTGAAAATTTTAACCTATGTTAAATAATAATACTAAGAATAAAAATTATGTTTAAAATTTTCACTGGATTTTTTTTTTTTTTTTTTTTTTTTTACAACTATTGGTATTGACAACATTTAAGTGAAAATTCGAAATGCATACAAAAAGACAGCAACATAGTTTCTAATAAAAAATACCCTAAAAAAAAAAAAAAAAAAAAAAAAAAATCTCATCATCTTAATCCAAATCTTTCTGTAATCTGAGTGAAGATAATAATGTCATAAATAAAAAAGAAGAAGAAGAAAAGGTTTATTTTTATTTGTTCTCATCCTTTTAGAAATAATAATTGTGTTCATTTTTGCAACAAAGTTGTCTCATTGAAAACTATATTTGAACATTATCGTTGAATTGAACCATCTTCATTCTCGAACATCGGCTACTTAATGAACTATTTGATTAATTCCCATTAAAAAATACAATATTAGCTATTGCAAGACCGTTAATAAAAAGAATTTCATCCTCATATTCATCTCTGGAAACATATATGCCTACTCTTTTTAGAGGAATGTTTCACCTGTACCACATTAGGGAGGACATCTTTGGGTCGATCTGTAGGTGTCAATACGGAAGGTCACCCAATATTCTATCTACCCACATTTAGTTACGCATTTCCATTCAACCTCTTCATGTCGAAATGTACGCCTTATTCATAGGTATTGTTTGGGAAGCACGGTTAGTGTTAGTCTAAAGCATGTACCTTTTCATTACTGATGAGTAATTCATAAGTCTAGAGCAATACCATAAAAAATGATGAAAGTTGATTAGCATCAGCATTGGTCTGATGTCAAGAGAGCTTACTGAAAGTAGATATTGTTCAGATTTTGATACACTCAGATATAAAATTCTCAATAAGCATTCATGTTTACAAAGTAATAGCTCCTAATTTATCTCGCCCTTTCTATTTGTCTCTCTTTTCTTTTGTCGTATTTTCCTTGTCATTTCCAAACTTTTCTTTAATTTATTTTCTTCTGAACACATTTTATTAAATAATTTTTTATATGGTAGGTGCTCCAGTGATTGGAATGCTCCAGTAATTGAAATCTATCCCGAAATAATTAATAAATAAGAAAAATAATAAAATCATATATTTTACATATAAGAATTTTAACATTTTATGTCAAACACTGGAGCATAGTGTGCTAATAACTGGTAAAATGAATAACTAGCAGTGTCAAACACGGGAACATAGTGTGCCAATTACTGATAAAATGAAAAACTGGCAGTGTCAATTACTGGAAATTCATAAAAAAAAAAAAAAAAAAAAAATTGTTATCAAATGTATATATTTTAACATATATGTGGTTCCGAATGTCTTTCATGCCATGTGCACTAACTTAAGATTTCTAAAAATATTTTCTTTCTAATGACTAGAACATTGAAAACATCAGAGATTGCTCTAAAAGTGTCAACCACTGGTGCACTTACCCTATGAAATTAAGTCTCAAAGCATAAAACTTTGAATTGGGTAATATTTTTGTAATTTTTTTTGTATTTTAATTTTTAATTTACTCCCGTAAAACGAAATAACAAATACCCACACACACACACACAAAAAAAAAAAAAAAAAAAAAAAAAACATGTTCCGTTTGGACACTATAATTTTTGTTAAATCAACGAAATATTTTTGTTGATACTGCCTCAACAAACATTTTGTTACCAAAATTTAAAAGAGCACATTGCTCACTCATTGGCTGTTTACATAGAAATCTATGAATTTCAATTCTTTGAAACTACTAAACTCCGGAATTCGTTTCGTTTCTAAAAGATAATTCGTAAGTCTAGGACTTAATGCCAGAATTAATTACGAAAAACCTATTTCTAACACTACTGTTCTGTAAATGTAGAGAGACCTTACCAAAGTAATATGTTATTTAACTTTTAATACACATTTAGATATACATTTAACAGAAACGTAAATTTCAGCATCTAATTTTTTCACTTTATTCTAGCTCGTGATTTTTCCCTTTTTCTTTTTTATTCCTACCTTCTATCATTTTAATATTCTATTTCAAATTCCTTTTCTATTAAATACATTTAATTCGTTTTCTGTTGAATACGTCTAATTCGTAAATATTTAAAAAGACATACTCTCTAACATTCAGTAAAATCAACAACTAATGTTTTACTTCATATTAGGTCCTGATTTTTCTCTCTTTTATTCATTTGCGATTGGATGCATCTAGTTTATTATTTTATTTTAATGTGTCTAATTCATAAGCATTAAAAAGGACATATTATCTCATATTTAATAAAATCCCTAAAACATGATAAATTTTATTTATCATGTAACAAAATGTTACATGATAAATAAAATTTAATTCATTTTTAATTCCTGATATGCTTAAATTCCTGATATGCTTATTTATCTCAGAAATTTTAATTATTTCCCTGTTGAGTTTTTAAGATTACGGTTATTATATAATTTAATTTTTTTATCTAGCTAAAGAAACTTGCTTAAAATTTACATGAATGATAACATTGGTATATGCAATAAAAATTTGTGTAAAAGGTACACGCTGTTACATGTTTGTCTACCATTTTAGAATTTTTTACAAGAAATCATAATCTAGGTGGTCATTTTGGACCACTAAATTTCCATTATTGCCGTAAACCCTAATCATCTTACAAAAGGTAATTTATATCTGAACAACATGTAGCTCTTTGGTCGGGAAGCAGTCGGTAAATTTTCTGTTATTTTGTAATCGAAGAAGAAATTCATGTGATTCAAGATCTATCAATCCTAATTTAGCGAAACAGGTTTTAGAGGCGTATTTCTGGACACTTTCCAATACTGCAAAGGTAAAAGTTCATTCTTAAAGGTTTAGCCCATGGAACTTTTTGATTACAGTTCATTTTTTAAAAAAGTTAGCCGCCTACAAAATCCTGTGCTTTATGCAGCCATGATACATCAATAAGTCCATTTTGCGCACATATAATCATTTATAAGTCAATGCAATTCTGAATTAAACATATCGAAATTATAAGCAAAGTTTGTACGATCAAGGGTCACAGTTTCCTACATTTTAAATACCAGTATTTTTTAATGATAATATTTTCTTTAGTCAATTGTCAAATTTCTGCGATTAAATAAAGAAAGAAATACTATTTAAAATTAATGGTTTTCAACATATATAGGACGCAGCGACTCCCATTCGATCCACTGAAACTTCCATCAGTAATTTTGAATGGTAATTTTCATCATAAAATAAGAATTATGTACTGTTTCAGAATATTGGTGGAAGACTCTGGAAAAAAAAGGAGAGACAATACGATTCCTGTGAAATAGAAGATTTTTAAGCATAAGTCTATATTGGCTATATCTTGAAATTAGTTGTACAGTTTTTAAAGATTCGTATTGTATGTAAATAAAACATTTTCTAAACCTTGATGCATGAAAATACAAAGTGTAGAGTAGGAAAGAACCACAATTGTTATTTATTTTATGATGCAATAAGTTTTTTTTTTTTTTTTTTTTTTTATCTAAATTTTTACATTCACTGCTATTACAACTTACTTTTATTTTGTATTTACGAAAACTAGAGCATTTATATAAATATTTTTTTTTCTACTTTTACAAGCTAAATAGTTCTGCTTTATGAGAACCCAATTTATTTATACTTTAAATTCATTTAAATTGTATATGCAGTTTAAAATGACAACAATTTCATTTGTACACTCAAGTACAATTTTTCGAATACTAAACAAAAACATTTAGTATTAAATACGCTTGTATTTATCGCTATTTGTTTTTCTTTTTAATGCCAGAGACTTATATCAGTCAATAAACAATAAAAGCGTGTTCTCCAATTTTGCGGACCAGTGGAATCAAGTGGAATCAATATTGGTTTAGGCAATATTTTTTTTTTTTTTTTTTTTTTTTTTTCAATTTTTGGAAAAAGTTTTTTATATTAATGTGGAAACAAAGCTATAAAATATATAGGTATATATCTGTTTTATTTGAATAAAAGCGAGACATAAACATCTGTTATGCTCAATAAATAAGTTTCTTTGCTAATTAAAATTTCTCATGTGAAACTGCTTTTTTTTTTTTTAACTCGCTAATTCTACATCGGAAATTACAGTATTGAAGTCTCAGATTTAGCAAACAGTAATTTTAATAAAATATACTACTTAGTACTAAGTTTAGAAACCTTTTAATGATTTTTCACAATCAACGTAAGGAGTATCGGTTAGGAAAGGGATTATCAGAACAATAAATTTCCAAACATTGATTTCTATCATATTTACACCCCATAAAATTTAAATTTAAAAATCTATTTTTACGTAGATTGACACAGTATAATCTTAGCTTCCTGGAATACCGCCATTCGTGAGGTAAATGTTCCATGCCAATGTAAGTGCTCATGAACATACGTGCCTGAATTACGCTGCGTGACGGCAGCCAAACCTCCTAGAATTTCGTGCTTTAAATCTTTTCTTTAAAATGATTTCTAGATTTTTTAAAATGCATTCAATGAAAATCCAATGTATGGTGTGAAATCTTAAAATTCTTTATGAAGATTGAAGGCCTTTTTTTTTTAGTTGAAGGAATTCCAATTGAAATTGATATTTCATGTATAGGTTCAAATGTCAATCGCTAAAAATCACTAACATTGCGTTCTTTAAAATACTTCTTAAAACTTTACTAATGTTGATAAAAAATTATTAGTTTTAAAAATCATTTTCATTCGAAGATGTTTCAAGAAATAAATTCATCCCTGATCTCGAAACCACATTCTTTTTTCCCTTCATGAGCGTTATTATTATTGTTGTTCTTGCTGTTGTTATTAATATTATTATTTTTATTATTATTATATCTCATATATACATACTGCCATAATCAAACGCTTTATATTTGTTGATTTCGCTTTTTTGACTGATTTCTTCGTATGGAAGTACGTTTATCAATTTTACAGAACCTTGCTAATTTTCTAGAACTGTTTAAACATGAATGCATCGAATTTTTTACTCTCATGAAGTTTTGTCCAGAGAAAAAGTTTAGAGGGTTCAAATTATTTACATATAGGGTGACCTGCCAATAATTGACTACAAACCAGCAATTAACCACTTAAGCACAAAAACCTAAAGAACAAGAATTATTATATGAATTTCTGAATCTAATTGGTAGAATACGTATCTAACATCGAGCAAAATGCATGCTACAATTTCTAATAACAAAAGGTGGCTTAATTCGTTGATAACGTAGAACAATCATAAAGTTTCCCGCAAAGCTTAAAGTAAGTAGCATTTAGTATTAGCTAGATGTTAGGAGATATTTAATTCAATATTAAAACATCAAGCTTAATTTGATTCGAAAAGTTTATTTCTTGAAGTATGTAGGTAATTTATATTTTATTTAAATACATAAACATATTTTTTTAATAGACAAACTGTCTTTATTAGTGATGGACAATTACTAGGTGTCTAAAATATTACCTGCGCTAATAAATAAGCAAATTGATCAAAAGCTGAATTTCTTCTTGTTCTCAACTTTTTCAGTAGTTGACTAATGTGATCATTTACTGAATGTGTGAAATGTCTCATCTGCCGATTTCTGAACTAGCGAAGGTTTCTAGCGTTCAACTTTAACAGTGTGTTTCAATGCGATAGTTATTAGAGGTTTAGGAATGATGTGAAATTATTTTGGGGCAAAATCGTCGAAGGAGAAATAAATTTGCTTTTTACTATTTATATCTTTTACCTGGACATATTTAGTTTTCCTTTTCTATTTAATGAATTAATTAATTAATTGTAGGAAAGAGGGGTTACTGTAGTTCTATTTAAAATAAATGCAGATCGTGCACTGTTTATTTTTTTATAATCTACCGTATATCAATATCTCTATTTATAAATATTTGTGCTTAATCTGTGCTTAAATATATTTTCCAAAGTTCATTTTCATCGAAACAGTTGTTCAGTATTTTCATTATATAATCTTTAAAAAAAAAAAAAAAAAAAAAAAAAAAAAAAAAAAACTTTTTTGCGAACATTGCTGTAGTAACGTTCTTCATAAAAAATAGTTTCATATGTTAGTTTTAAACCTTAAAATGTAAACTTCTAGAAGACAGATTAATTTTTTTCCTTGGGTGTCATACGAGTGGACTATCTTACAAATGCACTTATATTTACCCAGAATAGCTTAATTTGTATGTATTCTTATAAGTCTCTTTTTTTTTTTTTTTTTTTGTAGCTTGTTACAGTAGTTTTATTGCTTAGTTATCACTTAATGTAGTATAGCGTTTGTTTCATGCATCGGTTGAGTTTATAGTTTCCAGTAGAGTTTGTACTTAAACTACAGTTACGTTGTTTCTTTGCGCTTTCTTGAAAATTGAATTAAGTAACACAGTCACGTTTACGCCTTTGTTCGCTGTTCAGCTCGGGTTTACGCGTTCATTTATGTAAGAAATTTTTTTCAGTTTTAATTGGAACTTTTTTTTTTTTTTTAACTTCACGAGAATGCATTCAGAGATGAACCTTATGACCCAAGGGAATGAATAAAAAAAACGTCAGCTTTAGAATGCGTTTTAGTTTTCATTTTTTAGATTTCAATGCCATGTTCCTATTCCATACTAAAGACCATTGTATTCATTCACGTTATAGAATGACTAATGAATTTTTCTTTGGACACGCTGTCTTAAATATTTATATTTATTATTCAACGATTTATTTTGCAAGCAAGCATTATATTAGAACTGCAAATGCTTTTGAAAATGGAAAGAGTTTGCTTATAAATGTACGAAATTTCATCTTGGGATTTTCTTTTAATTATTGGCTAAATTTAATTTTGAATTAAATAATATTTTTGCTTCCCCATTAGCTTATTCTAGCTAAATGTTTAATTTTCCTGTTAATGCAGTTCGAGTTATATTTTTTGCTTTTATATAAATTATTAAGGGTAAGATAATATACTTTTTTATCAGTTTAAGGTGGATTATAATATCTTTATAAAATTCAGATGCAAATTTTATAATCTGATACTTCATAGCAAAAGAAATATAATTTAAATGTTTAAGTACATTACGAATATATAGTTTCCAACTTTTATGTTTTTTTTTTTTTTTTTTTTTTTTTTTTTTTTTTAAGAATAATCATAACTATTTCCTAATAGTATTTTCAGTACAATTTACCGTCGATAATTACTGGAAAATTATTATTAAAGAATTATTGGAAAATTATTATTCTATTAAATTTAGGGTTAATACAAACGTTTTTTGTTTTTCGCTTCGTATACATTGTAAAATAATGAAAATTCGCTGCCAAACTTTAGCCGTAAACTTTATGGTGAGACGTAATTTTTAAATACTGTTTTTTCCGTACAGTGCATAAAGTATATGAAAGTATGGTTCACCGAATAATTTACGGCTAAAGTTTGGTGACGAGATTTTATTAGTTTACTTTGTACGAATCCTAGAGCGATTTCTATACCGTTGCAAGAGATATTTTTTAAATAATATATTTTGTCCCATTAATTAAATTAATGAATAAACTATAAAAAATTATTTATTTAATTAATTAAGTATTCAAACCCGAGTTTTTATATCTTGTTATAAAACTGTGAATACAAGATCTCTCTCTTTTTTGCAGTTAATTCTTTTAAAACTTAAACTGATTACGTGCAAATGTTACAACAAAGGTATCTTTATTTTCAAAATTGAAACTTGCATGTTCAAAAAAAATAATAATAGTAATCATCTGAGGAACATTAAAAAAAAGAGAGAGAGAGAATGTGATGCTTCCATGCCTATGGAGTCAGGGATGCATTATTAAAGTCAATGGGTAAATAATTTTGGGTAGCATACAATTATTTCCGCTGATTCTGATAGATAATTTATGTATGGCTCGTGCAAGATATTTTTTTCTTATCATGCAAAAAAGCATTAAACGAAAATGTATTATAGTATTTAAGATAACCCGATTAGCAAAGCAGCTATTTGTTTTTAAACTAAAGTAATAAAATACGCGCAGAGATATTTGCTAACCCTAAGGATATATAATTTTTCTGCTTTTTCTTCATAGAAAATCATTGGCCTACAAAACATTACTTTAAATGCCATACATTAAAATTCACGTTTTTGTCTATTACTGAGTATTAGGTTAACAACATCTCCTGTATGCTTACTGAGTTTTAAAGTATTATTAATTCCTCTTTTAATGTTCCAAAAAATATAAAGTTATTAAATCAAAATAATAAAATGTTAGATAATTATTTTTGTCTAAAAGAAGGAAAATAAGTACTATATTCATAAAAGCATATATTTATATGGATACATGTAGAATAAGGTAAAGCTGGGAGAGACCGCGCGGTAGGAGAGATTGCGCACATAGCGGTTCAGCAGGAAAGGTTAGAGTGGATCAGTTGCAAATTCAAGTGGTTGTATAACATAAATAGTAGAGTGCCGACTTGAACGTGCATGTTGATTGCTTTAAGAGTCTAAAATAAAACGTGATTATTTTGCCTTGTTTTCAAAAATGAATGCTTGAATTTTCATACCCTTCCTAGGAATTTCTATGGAATGGCAACAGTACAAAATGTTTTTTTTTAATTAAACAATTTCTTTTAAGCTACTAACCTAGACTAACGTTACGAGCATCACGATTCTCTCTAAAAGCAAATAGTTATTGAATAAAAGGCTGCGCAATTTCTCCTACCAAAATGGAAGAGTTTGCGCTTTTGCTATTTAAGAAATTGCACATTGATTTTATAAAATTCTGTACTAGTAGATGTTTTGCAGTTTATTGGTAAGGACAAGCAAATGAGGATGATTTTGTTGAATGTCTGGAACTGTACCAAAAAATAACTTGGACAGATGGGTGGACTCGTTCAACCTATTCGACTCCTTCAACCTATTCACACATCTTTTGGAATACATTCCGTAGAATCCGAAATTGAACATTATTCAGGAGTGGCAACGATCGGCAAAAGCTTCTGGTGGAATTTACCACTCGAATGCCAATGTTAGCCTATGGGAAAATTATAGCAAAATATTTAAATGCTATTGCATATCTGTTTAGTTTTGCAATACTCTCAAGTATGATGCTCAAGTTTTGAACAGCTGTTGGCTAATTAAACAGAAACGATAAAAATGAATTCAAACAAAAAATATCAGCCTACTCAAATTTCTTTTTAAGGGCTGTAATCTTTCAAATTTCAATACAATAAAATTAATTTAATTAATGTAAAGGAATTTAAAGTTGAAACGAAAAGATTAGAAACTAAGTGAATTTAGATTTTGTGCTTTGGACATTTTTGTGCGGATTATTATGAGAAAAAAAAAAAAAAAAAAAAAAAAAAACGAGCTTAAAAGTCTGCGGCATTAACCATATATTATTGCACACACGTTTACGGTTGCCAAATTTATAGACTTTTAATTCAATATCTTCCACTAAATTTTAATTGTAACAGTTTCCTAATCCCTTCCACACTGTTAAAAATTTCTGTAAAAATACAGAAAAAGTATTGAGAATCTCCGTAAATGTACATGAGTTCACTGTTAAAAGCAGTGAATCAAGAAACTCGGTTCACTGTCAAAAATTTCTGTAAAAGTACAGAAAAAGTATTGAGACTCTCCGTAAATTTACATGAGTTCTCTGTTAAAAGCATTGAACCAAGAAACTCAGTTCTTAATTTACAGATATTTCCCTTTTCAAAACAACGTTTTCCCTGTAGGGGTTTTGACTGATCCATTAAATAAAAAACTATGTAAATGCATAACCTTAAATTATTTTTATATTAAAGTAAATACCTATATATATATATATATATATATATATATATATATATAAGTTTTGCAGGCAAAAATATACTGAATAGTTTGTTTCATTGCAGTGTACTATTACGTAAAAAGGGGGGGGGGGAAAGGGAACGTTAGGGAAAATTAGATTGTTTCTGCGGGATGTTTATCTTCGTATCTACACATTAAAAGTTTGTTGTTGTTGTCTGTATTGAAGAACTTAAAGCAATTCATGTTTTCATTTGGAATTCATAATTAGGTAAGTTAAATTTTATATAATCTTTTATCCTATTTTAATAATCAACAAAAACAATGACTGTTCATGTTAGTTATATTAGCGGTTTTCTTTTTTTTTATATTTAAATCCTGAAACTTATAAACAGAGTTATTCAATTTAAAAATACCTAGAATCTAGTATGTAGTATCTAGCTTCGTATTTCTGTTACATAATACTTTATGTATTTACTGCGGAGGGCAAAATTATAGAAATTATTTCCTATAATCTGAGCCGCTTTTTCTTCTAGAGTTTAGAAGAAAATTGCTTTAGCAGAAGATATACAAAATAAACATAGATATATTAATGTGTTAGAAAGCAGTTATTGTAAAGGATGAAAAAAGTGTGTGTGTGGGGGGGGTGGTTAAACACAGTTTAGCACATCCATCAAAACAATTTAGCACATCCATAAAAACAATTTAGCACATCCATAAAAGCAGAGAAACATTATTACAAATTATATATGAGTATTGGATGTTAAACATTATTTTTTCGGGGGAGGGGAGTTGTACATCAACCCAGCAATGTTTTTAGTTTTTTTTTTTTTTTGTGAGTGTTAACATTTAATATATAAATTAATAAACAATGCAAGAAAAACGTTAAAATTATTTTTTTCCACAGCGATAATATTGAAAGGGCGAGGGGAGGGAGATTAGATTAAATTTTCAAACTAGTAGCACAATCTACTCACAAATTGATGTTTAAAGATTAAATGTATAGTTTATGAAACAAGCTGAGTAGAGAAATGTTTAATACTAAATTTTACACAGGCTACATTCTGTGAATAAATTCAAAACGAAGTTTAAAAAAGTTCAATTTAATTCGGAATTATTTTGAAGTATAAAAACAACTGGATTGTCGAATTACACTAGATAAATGTTTCCTAACCATACGTTGCCGAAACTACACCTACATGCTTATACAGCGGGGCGGAGACGTTGATTACAGGTTAACTGCAATTAAAAAAATACTTTTTTGTTGAAATAAGTCAAACTTACACTGTTATATCAACACAAAGTCCGAAAACTTTCCGACAAGATTTTTGGTCTGAATTAAAACATTGTTTCTTAAGCGTTCCTTTTCTTTTCTTTATTTTTTGAGAAGAGCATATGTCTAATGGCCAGAAAAGTTTATTAAATGAGCAATGTTTTTCTCCGAAAGGAATAAGGTTAAATTTGAATTAGAACGATAAAGACCAGAAATATTATTGAAAATTATATAGATCTTTGATACTAAACATTTTTTAGTGTGTGTGTGGGGGAAGGGGGGGAGAGGGGCTAATGGAAATGATTTGTATGGATACCAACACAATATTTTCAGTTTTGTTTTCTTAAATGTTTGAAAATCTGTTTGTGTGTACAATATTTATATATTTGATATAACAAAACAAAAACAAGCAACATAGAAAAACTAATGTTTCTTTACCCGCAGCGGGAATGAATAGGGAAAGTAGGGAAGAAGTTAAATTACACTTTCAAACTTGTTAATTTTCTGTGTACAAACTGAAATTCAAAGATTGAAAACATAACATTAAGTTGTGCGAAGAAATGTTTAAATGAATGCGAAATTTTATCAAGGTTACATTTTTCGAACCAATTCAAAACTACAACTTTCAAAAGTCACACACACACACACACACACACACAAAAAAAAAAAAAAAAAAAAAATCATATTAAGCATCATTTTTTTTTTCTTTGTGAGGTGTATGTGTGTGTGTGTGGGGGGGGGGGGGAATTTTAAAGAACCAGAAAATTTTGTTCTGAGGATTAGACAGTTTAGACTGTTTTTAGAAAATCTGTCTCTGTGTGTGTGTATCACAAATTTTGTGGACGCTGTATCTCACGAACCAATGAACGAAATTTAGCCAAACTGGGTGTTTAGTTGGACACTGACATTAACTAGTGCATATTAGATTTATGGAACAATGGCTCAACAGGTGGTGATGTGATCGCATTTTTAACACTTTCCAACAAGGTTGAAAAGTGTTTATGACTTCGGTCTGACTGTCTGAGCTCTAACTCCCGTAAATATTTATCAAATTTCTTGAAATTGAAATATGTTATTCAAGATCACTATCGGACGTTCCTATTGAAAATGGAGTTTACACCTCTACTGGTTTATGTACAGGGACACCCGAAAATATTTCAAAGCATTGTGTTCTATGAGAGGTATTTCTATAAACCATATTTTCAGAACTTTGCTGTAGACATATCTTAATGAAATTGAAATATGTTATTAAAGTTCACTATTGGACATTTCCTGCATCAAATGGAGGAAATGCCACCATCGGTTTATGTACAGGGACACTCAAAAGTATTCCAAAGCATTGCATTCTAGGAGAGCTATTTCTATAAATTAAATTTTAATAACTGTACTATCCACGAAATTTTAGGAAATTGAAATATGGTATTTACATGCACAAAAGAATGCTTTGCATAGTGTAGCATGATTAACATTAGATTTACAGGGTGGCACAAAAATATCTAGTTACATTAAGAGGTATTAATAAAAAATTGCTAGAATTGCACTTTCGTTTACGTTAAGCGTTTTTAATACTTTCTAGCATTTTTTATGTGTGAGTATGATTTCAGTTTTGTGTATCTGCCTGTCCGTCCGTCTGTTGTCTGTCTGTCCTAAGGCTCCTATATATACGAGCTGGTGCATCAGGCATTTTGTTGCCTTGGGTTGCCACATGTACCCAGAGCGTTTCTCTGATAAACAAACGACAAAAAAAATTTTTTTTAATCGTCTTTCATTACTTTAGAGTAACTTATCTTATTGTATTTCATAATTTTAGCTAAGTAAACTATGATATGGAAGTTTGTTTTGTGATAAACTGCTATAATCATTCAAGAAGTGAATGTAAAGTGTTCACAGACCTTCTATTACTGTGCATTTGAGTTTTGGCGACATTTTGTAAAAGAAACAGAAACCGCCCTAACAACACATCTTACCCCAGTACATCCATAGGATATCCTCAGAATGAAATGACATCCTGAGAATGTAATGTGAAAAAAAATTGTGTTTTTAGGAATATTATTGTTGCTTATTGCTCTTATCCTGACCGGATTAGCTTCAGATCAAGATTTCTTAAAATCATTAGGGAAGCGATAAGGACGCCAAGCGGGAATGCTGTCCTCTTCGGAGGCAAAAAAATGGCCGTGATGCGCCGGCCTATTATTTTATTTAAGGGGCTCTAGTCTGTCCGATCTCTAACTCCCGTAAATATTTATGGAATTTCTTAAAACTGATATATTATTATGACATATATTATTTACTTTCCAACAAGGTTGAAAAGTGTTTATGACTTCGGTTTGTCTGTCTGTCTTTCTGTCTCTCCGTCTGTCTGTCTGCCCGCGCTCTAACTCCCGTAAATATTTATCAAATTTCTTGAAACTGATATATGTTATTCAGGTTCTCTATCGGACTGTCCCTATTGAAAATGGAGTTTATACCTCTACTGGTTTGTGTACAGGGACATCCGAAAGTATTTCAAAGCATTGTGTTCTATGAGAGGTATTTCTATAAACCATATATTCATAACTTTACTGTAGACATATCTTAATGAAATTGAAATATGTTATTCAAGTTCCCTATCGGACGTAACCTATTGAAAATGGAGTTTATACCTCTACTGCGGTTTGTGTTCAGGGACACCCAAAATTATTTAAAAGCATTGCTTCTATGAGAGGTATTTCTAAAACCATATTTTCATACCTATACTGTAGACACATCTTAATGAAATTGAAATAAGTTATTCAAATTCCCTATCGGACGTTCCCTATTGAAAATGGAGTCTATACCTCTACTGGTTTGTGTACAGGGACACCCAAAAGTATTCCAAAGCACTGTGTTCTATGAGAGGTATTTATATAAACCTTATTTTCATACCTTTACTGTAGACATATCTTAATGAAATTGAAATATGTTATTCAAGTTCACTATTGGATGTTTCCTGTATCAAATGGAGGAAATGCCACCATCGGTTTATGTACAAGGACACTCAAAAGTATTCCAAAGCATTGCGTTCTAGGAGAGCTATTTCTATAAATTAAATTTTAATAACTTTACTATCCACGAAGTTTTAGGAAATTGTAATATGGTATTTACATGCACAAAAGAATGCTTTGCATAGTGTAGCATGATTAACATTAGATTTACAGGGTGGCACAAAAATATCTAGTTACATTAAGAGGTATTAATAAAAAATTGCTAGAATTGCACTTTCGTTTACGTTAAGCGTTTTTAATAATTTCTAGCATTTTTTATGTGTGAATATGATTTCAGTTTTGTGTATCTGCCTGTCCGCCCGTCTGTTGTCTGTCTGTCTGTCCGATCTCTAACTCCCGTAAATATTTATGGAATTTCTTAAAACTGATATAGTTCACTATCGGATGTTCCCTATTGAGAATGGAGTTTATACCTCTACTGGTTTGTGTACAGGGACACCCGAAAGTATTTCAAAGCATTGTGTTCTATGAAAGCTATTTCTATAAACCATATTTTCATACCTTTACTGTAGACATATCTTAATGAAATTGAAATATGTTATTCAAATTCCCTACTGGATGTTTCCTGTATAAAATGGAGGAAATACCACCACCGGTTTATATACAGGGACACTCAAAAGTATTCCAAAGCATTGCGTTCTATGAGAGATATTTCTATAAATCAAATTTTAATTACTTTCCACGAAGCTTTAGGAAATTGAATTATGTTATTTATCTGCACAAAAAAATGCTTTGCATAGAATATAGCATAGTTAGCATTAGATTTACAGGGTGACAGAAAAATATCCATTTATTTTAAGAGCTACTAATAAAAAATTGCTAAAATTGTGCTTTCGTTTACATTAAGCGTTTTTAACACTTTCTAACATTTTTAAGTGTGAATATTATTTCCGTTTGTGTATCTGTCCATCTGTCTGTCTGTCTGTAAGCCCCGCTCTGACTCCTGTAATTATTTATGGAATTTCTCGAAACTGATATATTTTATTGAAGTTCACTATCGGATGTTCCATATTGAAAATGGAGTGAATATCTCTTCTGGTTTGTGTACAGGGACACCCAAAAGCATTCGAAAGCATTGTGTTCTATGAGTGTTATTTTTATAAACATTAATTCCCTATAGAATGTTCCTTATTTAAAATGACATTAATAGGACCTGTACAACTAGTTTGTTTACAGGGACAACAGAAAAAAAAATGTCAATGCATTACGTTTTAGGACAGAATTTCTTCAAAGTTATATTTAAGTCTTTCTACTGTGAAAATCATAAATACTATATTGAAATTTATTGTTAATACTCTAAAATAATGTTTTGTATAGAATGTGATACGATTAACTTTCTGATTTACAGGGCTGCACTAAAATATTCAGAAAGATCAAAAGCTTTAATTATAATCTAATGGCTGCATTTTATTTTGCGTTAAGCCTTTTTAACACTTTTCAAAATGCCTAAGAGTAATTTTAAAATCAATTAGTCTATCTGTATATTTTTCAGTCCTTCTGTCTATTGTGTGATAACATAGGCAAAGAATATTAAAAGTTATTCGATACAACAATTACGTACAGTTGGAAAGTGTTACTAATCAAAGCATACTGCATGATTTTTCTTTCTTGTTCTAAATTTTCAACATGACAATATAGGACAAAATTTCGTATAAATGTACACAATGAGAGTTATTTTAATCGTGTGATTGTAAAATTAATATGAATTATTGATAATAGTAGTAGTTAACTAGGGGAAAAAAATTGCATGGGGCATCGCTCCCCCCTGGGGGTTAAGTACCCCCCAGGGGGAGTAAATTTTCAAGATGGGTATCTTTCGAAAGATATCGTCAATACCTTTAAAACTAATGGTTGAACTATAGATCTGTGATAATTTAAAACAAAAGTTATCCATTTTTCCTTTTTTTTTTTTTTTTTTTTCTTTTAACGAAAAAAAAACTTGGAAAGAAGTCATTTCTTTTGATTTGGAAAAAAACTGACATCTTTCGGCATTTTGTGATAATTCTATCAGATAAAAATCTTCTGCATTTATAACTGAAAAGAATTTGATAATTTAATAAGTAATTTTTATTGTATAAGTTTTGTGTAATATTATATAGAAGAAATTCATGTGGTGGCCACATCCTACTAGTTTTTAGTTTAATATCGTCTGAAACTTCTATACGTTTTCTTATATATTCTTTTTACAGCCTCTTCCTGTAATTAAAAGTGTTTGCTGGCATTTGCTGAAAGACTGAAAAATAATATAGATTACCTTAAATCAAAATAGTAGGAATAGAGGAAAAAGTAAGTCATTTCTACATTATATAATTAATAGTTTAAATAATAAAAAATACGTACATTTAAAAATCAAAATACAAACTAAAGATTTTATTGATGGGAGTTTTATCCGACATTTTTTAAAATTATTTTTTAATGGAGGGGAGGACGGTTTGTATTCTAAATCGTCCAATGTTATTAATTTTGCTTTCAGAAAATTTTGAAAATCTGCTTGCGTGTGTATATGTATGCATTTATATGCACAAGTTAAAAAAACACAATGTAAGAAAAAGAAAACTATTGTTGCAGTTGCCGAGCAATGGTAATAGAGGGGTGGGTTGGGGGACAAATTAAATTTTCTGACAAGTTAATATTTTTCAGAATACAGTTTGATATTTAAGAATTCAAAGTACAGAGTGTATATTAAATTGAGTGAGGAAATGTTTAAATTAATACGAAAATTGACGAGTGATGAAATGTTTAAATTAATACGAAATTTTATCTAGGCTGTTATATGTTGCGGACTAATTTATATCTCAAAATAACCGATCCACATAAAACGTTACTTTTAAGTACAAATTCCAACTGTATTTTTGAATTATCCTGGATGAATATACCATAATCATAAGCATGCCAAGACTGCGATTACATGTTTATGTAGGGAGGCGGACGCAGACGATTGTGGAGCAACTGCAATTTAAAAATACATTTTCACTGAAATATAGCTAATAGACGATAGATTCTGCTTAGTAATGCATTGTCAAAAAACTTTCAGACAAGTTTTTGCATTGACAGAAATAATTTTTCTTAAACATGTTTTTTTCTTTTTCTTCTTTGTAAGGGGAAGATTTTAATAACTGGACAGTTTTTAATTCGGAGTATTATAAAGTTCAGAGAGCGCTTGGAACTAAGGCCGAGTCCCCCAGTTTCTAACATTTGTTAAAAAAAGAAGGGGAAAAAAAGGAGGGGGAAGGGAAACACGGGGGCAAACTTTAAAATTTCATATAGGAAGGGGGGGGGAGTCATTTAAAAGCTCGGGGATAAAGTCTTTTCAAAGTAGGCCTAGGACTTACAGCTGTCAATCGGCCTTATTCCCAAATCCAGTCCAATTCATACTTATTTTTAATATAAAATATTTCAAAAATATTCTGTTACACTGGCGTTCATAAAATGGTGCTTAAATATCTTATGATTTCATTATATAAGTGATTTTTTCCTGTATTAATGATTTAAAATACCATGTATATCTACTTTTATTTTCTTTAGAGGATTTTTTATTAGATTCTATTTAGATGGAGTATATACGATACACTTTAAAATTCGCGTATGTATACTTAATTTTTTTTAGTGCCATGGAATTACAATCCTTTCTTTTCATTATTTGCTTAAAATGTCATAGGATGCAGATTTCGTTTTAAAAATTTATAGTTAAAGTGTTTTCCAACAATAGTAACTTTCATCACTTTTCTTTTTTCTAGTTATAATGGAAATTGATCCTGATATCAGAAACGAAACAAGTTGTCTAAGAAATATGAAAATAGAAAATGCCGTAAAATACCCTCATCAAAGACATTTACACATACCAAATATTTATCCTGTTAAAGAATTTTTCACCATTTATCTTTTATTAATGTGTGTATGTTAGTAAAATAAAGTTTAATTTAAATCTAATTCAGTATGTTTTATTTTTTAATTATTTTTAATTGTATGTTTTCTTTGCAGCAAAGATGTTTTTCTTAAGTGAGCTTTTTGCAATGATTCTAGTAAATTACCAGGATGCTGCTTTCATGTGTAAAAGCGTAAAATTTGTTTCTTCTTTAGATCCTATTTTGTAGAAGAAAAATGTTTTAAAATTTGTTTTTGTAAAGAAAAAAAAAAGTCAAAATATTTTTAATTCAAAATACCTAATGGCTTCTTTAACAAAAAGTTATATATTTTAAAAATTTGAATTTTATGGAACTAGTGACGAAAAATAAAAGAGTATCCGATTTTCATCTGCATTGAACCCTAAATTAATATTTAAAAATATTAAAAACTCTATATTTCTTTATATACTATTTAATACGTATGAACATTTTCCCTCCACTTGCCGTCGATTTAAAAATATTTATATCCCAGAAACTGAAGTAATTAAGGAAATTATTCTACACATTGCAATGAATTAATTATAAAAAATAAAATTATTTAGGTCGAACCTTTAATATGTTCCTATACTTCTACGATTACGTATTAGAAATCTGATCTGAAATGAGAATTTTTATTTTCTAATAAAACAACTTTTAAAAACCAATTTCATTAAAAACAGAATATTGAAAAATGTTCAAAATTTATTACAGTTTGAAATAAAATTTGCATGAAATCTCTTAGTCTTGATTTAAGTGACAAGTTATGCATTGCATTAATATGTTGCACAAATTTACCTTTTTAATTAACTACCAAAATTGTATGCATAGTTTTTAGAGAGACCTTTATATGGAAATGAATTAGTAATTTTTTTTTTTCTTTAGCTAATATAAAAATCAATGTGAGTATTTAAAAATTCAAATTCATTTACTACACTACCTTTCCATAAATGACCGGACACTTTCGATTTCAGGTGCGTTTTAAAATAACTCAAAAAGTACTATACAAATCATCTTGAAACTTCAGGAGTGTAAAAAACATGTTGTACCTCATGTACTTCAGTTATTTGTTTGTGCCAAAAGTGAAAAGAAGACCAGTAAAAAAATTAAAGAAAAATAAGAGTATTTGGCATCACCCAGTATAAAGTAATGCTCGAAATACAATCTGGCTGTAGCACATGATTATGGGGCTCATCCTCATTTTCTGTATAAATTTTCAAGTCTCTACCGTATGTAATCAGGGAGATATAATGATTTCTTAAAAAAATTGCTGAACATTTTTTTTTTGTTGTTGTTATAACATGTAAGGTATTAAATAAAGTACAAAGCTATGTTCGGGAAACCCAATATACAACATTAGACACAACATACTGCAATCAGAATGAAAAAAAATATTAAATATATAATGAAATGTGGGCATTTTTACTAAATAATTTTTAACTGCATATGATTAAGTTTTAGCTAAATTTCATTTGTATAATTTAGTAGCCAAATGCATTAAACTACTTATATAAAAACTCCAAACAAGTATTGTGTAAACTCAAAGTTCTACGCCAAAGAATGAACTGGTCTTCAGTTTCTCTTGAAGAAACGCTAAAGTATAAGGAGTTTTACTCACATTTTTATTTTTATTCGATGAACGGTAATGCAATTTTCTGTGATTGTAAATAAATATTGGGAAAGCCCTGTTAACAATTTCTTTGTTGGGGAACAGCTGAAATTCAGTTTATTCTATGACGTAGAACTTTTTGAGTTTACACGATTTTTGTTTGGGGTTTTTACATAAGTAGCTCAATAAATTTGATTGTTAAATTTTAAAATGGAAATGTCACTGAACATTTACGCATGCGCAGTTAGAAATTTAGTAAAAATACTCATATTTCATTAGATATTTAATATTTTTTTCATTGTGATTGCAGTATGCAGTGTTTATTATTGTATGTCGAGTTTCCTGAAAATAACTTTGCACTGTCTTTTCATGCTTTGCGTGTTATAGCTAAAAAAAATGGGAAATTTTTTGCAATTTTTTAAAGAAACCTTTATCTCCCTGATTATATGCGGTAGAGACATATAAACTTAGAGTTAATGAGAAAGTCCTATAATCACATGCTACTACCAGAACGTATTTCAAGCATTAATTATTACAGGGTGAAGCCAAATACTTACATTTTACTTTAATTTTTTTTTACCGGTCCTCCTTTCACACCTCTGAAGTTTCAAAATGATTTGTTTAACATTTTTTGAAATACTTTAAAAAATGTCTGAAATCGAAAGTGTACGGTCATTATGGAACGGTAGTGTACCTAACAAATTTTTAGTACTTCCTTCCCCCCCCCCCCCAATTTAGAAAGTTTACACCTTTTTAAGAGCATAATGCATTTGGAACGATTAGTGTTTTAATATGTAATATATATATATATATATATATATATATATATATACATACATACATATATTTGTTAAAATATTTTTTTTAAGTGTATTTACAAAGTGGATGTATGTTTTGAATGGAAGAAACTGAGGTTGTTAACACAGATCTACAAATATGATGTTGGCAAAATTTAATTTATTTTAGTTGATAAATATATTTTTAATGTGCTGAAGCCGAAGAGGAAGCCAATTTTCCTCTGTTACACATAGCCTTTGCCAATACAGGGTGTCTACCAACACAATTCCTTCTATTTCGGTAGTTTCTAGTATGATTCCATGATTAATTGTAATCAATCATGGAATCATACTAAAAAGTAACCGTATAGTTATATTGGTGGAAGAGTCATGAAAAAAAAAAAAAAAAAAAAAAAAAAAAAAACAGCGCACCCTGTATTGATAAAAATATGTGATAGAGTAAAATCTAGTTTCGGTTTCAGCCGAGCAAAAACCATCAATATCAGTCATAATTATCAAATCAATATTTTAGATTTAGACCTGTGAGATCTTTCACTATTGAGTCATATTCTACATATTGAGTCATATTCTACATAAATGAGGCGATTAAGTTTTTATTTTGATATGGACTAAATATAACCGAGCAATATTAAGCAAATTAACCGAGCAATATTAAGCATATTTTGCAATTATTTCTGATAATTTTATTAGAAATACCATAATATAAATCAGCTTCTTTTTTAAATTTTTTTATTAAAAGTTGAATGTTTGCAAAATGTACCACAACATTAATAAAAATTGTAGTTAAAAACCTGTTGAAGCGCATCATTACAAATCCTACCAAAGGTAATACAAGCTTAACCAACTTTATACCTCTGAATTTTAATGTAGTTTTGATAAAAAATATATAGCATGTCTATATATATACTAAAGTCTGGTCTTCTTGTCCCATCAATTTCCGAGGAGTTCTTATCTCAAAGTTTGAAGGTGGGAGGTGCAAAGTTCGATCTCAGGTTGAGATTTTCAGCCTACCCATTCGAAATTTTCCAAGGTTTTCTTAAAAAACTTTTGTAAATATGGAATAAAACATCTTAGAATGACCTACACATAAGGCATTCTATACAGGCCTAGAACTCTGAAGTAACCAATGTGATTTTACCACCACAATAATATTATAATAATATATTTAGAAGCCTATTCAAAACACTCTAAACTGACGCGCATTTAAAATAAATCCCAAGGCTATGAACTTACAAGTGCAAAAACATCCAACTTTAAGTTTCTTTTCCTTAAGTTGAATAAGAATCTGTACTTATGTAACGTATTTACTAGATTCTTACCTATATTCATGAAGATAAACTTACTGTTGGATATTTTTGTACTTGTAAATTGATAATAATATAATTTATTTTAAGTATATGCCAATTTAGAGTGTCTTCGATACGCTTGTACACATACTAATATTTAATCGTCGTTAGTTAAAGCCGATTGGATGTGCTAAGTTTCTAGACCTGTGAGGATTGCCGTAAGTGTAGGTCTTTCTAAAATGTCTTATCCCATATTTATACAAGTTTTGGAGATATCCGCGGAAAATTCCGAATGGGTAGGTGAAAAATCGCAACTTGGGATCGAACTATGCACCTTCCGCCTTCAAACGTTGAGAGCAGAGCTTCTCAGCCAATGGTTGGGCCTTCAAATATTAGGTATTTTTACATGGATAAATTTACTGAGATTTTCATAATATTATATGCGAAATTTACGGAGACTTGGATGTTCTTACGTAGGTAATTTTACAGAGACTTGGATGCTCTTCCATATGTAATTTTACAGAGATTTGGATGATTTTACATATGTAACCTTACAGAGACGTGGTTATTTTTACAATGGTAAATTTACAGAGACTTATATGCTTTTACATGCTCGAATTTACGGAGACTTGCATATTTTTACATATGTAGATTTACAGAGACTATGATGTTTCACAGATTTAAATTTACAGAGACTTGAATATTTTGATCTATGTAAATTTACAGAGACTATGATTGATTTACAGAATAGTTTCTCTGCATTTTGACAGAATCTCTTTTTTTTTAATTCTCTGTAAATTTACGTAAGACTTAATATAATTAATTACCAATAGATTCTCTGTAAATTTACAGAAAAATTTTTAACAGTGCATGATTAATCATCTATTACGTATATCAAATAGCACACCTTAATATTATTGGTGATATTAAACCTTTTCTCCGGAAATGGAAAGAGAACTATGTGAGTACAACAAAAAAGTAGACAGCATGTTGTACGGACTAACCACTAAAAAAATACGAAAAGTTGCTTTTAGTTTTGCAGAGATTAATAGGTTACAACATCGCTTTAATAAAGAAAAGAAAATGGCTGGTATGGAGGGGCTTCGGCTATTTATAAGAAGGCATCCAGAATTGTCATTGCGTACGCCTATAGGACGTACGCCCTATGCTTCTATAAAAATGGTGTCCGACACGAGCTACATAAACAGCGCTTCGTTTCTGGAATGGTTATCCCATTTTAAAGATCACGCAAGGCCTAGCAGAGACAATCTCGTACTATTGATATTAGATAACCATACGTCACACTGCGCTTTAGAGGCAGTTAATTTCTTCCGGGCTAACAACATTCGTGCTCTTACAATACCATATCACAGCAGCCACAAAACTCAGTCACTTTATCACTGCATCCATAACAGCCTCAAGATTTTTTATGCATCGGAATGTAAAAAATGGATGCGTAATCATCTTGGTCGAGTGACAACAGTTTACCAAATTGCTGAAATTTTGACTCCGGCATATCTCAAAACAGCTACTCCCTCAAATGCCATACAGAGTTTCAATGTATCAAGAATACAACCATTAAACCCGAACATTTCCTGATTAAATGATTTTTGACCCAATGCAGTGACAGAAAGGCTTTTACTGGAAACTCAAGATGAACAAAATTTCATGATCCAGTACAAAACTTTGATTGTGAGGAAAACGCTACATCTGCCGTGACTGACGTCGTTGGCGACGATAATGGGGATTGGACTAATGAGGTAGTACAGTCAGGCTGGCAGAATAGGGAAGATTGAAAAGCCAAACCTGGAGCAGAGCAAAACTATCAATGAAACATCAAAGGAAATTACTTTTCTAGCAAGTAACAACAATGTACCGGGTAATTCATCACTGTCCTCATGCACAACGAATGAAATATCGAGCAAATTGCCGGGTGAGAACATGTCACTTAAAGATAGTCAAAATATTTTGAGAGAAAGAGCGCATACACCATCTGCCTGGATTAAAACTAAAGGAATTAAATCACCTCACGTACCACTTGCAGAAGTAGCCCCACCACCACAATCTGAAGCACTCTCAAGATCTGGCCGCAAAAGAACAAAATCAGACATTTAGAGTAGGTCTCCATGCACGTTGTCTCTCGAAGAGGATTCGGCCTCTAAACAGGTACCAAAGGAAAAACCAAAAAGAATTCCAAAACCAACTACTGAAGAGGCCAAAAAACGGTTTCCAGTTCCAAAGAAGACATCCAAAAAGAAAATATAGACATGTTCATCATGTGGTGAAGTATACTTAGACCCCTCCCCCCCCAAGACAAAGATTGGATAGGATGTTTCAAATGCGAGGAGTGGGGGCATGAAGCTTGTACGAGCTATGAAGGTGAAGTACACTTTATTTGTGACCACTGCAACTAATGTAGGCATGAATTTTCAGATAATTTTTCCTGCGTACTCTTGTCAACTCACATGCGTAGTCTTATCCAATAGCACTTGTAAGAGTACGGATTATTACTTTTTTTTTTTTTTTTTTCAAAAAATGTGGTATATTTTTGTTACTTTTATGTATTTTAGGAAAGGTGTGTTAATTAAGAACAAAATAAAAATTAAGCTGATTATTTAGAATTATATATTTTTATTTTAGAACAATTTGAACCTTAAGTGCATACTCCTAGACCAGTCTACCCTAGATAGATCTTTAAGTAGATCGAAACTTAAATAAATGCCATTTTATCCAAAATTAGGATGTATGTGAAAACTAAATTATTCGTGTGAACGCAGATAAATATATAATATCAGGGATTTAACGCTGCCACAGAACGCATACCGGTATTTGTTTAAGAAATTCCTCTACTTATAATATCATCGATTAGAAAATTTTCTTTCGTGAGATCTGCGCCAGTGTTCCATCCCTGCAATATAATCCAACTGCAAGTTTCACGTTCACATATTTATATTTATTGTTCATAAATATACATATATGCTGGCACATTTAAAATTAACATGCTTACGCCTTTATGGTATAAAGGAAAAGACATGTTATCAAGAAAGTGTACATTTTGATAAACAAAGCTACATAATGTATTTCAGTTGCAGATTTGCATATATAAATTATATTCGTATAAATAAATGTAGATGTATATGCCATTATGTCTGAAAGAAAACTATATTTCGTTTCTATATTATAATGTTACTTTTGAAAAGAACATGAAACTATTCAAAATAATTAATATGAATACTATTTATTAAAAGTATGGTTATATAGTTTGACCGTAATCCTCGAGGGTTACGATTAGACTAACGAGTCTCCTTTTTAGATAATATTATTGTGGTTTACAGTATCACATACCTGCCAATCTGCTAATTAATATCCGGAAGATTATCAGTATCCGCCACTTTTTTTTCACACCAGTCTTTTTTTTTTTTTTTTTTTTTTTTTTTTAGAGTATTTTTCTTCCTACTTAATCGCAATTACATTTGAAGTAAATTTCTCTAAAAATAGAATGGTATGGAAAAAGGGTTAGGTTCTAAAAATCTTCTGGATATTAATTAGTAGGTTGGCAGGCATGATATCATCTAAATAATTTATAAATAATCAGTATATACTGATGAGACAGATAGCTCATGCAACATGTACAAAGTGTTTTTGTTATTATATTTTTTAAAAAGTCAAATTTAATCTTATTCAGAAGAATAAATGATTTTAATGGCAGAAATGAAAATCATTTTCTACTACGTGTACATGTATAATGGTAGACAAAATTCAATATTATTTAACAGTCTTTTCTTGTTTTTACATATACTTTAATTTCGTATTTGTTGAGAATTTTGAAAAACAGAAAATCTGGCAAACAAGATATTCAAAATAATGTTATCTGTTTACATTAAACGCTTTACCCCTGTGACAGTTTTAGATATCCACCAGCTTTATTGAACAGTCTAGATATATCCCTGTTCTCATAAATTAATGGAGTGAAATTATTAATCTCTGAGCAATTGAAATGTCCTACCCAGTCATTGATCAATTTAGGACATGAAAATGTGACACGAAAATTTATTCCTGTAATTAAAAACATTTAAAAACAGAAATTGTCTATGAATAATATTTAAATATTTTGCTTCAGTAAAATATTTAATAGCGATATTTTTTTTTTTTTTTACATATTGATTTTTATATGCTATGGTTTGTTATTCTAAGTACCTTGTAATTATTTCTTCACTTTTCTAATAATTTTATAGATAGTGGAATAAAAAGAATTTAACTTTTTTACCTTTAACTTTTTTTCACATATTTTTTCTACCTTGTAATTCTTTATTCACTTTTCTAATAATTTTATTGATTGTGGAATAAAGAGTGTTTAACTTTTTAAAAATATATATGATGCCATTCTTTAATTTAATGGAAAAAATCGAAATCTAAAACTATTGCATCTGTTTCAAATAACAGTAATAAATATATTTCATAAAAACTAAAAACTGAAACTTTATGGGTGCTTTTGTTTCATTTGAGATCAAATCGTAGGGGGGGGGGACTAAATTTCTTTACAAATATTGGGTTTAACGAAAAAATCTACTTATTTGGATTTTAAAAACTCACACCGGAAATTTTTGTTTGACAACATTTATATAACATTTAAGATATTTAATTAAGAGACTTATACATATTGTGAAACAAAAATTCCCGGTGTCCATATTTTAATTCAAACGGTCAGTTATACGGCAGACATAATATTTTTGAAAATGTCATCGAAATGATAAGGCTATTTGACGGACAAGCTGAAAAAGAACATTCATTTTTTTTATCTAAGTAGAGCATTTCGTTGACAATAGACTATGCATGGATATAATTAATGGATTTAAGAAAGAACTCCGTACACTGTTAAATGATTTAACAGAAAAACTACTGGTAATCATTTATCTTAAGTCTTAGGTAAAATTACAGAGAAAAGTAAACAGAAATGTTAAAATATCTAGTTCATATATGCATTTTAATGGCTAATAGTGCTTTAATTCACTATTAACGGGAGTATATTAGTGATTTATAACACTTATTAAGAAGAAGAAATAATCTTTTGAAATCTATTTTTTTTTTTTTTTTTAGAAATAAAACAATTAAAAAATAAAAATACCAAATAAAGATTGAGAATGTCGATTATTTATTTTTAACTGAGAAATATTGTGAATTTACAGAGACTCTGGATTTCAGTAAATTTACAGAAATTTTTTACAGTATACTGTTATAACTCATTACGTCTACTTGAGGCATGCAGCACATTAACCCCTTAACGCGCGCTGTCCTCGCTGCGAGGACGCAAAATTTAAGATCCAGCTGCAAAAATTCATCCCGGAAATTTTGTAGCAAAAATTTACGTTTACAACATATCAGAAAAGACCAGTTTTTTTAAGCTTAAAATTTAAAATTTCTTTTAGTTTAATTTAGTTCATGAATTCCGGTGGCAGTGTAATTTAAATGATCCGAATTGTCTTGCGCCGCAAAGGGTTAAGTTAAGGAATATATCCGATTATATTGTTGGACAATAAAAAGCAAACATTAGTCTCGCATATTTTACTTATTCCTCCCAGTTGCTATTCTACTATGCGTAAAATTTATAAATAAATCTCTTATGAGCGTACAATTCTTTTAATGCTAAACACTTACTACTGTTCATCCGATAAAAGCATATATTTCCATTTAGCATTCTTTAATACCTTTTACAGATCATTATATTAAATTTTTTCTTTCACCTATCTATAGTCATTAAACCAAATGCGCACATTATAATAAAGTATTTGTAAATGATGACGAATAATTAAATAAATAGTGTATTTTCCAAAGATTTTAAAATTACATACTCGTAGTGACAACGCTCAAGTTTAATCGAGTACATGAAGAAAATTTAAACATTTATAATTTAGAGTTTTTGAAATATACAAAAAATGTAATAACACGACATAGAAAAAATAAGCTATTTTTACATTCTGTGTTTAAAACAATCTCCAGTTAAATTGGCTTGTATCTTCAGATTTGTGAATAATTTAGAGCTCGGTGTATAAAAGGAACATTGACTACATTTATTTTTAAATATGCTCAAAATTATTTTTAAAACATTTTTTAATTGTATCCATATTTAATTTTATGTATACGATTATTATTATTATCATTATCACCTATGCTGTTTAAAATCGTTTCAGTTAAACTAATCGTTTTCTAAAACAGTATTTTAAAAGTTTTGAGTGTTTGGTGTACAAGAAGAATATTGACTATATTTTTATTCCAATTACATGCAAAATTAGTCTCAAAACAATTACCATCCCTCTCTATATTTAATTTTATAAAATTACAAACGTAAAAAGCATTTCATAGCAATCACTCAATAAAATCTGTTCATCTTAATTCTACATAAGAAGAATATTGACCTGATTTATATTGTAATTACGTGCAAAATTAAAGCAATAATTATTGCTCCATATACAGGGTGATTATAATTAAAGTTACGATTTCAAAACGCTATATTTTTAAAACTACCCATCAGAGCGATTTCATACTTTACCAGAGCAATCGTGAGGCAATGAAATTTTGTTTGGTAAAAGAAAAAATATAGTTCCAAAATATGCGGTTAATTATCCGTAAAGTATTTGTTTCATGAAGATCCTCTTTTTCTCTTTTCACTATGACTTTTTCCGCTATAAACACGTATTCTTGTCTTTTTGCTAAAAACAGTTGTAGTACTCTTGAAGTATATTGTTTCCTGCTATTCCATTGTGCTGCTAACAACATTCCTGTGTTTAATGAGTCCATTTAGGCGTTTCCCCTGACATTACCCTGACAGCGCCATCTATAGAAACATGTTGGAACTACTTTTTTCCTCCCCCAAACAAAATTCCAGTGCCTCACGATTGCTCTGGTAAAATATAAAATCGCTCTGATGGGTCGTTTTAAAATTATAGCGTTTTGAAATCGTAACTTTAACTGTAATTACCCTGCACTTAATTTTTACGTATAAATATGCAAAAAGCATTTTATAGAAATCTCCTATTAAAATTTCTTTATCGTAAAAGCACATAAGGAAAATATTTAGCATATTTATGCTTGAATGCTATGAAAAATTAGTCTCAAAACAATTAATAATCCTTCCTATACTTAATTTCACATGTATGTGTGACAAACGTAAAAAGAATTTCTTATGAGTCTCCTATTAAAATCGGTTCATCAAAACAGTACATACAAAAAATACATTATTCTATTCGCTACCAGAAACACATAAGGATGCTTTTTTTTTTTTTTTTTACACCTGACTGGATATCTCTTCAGCATGTCAAATGAAACAAGGGCTGTTTCGCTTTCCAGTCACGATGTGGGAAGCATCACGACCTAATATTTTTCTTCTTAGATATAGGGATATCACTGTTAAGATTATTATTCTTATCTGCAGTTATGTAAAGTGTTTCCGAGTAGTAGTTTTATTTCACTTCAATGTCCCAAAGAACTTAATGTTAAGAATGAAATTCCTCCGATATTTCGAGCTAAAACAATCGTATAAGAATGTAATGATGTCTTTTGAGAAAAACATACATTACAATAAGAGAAACTTAATATTGTTTGCGAAAGAATTTTAATATATTTACTTGCTGCAGGTAACTAAGACGAGAAAGTAATCGAAAATAATCGTTTTGAAAATATTTCAAAAATTCAGATTTTATTTATTTATTTATTTATTTGAATAATTTAGCTTTTTAGACTTAAACTTCATTCTTTTCTTTTCTTTCTTTATTTTTAAGAAAGTTTTGTTTTGTTGTTTCGGTTTGTCGTCTGCGGTCCTATTTTGCAGACTAGGACTAATTAAACCATGTGTTAGTCTTCGTTGTGTTGACTTTAAGGCCTATTATTTAGTCCAGGAGCTAGGCCTAGCTGGGATGCCCTCCGTCTCAGATACTTTTGCTGCCGACTGTGTATAAATGTGTTTTTACGAGAAATTTGCAAAAGGATTTATCGCTTGAAAAACTTTTAACGGGAAATAGTAGTTTTTCCTTTTTATATTTGTAAATACAGACTAGAAATAAAGGTTAAATAGGCTTTCTAAAATTCCCATTGATTAATTACTAAGACATTTGTGTGAACGAAACTAAATACGTTGATTCATATATACTGTGTGCAATAAATGATATTTCAACTAAGTATTATTTATTTATTTATTTATTTATATCATTATCTTGAATTTCTTATTTCCATCTTTTTTTGTGAAAGTTTCATCATTAAAGCTTTATGTTTAATTTGCATTTTTCTGATAATCTTCTAGCATATACTGCAAAAGCAGGATAAAGTTTTTGTTCAGCTTTATACGCATACACAGTTAGTTGATTCGTTGGGAACGTTCATGCATCACTAACGAGGATGACCGATGCGACTTCAGCTAATGATGAGAATATAATTCAGTGTTTGTTTCCTTTTAAAATCTCTTATCCCATCTTGTTTCCGCTTGAAAAGTTAACTTCTAATGTTCTAGAATTTATTGATCAAAACAATAATTGATAAAATTTGAGTGTGCTGATTTCAGTAGGAACAATTTGTTTATGAAAAAAACGAAACACACTAACATTTATTTAAAAAAAAAAAAAAAAAAAAAGGAGAGAGAGAGAAAACAGGTAAAAATGTCAGCCAAAAACCTTTTAAAAAATAACATAATAATTGCAAATATTTTAAAGGTTTCCACAGGTATTTTGAAGAAAAATAAAGACAGCAAGTTTTCTTCAGGAAATATTCAGTTTTTTTAAAGGTTTCATACGGGTTTATTTCGGGAAATTCGAAATATGTGCAATAATGCAGTTTTCCTGAAAGTTTCCTTTAAAAGTTTTTTGCTGATTTTCTTTTATATGGAAGGCCATGTGTATTAATTTATTCCCTTTGAAAATACACGTAAGATCACTATTTATTAATTTACGTTATGCATTATTTAATTTAGAAACAATAATCATTATAGAATATACCTTTGATAAAAGCAGAACTACGTTTAATAAATCTGGATAATTTAACGTAAAAAGCGTTGTTGAATATCTTTTATTTATTATCTATACTTTTAAAATGAAGTGACTAAGATTTACATGAAACTACACTTCATATTAATAACAATAAAACATCCTGTTATGATTAAATTCGATAAAATTTTAAAATCTGCTTTGGTAGTGTTTGTTTACATATACTCCTTCATCCAAACAAAAGCTACTGGTAAACTTAACTTTCGGTAAAAATTTACAATCCTGGGCGATATATGCAGTTAATAAATATTATAAATGCAACCTTAGGCATCGATAAGTATATTACTTTCAATCATATGAAATAGTGATAAATTGTTTTTAAATTGTGATATTATTGTCATTATTATTATGGTGTTAAGTGCAGTAGCATTTACGAATGTACATTTTACTTTCAAAAATTACTTTGATTATATAAATAATATTTAATCTGCATCCTAGAGCACTTCATTTGCATATCTATAATAAATGCAACCAAAACAAAAAAAAATGTTAGTTTTTGTTTTCGTCGGCAAAGACTTTTGAAGTTATTCATCTGTGAAATATTTTGAAAAACAATACAAAAAAGTAGTTTTGCGTTATAATTGAGGTTTTTTTTCCAGTGAAAATATTTTTTATTATTATTATTATTATTATTATTTTTATTTTTTTTACGAAAAACATTTTTCTTTTGTCCAAATTTTAAGTTTACTTACATTGCAATTTAAAAAATTTCGTGAGAATGATCTTTAGGGTAAGAAATTTATTTTTTAATATGATTATGAACAATATTGCTAACATTTTCATAATACACAAAGATTGATGAGGATATTTAATACATTGCATGCGGGTATATATTGCCATGAATTTTTTCATGTAGGAGAGATATTTTCGTAATTTTCATGAAAATCTAAATTCAGCAAAATTGTAAAAAATCGGTGTAGTGACCAATCTAACTACGTGCTTTTACGTGACCTGAACTCGAATGACAGACCGCAAAAGCCGTAAAAATACGTATTAGTAGTAGAGGCTCGAATCTTTCATATTGTCAATTTTCGGAGGTTATATAAATAACATAAAAATTACGCAACCTAACAAGAAAGTTTTCCCATTATGGTAATTTGTTAAATTTTGAAGTAATAATGACTTATAAACACTTGCAAATATTGCGAAATATAACCAACATTCTAGAACATAAATATAATTTGAATAAGAAACATATTAATAGTTTTCTGTAATATTTAATACTATTTTTTTATTTCTATCATTTTTTAAAGCTATTTTAAATTGCTTTAATTTCAGAATTGCTGTAAACAAGCAAAAATCATAAAAAATACTAATATTGTATTATTATTAAGTTTATTGAATGGAAGGAAATATTTTCATATTTGCAATTTTTGATATCTTTGTATGAAAGATTGTAAATATAAAAATATTAGCTTCCATTCGATAAATTGTATCAAAATGACACCAAAATATTCCGGAATTTCGAAATCACAAAAGAATTTGTTTCTTAAATGGCATCTGAAAAATTAATATAACTAATCTTCATTTACATATCATATCTATCATCCATCTAGATGTAATTAATTCCTATTCAATTATGCGTGTTTCTTGAAAAACAAGTCCGATTATAACATTAACAGGAATTTATCGCTAAGTGATTAAATGTGATTAAATATTTTCTTTTAACAATCCTTACTAAATTACCATTGGAATTCTCTGTTACTCCGTTATCCTTGAACCAGAGTAGCTAAGTGTGATGGCATCTCAAACTACTGCATAGAACTCGCCTTTCCTGAGCGAGTTGTTAAGTTGTACTGAGGCCGAGAAGATCAAGGGCAGAAATGTTTTGCATTTTTTGTTTGAGAATAATGTTACAGGTTTTCCTTTTAGCTTTTAAACAAACTTAGTTGCATTGATTTTTTTTTTTTTTTTTTTTTTTTTGAGAAATTCTAGTTTCTTATTTTGAGAAAGACATTGTCCAAGAAGCAAACCAGTGTTTATCTAATACTGTTTGTAAACGTGGTATTTGGAAAGTATTGTAGATGTTTACAGTTTAGAACTGTATTGCTAGCTAATATAACTCTAAATGAATGTAAATACAAGGCTTTCAATGTTTCAATAGAAATGATAATGTTGAAAATTTATTGAGATCAAACTAAAAGTACTTAAAATTCCCTAGCAATATTATAATCATACTGTAAATATTTAACTATGTACACATATATATTTATATATAAAGGGTGATCCAAAAGTCACAGAAAAAAAATTCAAAATGTATTATTCAAAAAGTACCGTCTGTAGCTCTATGCGGTTTTCACTAAAATGTACAGAAAAATATGGGATTTTATATGTATATATAAGAAAAAATATTAATTACATTTTTCTCTAACATATCGCGTTGTATTCATATTATCCTCTCACATTTTAAACAGATACACCTGACCAAATGATGATTTGCGAATTTTGAAGCTTTTTTAGCAGAATTTCCAATGGCACAACGTCTGACGGACATTCTAATGTATGACGGCCATCACATTGAGCATTTATAGTCTTAGTTATTCTGTTGAAGGTACTGCACCACTGTAAAAAAAAGTAATTTTACACATAGCATCACCTGATGAAGGATATTTAAACTGTTTTTTAATAAATGTTTTGTTACCTAAAAAAAAAAGAAATCCCATGTTTTTCTGTGCAATTCAGTAAAAATTGTATTGTGCTACGACCAATACTTTTTAAATAATATTTTTTTTCTGTGACTTTTGGATCACCCTGTATATATATATATTTTTTTTTTCCTGGAGCTGTAATAGGTTGTAGCAAATTCACATGACGAAGGAATGGTCGGATCTGTAGGTATGAAAAAATTGTCAGCTTAACTTTCTAGCTTATTTTCTGCCTGAGATCCTTTAGTTTCCTAAGTATTTACGTTCAGTGTAAAATACTTATTTAAAAAAAATATATATAATTTTTGAAAATTGAAACGAAAATTCAAGAATATTGTTATGGAATAAATTGTAATTAGTTTTTATATCTTAAATTGTCTCAATTTATCCTAAAACCCGAATAAACTACTACGTCAGAAACGCCAAAGAAAAATATTTGAGATGCATACAGCTGTTTCGGTAGCCTTAAGCGTACCGTCTTCAGTGCAAAAAGAATTCTGAATCTGGAGAAGTGCTCGTATATATAGGAGAGGGACCGAACTTAGTTCAACCAATAGGATTACGGGAAAGGTGGGAAGTGTGGCCAATAGGAATTTAGAAATGTTAGCTGTGTAAACAGTAGAAAAATTAAGAAAATGTGGACTGAATGTAAAATTTCCAACAATCAGACAAATAGGGAACAGCGAAATCACAATTTACAAGGTTTAAAATTTCTTTAATTTTTCTACTGTTCACACAGCTAACATTCCTAAATTCCTATTGCCCACACTTTCCACCTTTCCCGTAATCCTATTGGTTGAACTAAGTTCGGTCCCTCTCCTATATATACGAGCACTTCTCCAGATTCAGAATTCTTTTTGCACTGAAGACGGTACGCTTAAGGCTACCGAAACAGTTGTATGCATCTCATATATTTTTCTTTTGCGTTTCTGACGTAGTAATTTATTCGGGTTTTAATATTCCAACGCCAAGTCTCCTGTTATTATTATCAATTTATCCTATATTTTATATTCATGGCTATATTAATAATTTCAGATTTTATGTTCAGTAGCGAACATAAAAGTTTTATGAAAAGACGTTCTGTGCCGAATGAGATAGAGAACCACTGCTTAATTTCCTAATAAATCTACTCTGTTAATAAAAACAGCTTTTTTGTTTTTCTAATTGCTGAATTTTAACAAATTTATCCTTCAGAAACTTGAAAATGCATTAAAAATATAAAAACAATACACTTGCATTTCAAATTGAAGGTTTAAACAACAAAATGTTATTTAAAATATATTTATTATTTAGCGTTTTCAATTTCTTTTTTGTACATTCTATTTGTTCTAATTTCTTAAGATGAACTAATTCTGTTCCCCCTTTAAAAACAAAACTCACAAAGTTTAACTCTTTCAATCTTGAAATATTGCATATTCATAAACAATTACTGTTAGCTAAGAAGAGGTTTACTAATATTAAAATGTTAATTTAATGAAATCTTAAATGGTTTTGTCTCTGTCTTAAACAGTTTATAAAACAAGTTTAATGGGTTTTTAAAACACTTTTGTGTAATTCTTTTATGGATTCTTATTATTATTTTTTTTTTTAAGTGCTTAGTTTTCAGACCAATTTCACTTAATAAAGATATCCAATTTCAATGGATATATTAATTTAATAATTAACAGTATATTCCCAAAATATGAATATATATTTAGGCATGATGTTTGGTACTATTTCTTAAAGATGGCGCTTTTTTTTCAATAATATTTACCTCTAAACATCTAAAAAATATTTCAAATTACGGCGAACTTAAAATACTGTAACGGCTTTGCTTACTCGACGAATTTTATGAAAAACTCCTGTCTCAAAAACTAAACACTCTCTTTAACTCCTAATTAAACTATTAACCTAAGTGAAAGTTTTACTTTTGGTTGTATGGTATATTACCTCGAAAAATAAAAAGAAAGAAAGAAGAGAAAAGTAAATCCGTGCATTTTTCAATGTGACGAAGTTCGTGAAACTTAGAAGTGACACTAAAATTAAATTTTTTCGAGATTTATTTCGAAAATTCAAGCAATTTTTCTTTATTTCATAATAATTAGCAAATAAATATATGCATATTTTTTTCTTAGTAGTAAAGTGACATTATTTAAGTCTATACTGCATGATGTATCATTTTTAAAACACTTAATTAAAAACAATTAAAACCTAAATACTAATTATTATTATTTTTATTTTTATTATTTTGTATTTTTCCGTAAACCTACATAATAATTTACATATAATAGTTTTTTTTTTTTTTTTTTTCAGTTAAAGTTAGGAAATCAGACATTTAGATGTTAAATCAGTGATATTTTAAACCTTTAAAATTCTTCAATCACGTATATATGTAAAGGGCAAAATTTACATATAATAGTTTTTTTGTTTTTTTTCAGTTAAAGTTAGGAAATCAGACATTTAGATGTTAAATCAGTGATATTTTAAACCTTTAAAATTCTTCAATCACGTATATATGTAAAGGGCAAAACCACCAGATACCCAAATGCAATCTAAAATGGTCAGACACATTTTTTTTTAATCATGTATTTATTCTTCGTAAATTATTATCTTTTATAGAGATGAAATTTATAATGGTTTGTTATTATTTGCATTTATAATACATGCTGTGCTAGAAAAACTTTGACCTCTGCATTCATTTATTAAATATTCATACTATAAATATACTATAAATATACTATAAACTGAAAATTTGCGTAATTAACACATTGAGCGCCATGTCAGCCATTCTAGATTCTAGATTTTTTGTCACACACTCTAAGTACTGAAAGAATCATCTTGAAACTTTAGGAGTGTGCAGAACATGTTATACTTCAAACATTTCAGTGAAAGTTTTACCCCGAAAGTAAAAGCAGTACCAATAAAAAATTAAAACGTTGAGCGCCCTGTCAGCCATCGGTGGCTGACAGTGTCAAATATGATATAAAGCCGCGTCAACCATCGGTGGCGGATATAAAATAAGATATAAAACTAAAAATATTACATTTAATGATTGAAAATGTATTAAAAATTTGCTTAATTTTTATTTATTACAGGAGGAATCATTATGGAATTTTAATGGATTTTAAGAATTTGCGTGGCGCTCAACATGTTAAAGTTAAAGAACTTTATAAAAATAAAATGTCAGGGAAATTAGCTTCAAAAATTACAGAATTTAGATTTTTATAAGGTCCCTATACTAAAAGTAAATAAATAAAAAATAAAGTAAGTATCTGTGAGTGAAATGTAAATACCCTAACAAAATTTAGAAAATTTCAGTACTATATTATAAAAAGTCTCCGAGATATAAGACAAAAAATTTCTTAATTAAATTGCTTTTCATTGACTTGATATAAGTTTCCAGAGGGGAAAAATACATTCGCCAGATAATACTCTCAACAGGCATAGAGAAATTACGTATGAAAACAATATTATAGCAATTATAAATAAACATATTTGCATTTAATTTGCCATTAGTCAATCAGCAACTTTGTTTAAATTTATTTCTATGATATAATTCTGAAATTTTGTACACAATCCTATTAGAGTATAAGGAATATTTTACTCATGGTTAAAAACAAATTGTATGAGGCCGTGTGAAAAAGAATAACTTTCAAAACTGAATCTCGTGAAATATTTGATCGATTTTTTTATATCTTTATTATTATTATTATTATTTTAATACATCTCGGTAACTTGTTACGCATGTCTTAAATCAACATTTAAAGAATTAAAGCTTATATCAAGGGTTTTCGAATACCTTGAACATATTTTTTAAATTTTTTGCTATCACAAAATATTAGGCATTTGTGTTGAAAAATATTTTTACTTATATATGCTGAAATTTAATGCAAGATTTTAGCATTTAATCCTATATATATATATATATATATATATATATTTAATTGACTTATTAATAAATCCACAAAATATTACCTAAATATATTTAAAATTTATTGTTAATATATAATAATGTAAAATCTAGGGAAAAAATAGAAACTAGTCAACAGAGAGAAAAAAATGGAATTTTATTAAATTTAAATATTTTACGAGAAAATTTTATATGCTAAATATTGCTATATTTCAATGCGTATGCACACATTTTTTAAATAATTCTAAAACATAATTTATAAAAACGATTTATAATGGGCATCAAACCCAGGGATGGGAACTTGGCGCAGAAATCATTTATGAAAAATAAAATTTCTTCTTTAATTAAATCTTACATAAAATCAACGATTTTATGGGTAGAGAAATAATTTAAACAAATACTAATAGGAATTCAGGACCATCCCTGTTCAAACCCTAAATACGTCCATTTTCTTTCTCGTATGCCATAAATATCGAAGAATTACGTACCATATCTATAGAAATTTTCAACCCATGAAATCAAAACTGCATACCAATGTTCTTGTCAGTAACCTTTCTTTCATAAGAAAAATATCAATTTATTGGAATAAGTAAGATTCCCTTTAAAATTTAACTACAAAAATATTTCACAAATTGCATTCTCGAGTTGATTATACTCATCCTGAAGAAACTAGCATAAAGTTATTGAAGTACTTTAATCTCATTCATAGTTGATTTACTTTCAATGATATTTACATCCTCACATTGTTTTCAATCACATTTCTGAAATTATTATTGTGAATAAGCATGACTAAAAAAAATATTAATGCGCATTCTTATGTTTATTCTAGCAGAAAAGGTAGTTGCATTAAAATTTGTATCTTAATATTTTTCTTTGTGTATATGCATTCTATCGTAGATGCACGCTGCGTAAAAGAGACTCAACTATTGTTTTCTCTTGAGAAAAAATACTTTACAAGTAGCAACAATGTTTCAACTTACAGGAAATGATTAACTCAAATAATAGACATCTAAATTTTTCTTAAGAAGATTAAGTTTTCTAACATTGAAAATGTGTAACATAATTAACAAGTTGTTTTCAATATTAACACAAAAAACGCTATTGCTCGTCATCATCAATAAAGTAAGCAGGGCAATTTCTGTTCCCGTCATGGCCAAGGTAAATGTTAATGGCGTCACTTTTTATATGCTTTTATAAAAATATCAAAACGTCTGTCTAAGCCTTCAGATTCTTTAATTTTTAATAATAAAATGAGCTTTGTTATTGAATACAATTTGGTTTAAAGTAAAAATATGACCGAGGCTGCTCACTTATGTTGCTGAAACAAAGATGTAATCAAAATATATTTGTTAAGCACATTCATCATATAAAATGCCTATGTTTTGCGTTTAATTTCCTTTACAGACAATGTTGCATTTACGTATGACGTTATTGTCATACTTAACAAATTTACACTATCCACGTGGATAGTGTAAAAATATTTCAATCGGACACGAATTGCTCTCTTTCTAAGTTTATGATATTTATTTACAAAGTTTCCTACTCCCTTTTCACAAGTTTAATATTTTAATTTTAGTATTGTATCGTAAATAAAATTAGGTACAGTCGATAACAAAAGTGTCCGAACACTAGCAAAAATTCCTATGTAAAAAAAGTACACTTCATACGATTTTGTTAAATAAATCCTTATCGAATCATGTTCTTACACTGACTAAGAACAGGATTCGGCAAGGATTTATTTAACAAAACCGTATGAAATGTACTTTTTTTACATAGGAATTTTCGCTAGTGTTCGGACACTTTTGTTACCGACTGTAGAAATATTTTTTTTAATTAATACTAAATTTCTCTTTCCATTAATTAAAATTTGTCGAGATAAGTAATTAAACGTTTAATTCTGGAAATTTTATTGTGTAAATTTAAATATACCATAAGAATTCCATGGAAAGGCATCATATACAGTCGGCAGCAAAAGTATCCGAGCACTAGCAAAAATTCCTATGTAAAAAAAGTACACTTAATACAGTTTTGTTAAATAAATCCTTGTCTAATCCTGTTATTAGTCAGCCTAAGAACATGATTCGACAAGGATTTATTTAACAAACAGTATTAAGCGTACCTTATTTACATAGGAATTTTTGCTAGTGCTCGGATACTTTTGCTGCCGACTGTATACAGCAAAGTTTAAGATTTTACCTTATATATATATATGTGTGTGTGTGTGTGTGTGTGTGTGTATTTTTTTTAATAAAATGTCACTTAAGATTTTGTTTCTAAATTATCCACAAGATTCTAAATTTAAAATTTAGCTGTAATTTAGCAATCAAAAATCTTACTTTTTTACCTATTATAATTTTATTTAATAATTACAGCAAATTATAACCTATGTAAAATTAATATAGTAACTTACATTTGTTTTCCAGATTTTTTTTCTGTTCACATAAATATATAAATGAATACACAATTAAATTTTTTATAATTAAATAAAATTATGATAGCAAATAAATTTTTTGTTCTCTTTGAATGTTTTTTTTTTTTTTCTGGAATACTTTAATATTTATTGATGCCATCGTGTTAAATGGCTCACAAAATATCAGTTTTTGTGTTATTAAGGCCAATAAAAATGCAACGTATTATTACCATTACAGTCGGTAACAAAAGTGTCCGAACACTAGCAAAAATTCCTATGTAAAAAAAGTACACTTCATACGGTTTTGTTAAATAAATCCTTGTCGAATCCTGTTCCTAGTCAGTGTAAGAACATGATTCGATAAGGATTTATTTAATAAAACCTTATGAAGTGTACTTTTTTTACATAGGAATTTTTGCTAGTGTTCGGACACTTTTGTTACCGATTGTACGTCATTATATGAAGTTTAATATAGCACATTTTGGACTATTAAGTTTTTCCGAAAAAAAATTAAATAAAATCAACAATCATGTCAGCAAATGATTTTTGAAACTTAAAACATATCTCTACTTGCTGAAATATAATACATGACAATACCACAAAATAACTTAAAAAAGAAGTTTATTATTTACATGAACAGAAACACCGGAAAGGAAAGCTCTAAAATCAGAAGGGATATTCGATCAATAGTAGGAATGCCGTTACAAGAAACTTAAAAAGTCCAATACATGATTCCCACAGACATCGAGTATGAAGTCTATCCGTAAATCACATTATCAAACCAGTTCTTTAAATGGCTTCATGTCCAGCAGAAGCATAATAAAAAAAATAACACCCAAATGATTTGGGGGTAATGATGCTTTGATGGAAAATTCTCTGAGCCACTGGATACACCAGCTGCTGTTGGAGTGTTAATTTTTCGGCTTTTTCGATTTTCTTGAGATGAACCACCAGGGGAAATCTCTCGCCATGTAGCCACTACAAGAAAAGAAATTATGAGAAATAAGTCAAGCGTTGTTGCATAATGATATATATAATTTTTTCTTTTTAAGTGAGTAATGATATATACTTTTACTACACCATATGGTACTTTGCGGTAAAGAATAGAAAATCTAATGTTGGGATCTATCTAGGAATACTCTAATGCATGTGCAGAAAGCTAAATCTAAAATATCATGAAACATCTGATACATAACATTATAAAAATTCGTATAAATATATAAAATGCATTCACCAAATTATTAAATTTTATTTTACGTTAATTTAATCATGGAAGCAAAACTATTTTTCCACATATATCTTATAACTCTTTTTACTTAATTTTAAATGTATATAAATTATATATATATATTTGAGAAAAAGAACTATTTTTATATAAGGTGTCAAAATTTTGGGATAAATTCAGTTATCCTTAAGGTTAAAGGAAATTATCATCATATTACACCATTTTGTCCTCACATTTATAATTTGAGAGTATTTCTCATATTAATAATGAAATTTCAGTTATTATAAAGTTTTATTTATTAATTTATTTTAAATTATGAGTGCGTAATGCTGGGTATAGTTCATATTTTGATCGTATTAAAATAAATATTGCATAATTTTTATTAATGATATAAACCACCAAGTTTCATATTTAATTAAAGAGAAGAACTGATTTTTGCTTCATGCAGTTACAGACGTTTAAGATCAGATCTAATAGTTATGATTTATAACACTTAAAAATTGATGACTGCCTCTTATTGAGGTTGAAATTATAACGTTTTCTAAACTGAAGGCAAAGTTAAGAATGCTAAAGCCTTTTTCCAATGAACTGCAAAATGGTACATTACTTTATTTTTACTTAAACTGCAGTGCTGGAAAAAACGTTAAGCCCAACTAAAAAACTTCATCATTCTTGCAAATGAATATTTTATTTTTATGCAAATTTAAATATAATGCAACTAATAGCAATTTCAATTATAATCGATAAAAATATTACAAGAACTTAAACAACTTTGTATTTGAAACGTTATTTGTTTCTTTAAGGTATCTGCCTGGGTTAAAATGACCATTTTTGACAAAAAAAATCAATTTTCTGTTTTTTATTTGGTTTTAAAAAATAGACTTTTAGCTTTCTAAAACACCTTTGTTTTTATTTGTACGCTAATTAGAACTGAAGTTATTGCCAATTAAGTAAACCGGAAGTGAGATTCTTTAAGACAGGAAGTGCTCGATCTCGCCAGTTTAAAGAGCTGGCAATAGGTAAACATTGGTAATTAGGCTTGATTTCACATTTATCTTTAATTTAAATCATTCAGGGTTTTTTTTTTTATTATACCCCATGTATTTATTTATTTTTTCCAACAAATAATTACACATTAAGTAAAATCTTTAAATGCGTTTTCTGAAAAACTATATTTTTCGCATTTTGCGTATGCGATAAACCTGATTTGTCCAAAAGTTTTCAAGTTATTTCTATGAAATTTCTTTACAGTATATCACAGATTTCCAGTCACGCAATGAACTGAAAGATATGTTCTATGTACTATTTTAAAGATTTTACATGTGTTTATTTTCTAAAAAACAGATTTTTTTTCGGAAAATTCTGGTTTTTTCTCTGTTAGTTACCATATTTCAGTCAATTTTAAGAATATCTCTTAACTTTTAGTTCAATGCACAGATAAGGGTCATATCATTATGGATTTCAATGGATATTGAATTATATTAATTTTTATCGAGTATATGAGGTTTGGCGTAAACGTGAAATTTTGCTCATTTTTTACACAAAATCACCTATTTTTCTGCAAAATAAAGAAATATTTGCTTAAAATGTACTATTTTGTATTGTATAGTAATATAATGTATAATTTTGCTCTATAATGTATAATTTTGCTCATTTTTTACACAAAATCACCTATTTTTCTGCAAAATAAAGAAATATTTGCTTAAAATGTACTATTTTTCATAATTCTATGTCCGTTTATAACTGAAAATATAATTACTTAATGCATAGCGTGCTTTTTTAGAAAAAAGTGCTCCGTACCCAGGCAGATACCTTAATCCTTCTCGAATTCATAGAATTTGAAAAAAATTTCAAAGTATCTTTTTAGATTCTTTTCCAGCTGTTTCACTGGCCATTTTATGCTCATCTTTCGTGTTGTAAGTTTTATCATTTACATGAACGTCATGCGCCAGAATGCCCCATACATTTTCTGTTGAATTCAGGTCAGAGATTCTTAATGGCTACTCAAGCAGTTGGACATGGTTAGCTGGAATCAAAAATTTTGTGGACTTTGAATTGTGTATGAACACATTGTCCGGCTGAAATATGTACTCGCTAGATGTTATCAGAGGTGCCTCTGGTAATAAATTTTCTGCAAATATATCTTGATAGACTTCGGAATTCGTTTTCATATATGCAGTTGACGTTGTTCCGTTATCAGGGAAATCGCTCCAAATCATCACAGAGCTACCAACAAAGTGATGCTTTGAGAAAAAAGATTGTTCACTCAAAACGTCATGCAAGTAGTACCTAAAACCAGCCAGCCCATCGAGATTATTTTTTATTCGTTCGAAAAAACAACCTTTTGCTGTTTATCCCCAAAACAAGATGATCCTTTGCAAACTCTAGGCATGACAGCTTGTACTTAGAAGTGATTGGCGTTTCATTTTACTATATTTACATTTGAATTTTTTGGTAGCCCGTTGCGAATAGTTTTGCTTCGGGAAGAAAGCTTCAAACCATTTACAACTTGAGGAGGAGAAGGCTTTTTTTTTTTTTTTTTTAAGTTACTAACCTGGCATCAGCGCTCAATTTGCAGAAGAACGTCCTATGCCTTTCCACTGATCATAATTATCCCTTTTTAAGCCTTAAATGAATGAATTTTTATTTTTAATAAATAACATTTGAAATCAACCGGGAAATAAACGTAGTTAATGGAAAAAATAAAACAAAAAACCACATAAGATTCACTTTAGGATTAGTGAACTTATGCAAAACCGATTTTGCATATTGCTGTATTTTTACATCCCCAAAAAAGCTACATTTTTATTGCATATATTTATCAGTATATGCAAATATATAAATAGTATTCGTTACTCTTACCTTGTTTCTATCCGAAAACAATTTTTCTTGTATGTTTTTATTACTTTTTATATAAATAATCGTAATTCGTAACACCCGTCTAAAGGAAATCTTACGGATAAAGAAATAAACTGTCAAAGATTCTAGTTACGTTCAGAAACGATAAAATAGTTTTGCTAAATTTAAAATTAAAAAAAGAAAATCTGGAGTGACTCCACTCGACTTTCCGAACATTTAGTAATTAACAGTTTTGTAGATAAAATAAAGAAAGAGGAGTTGTTAAACAAACAAAAGAGAGAAAACCATAATAGAGTGTTTGAGTATTTTTCTCCATATATTACACGATATTTTATTTAACGCTGCTGAACTTTGAGCCCATAGATCATAATGATAAAGAATTTTTCGTTGTGTCCCTGTAAAAACCTATAAATGCTAGATTCACCAAAATGCTTATAGTTAGTGCAACAGTGATTTATAATATTCATATAAATTTTCAGCTCAATTGAATAAGGTGTTTAGATGCTATCGTACTTTTAAAAATTTGGTCCCATAGGCCATAATGATAAAGAATTTTTCTTTGTGTCCCTGTAAAAAAACTGTGAGTGCTAGATTCACCAAAATCTATACAGTTGGTGCAACCGTGACCTATAACATGTGTACAAATTTTTTGCTCAGATTAATTAGGTGTTTAGACGCTATCACACTTTTAAAAATTTGGCCCCATAGGCATAATGATAACGAATTTTTCTTTGTGTCCCTGTAAAAAAACTACAAGTGCTCGATTCTCCAAAATCTATACAGATTGAGTATTTGTGACCTATAATATGTGTATAAATTTTTTGCTCAATTGAATAAGGCGTTTAGATGCTATTGCACTTTTAAGATTTTGCTCCCATAGGCCATAATGATAAAGAATTTTTCTTTGTGTCCCTCTAAAAAAACTATAAGTGCTAGATTCACCAAAATCTATAGGGTTCGTACTATCGTGACTTACAATATACGTACCAACTTTCAGGTTATTCGAACAAAGCGTTTAGACGCTAGCGTGTTCACTCACAGACATACACACATACATACACACATACACACATACACACACACATACATACATCATCGCAAAAATAGTGAAAACGGACTCATTGGACCTCGAAACGTATAGAAACATCAAAATCTCAAATTCGGATTTTTGACATGATTACAATACTTTCCTCACTATAGTGTTCGGAAAATAAAAAAGAAACACTATGCAAAGGTTGCTAGAAAAAGAGGTATGTGGTTTTAAACATACGATACAGATCTACATCGCTACGCATTTAAGGGTTTAAATATATATATATATATTAATTGCAGTTTTAAATCTGCTTGACTTTTTAGGTATTACCCTAGAATTTTTAAACCACATTGTTTAAAACTCAGAATTTTGCACGGTTGAAACGGGGTTAATTTCTTACTTCTTCCCATTTTCACAAATAATCAAATTTCCGTCTGCCATCATCTCTGTGATTTGTTAGAGCAATACCGTAATTAATAAATAAAATTTAAAAAGCTATAAAAGAGAAGCTTGGCCTTATTAATTTTTACAGGTTGTAGTATGTTATAAAAACAAAAATTATTTTTCAAAAAATTATAGCTACATTTATCGTAATATTTTGATATGTGTAATTAAAACTGTCATTTTCTGCATTATGTTTAAACTTCCATTAAATTCAAATAAGCAGCGACATGTATACACACACACACACACACACACACACACACACACGAAAAAAAAACGTTTTTCGCTTGACCTTAATATTTTTTCCAGCACTGTATTTATAAACTATAATGCTAATTTAATTAAGTTTAATTTAACTGTTGTTTTGAAAAACTAAAGATTCTCAAGTAGATTTAGAAAACTGTTTCAAACACAGCTCAGAAAATAAAATATTCTTGTTACTGACAACCTTTGAATGGACAGACTCTTTTATTAAGCTTCAATGGTCATAGATCATATCTTATTCAATTTTAAATCAACTGTATTGCATTATTCAAAAATGAAAACGGTTCTTTTATTCTTCTTTTTGCAGCCTATTACTTAATCAGCTTTAAAGAGATAATAAATGACTCTGTAATGTCATTTCCAATTAGTAGCATTCTTTAGAGCAATGAATAAAACAACAACCTGAAAGATGAGACTGAATAGTTAAATATTTGACAGTATTATTCATCATAATCGTTATTCAATAAACGTTTTTTAATCAGTATGCGAATAGTTGAGATAAGTAATAAAATATCAATTTAAAAAGAAACAAAGAAATCTTAGTGCTTCAAATTTTGTTATAGTGTGATTAAATTACTCTATATGAAAGACAAATCTGATGTAAAGGAATTATTATGCTTCAAACTACAGTCGGTAACAAAAGTCTCCGAACACTAGCAAAAATTCCTATATAAAAAATGTACAATTAATACAGTTTTGTTAAATAAATCCTTGTCGAATCCTGTTTTTAAACTGACTAAGAACAGGATTCGACAAGGATTTATTTAACAAAACTGTATTAAGTGTACTTTTTTTTACATAGGAATTTTTGCTAGTGTTCGGAGACTTTTGTTACCGACTGTATATTATAATTGAATAAAAAAGTGGAAAATAAGATTGTTCTTAAAATCTTCAGTGTTTAATATACTTTGTATTAAAATTTTGCATATTTGCTAATAATAATGATAATAATTATAACCAAATGACATGTCACTTGATACAGCTGTGTTTGCAGACTCGGTGACTTTGCCAACGAATGTTATATGAGAAATGCCTAGCTGGTAATCAGCCAGGGTAGTTCGATGGTTTGAGCATCCGCACGTAAAGCGGAAGGCCCGGGTTCGATTCCCTTCTCTGCTATTTTTCACATAGTTGGTATAAAAAACCAGCCTTCCACTCCATAATTTTCTGAAATTTTTTAATTATTAAAAAAAATCACTTCCGAAAGTAGGCAGGCACCTTAAGAAATTTGTAAATTTCAAATAACGTTTCAAAATAATAGGGTTCTTACCAATGTCATAAGTGATATTAACTGGTTCGACTTTTCTGCGATCATTTTTTCTTGAGATATCGTGTACACAGACTAACAAAACAACGGACTAACATAATAACACTTTGATACCCTTTGATCGGTATTGCCGACGGACACCATACCGATTTTGTAATTTTCGCATTCTTCACATCTCGGAACGTATAAAAAACTAAAAAAAGCCGAAGATAAAAATTTTCCAAATTACCTAAATTCCCCATACACATAGTATGATGAAGAACTAAAAAGAGAACCCCGAAATCTAGGGGGGTCTCCAGTTATGTGTCTACTGCATAATCAGGTTTTGACTAAGGCACAGTATAATAAAACGTTTTATATTAAATTATATATTCATTTTCTAAAAAAGAAATAAAATATAAAATAATTTAAATTAACATTTTCGCCTTCCTTAGGATTAGATATATTTCACGAGAATGTTTCATAGAATGTCGTTTTATTTAAATAAAATATCATTGATTTATTTATATTTTTTCAGTACTCATAGTACTAGTTGACAGAAAGTACTCCGTACAGAAAGAACTACGTACAGTACTAAGACTAAAAGCTCTGTCTGGCTCAAAGATGAATTCCGGATGTTTAGTTTTACTAGGGAATAAAATCCTGTTTCTGTCGAAGGGAATCTTCAACAATAAATATTTAAAATTATCAAGCTTTTCAATGCGTTTCTCCAACTAATAGTATGTCTTTATTGATTTTGTATTTACAAAATAATAATTTTTTCCTAAGTAGATGTTTAATTGGTAAAATATATTTTTTCTGAGGGGAGGGGTTCTTTTTAACAATATTTTTTCTGTTTTATTGAATGCGAGAATATTTGCCTTTAAATTTTTCGAGAAAAGGTCTCCCTTCTGAATAATACGGTCCTCCTGATTTTCCCTGCAAAATGTGAAATTTGATGTCATATATAGATGTTGTAATTTGTTGTATTTATTTTACAAGCAGAAAGTAGATTTAAAGCTAGGGCAGAGCCCAAGTAGGAGCAATTAGATTAAGACCCATTCAGGGTATATGTAGCATGTATTAAATCTGCAATAAAACAGCATATAACTGGGTCATAATTAAATTATAGTTAACGAAAATTTAACCAAATATTACTTACCTCCAGGGCGGCCTGGAAAATCTTTAAAAGACAGTGGTGGTCTTCTAGTTGTGTAAAACCACCATTCTTCGTAACCCAAGGTTGTGGACAATGTTAACATTCTGGAATGATTGTATCTGCCTGAAAAAGATGAATGTTTCATATCATCCAATTTCTCTTCTTTAGCTTCATCCTGACTTTCATCTGATCTTGTTGGGAGGGTAGATCCTTCTGGAAACGAAATTTAGCCTATTAAAATTGGATAAAACTAAAATGCATAAAGTTCTGCATTAAAAATTTATATTTTTTTAATTACTCCGAAAATACTTTGTTAAAAAAATTAATAATTCCTCGATTCATAAGAATAATATTTCAAACTACGTTATTGTTATCTTATATATATATATATATATATATATATATATATATATATATATATATAATATTTTTTCTAGAGAAAGTAAAATCAATATAGTGTATATATTCACGAGATAACATATGAAAGAAATTTTATATTTAATTATAAAAGGAAAACTTTAAAAATTTATGTATGTTTTTCAGTATTAAAGTAAAACTATCAGGGTTGGAACACGGACGCAAAATTCATACCGGAATCTGTTTAAGAAATTTCCCTACCTATAATATCGTTGATTTAAAAAGTAGAAAATTTTCTTACATTGATAGTGGTATGAATTCTGCGCCCGTGTTCCATCCCTGGACTATGCAAAGAATTTTGTTGGTAAAAACGTTTTATTGAGAAAAATATTATTAAGTAATAAACTATTGTGCTAATCTAACTATTGTTAAATGATAAACACTATTGTTTAAAAAATAAATAAATCAGTCAGCAAAAAATCATTGTTATTGGTAAGAAAGAAATGTTGGGTGGCTTAGATGAAAATATTTCTGTTTGGAACGTATAGCCAGCGAAGCAGTAGGCTATTTTTCTTCATATTTTGAGGGTATGCATATCAAGCCAAGAAAGTAGAATGGTGAAAAAATAAATATCAGCTCCAACAAAAGTCACTGGTGAAAATGAGGGGCTGTGATCTTTTTAAAGTAAGGAAAATGTCAAATAATTCTTACTAATAAAGAAAACAATTACGTAGTGTCGGTAATTAACTTTATTATTACAGTTCTTTACACACAATACTACAATATCCCAGCACAAGCGGAAGACACGCACGTAACAGCATAACAGTCAACAACGGTTATTAAATGCATCGTCGAATATTCAAATTCTCACCTAACTAGCACGGTGTATGTGTAAAGAACTGTAATAATAAAATTAATTATCGACACTTTTTATTCTTCTCTTTTGTGGCTGTGTCATGCTACATTTTCCTTACCTTAAACCGATCGCAGCGGGGTTGGCAAGGTTTCGGACACTATGGTAAAAACCACGGTATAAACCATGGTTTTTACCGTACTGTCCAAAACCTTGGTGTCTTAAACTGTCCTAAACTGTCCAAAACTATATTTTTTAGTAGAATTATATTTCATTAAAATTAGTATGCAAATATTTGAAAAATTATTTTTGTTTTGTAACATTTTCCAGTATATTCCATTAAGTTCTAATAAAATAATTATGTTTAGTGAAATATGCATATTATATTAACAATTATAATATTCAAAAGCAAAAATTTATTACTGAAGCTTTAATGGAAAAATGTGGATAATTGTACCTCAAATATTGATATTTATAATATTTACACACACATACACAGATATATACACTGAGAAAAAATTATGTAACTGACATCTAGAATCTAAATTGTGGCTCTAGAAAAATAGTTCCATGTCATCCTTATAAATTCTAGTCCCCTTGGAGAGCGAGTTCTAGAAGCCCCTATTAAAATTCTAGAGCGTTTGCCTATATTCTCGAGAGCAAAGTTATTTAAAAATCTCTGCAAATAAATGAGACTACAAGAGGCGGGTTTCTGCAACTATAATCTTAGTTTATTACCAAATTCTAGAAAATCAAGCGAGAATTTCTCGCAATACAAATGACTCAGAATATTGTTTCACCATCTAGAAATGTGTACACTAGAAATTCTCGATAATTTCGTCTATTCAGTTTATTGGCGTGCCTTATGCGCATAGCTCGGAAATCTATATTTCTAGTTAAGGGATTTAGAAAATGGCCACTTATTCATTCTAGGGAAAGGCGGCATATTTTTTTTCTCAGTGTAAGCAACATGAATAAATATATCAAGAGAACAAAATAATATACAATTATTATTATTATTTATATATATATATAAGATTTATAATAAATCATCTTGAAATAAATATTAACAATGTGCAGCTACACAAACATATTTTATTTTTGAATAAATGAGAAAATATATATTTAAAAATATTAAATGGTACACACTTTAAATATATATTTATATATATATATATATATATATATATATATATATTATATATTTTTATATATGATATTTTTATAAAAATAAAAGACAAATTACTCATTTTGAATATCCTATCATACATTTTTCATTGTAAGAAAATTTTTTGAGTCATTAAAATTAAAATTTTTTACAGCTGTTATCAAAAATTGTAGATTTCTTTTAACTTAAAAAGTCTAAATTTTCAGTATAAAATACTTTTAATTACTAATTATAATTGTTACTGAGAATGTAAGGAATAGAATTTCTTATAATTTTAGGTTTTGGACACTTTGAGACAGTTTTGTACAGTTTTAGACAGTTTAGGACACTTTTGGACGGTAAAAACCACCTGTCCTGTCCAAAACTAGTTTCAGACGTCCTAAACCCCAACCCTGGATCTCAGTCCTTATTTTTAATCGTGTGCCTTTGTTAGAATTACTTTTTCCACCAACTAATATCTCATGGCTTGATATGTGTACCCTCTAAATATTAAGACGTTACTTCTACTGCTTCTCTCGTTAGGGCGTCCCAAACAGGAATACTCTAATATGAACTACCCTAAATATTAACACTGTGATCAGTATAATTTTCAAGCAATTTTTTATATTAAGGCTTAAGTATTGAAAATTAAAGTAACTGAAGAAATATTGTTCATATGCCATATACTTGAGAACACTACGTAAATACTGAATACACTACGTAATTTTTTATTATGTGTGAAATGTCAATTTTTAACCCTGTAAATAATCTAAAATGGCAGATTTTGTTTTAAAATATGTTGCTTTCTAGCCTTACTGAAAAACTTTCTGTCCGCTTGTAATATATAAGAAATCGACCATAAATATGTTTAAATTATAAAACATTGAATTTAATATAATCATTTATCATATTTAAAGTTTTAGTCGATGTACCAGTTATAAGATCTTTAACATATTTCGAACTGAGAGAATAACATTTGAATAGAGCAATATTCGAAATGATCTACAAGTGTTTTATAATTCAAAACTCTCACGCTTATCATATTTTAAAAAAAATGTTTTCATTTTTTATGAAACATCTACTTCTTACAGTAGAAAATAAACTAACTAAATAATAATACTATTAAAAATTCAAAAGAATCAAATACAAATATCACAGTCATTTGTTAAAAATTTATTTCATAATTTTTCATAATAGCGTTTGGTGAAGTCCTTGTGGAAGATTTCCTATCACAATTTTATTATTTACAAATGAAAAATACTAAAATTTAGAAAACTGAAATTTATTTTTTATTTCAAAATGAAAATATTTTAATTTTAACCTAGAATAAGCACACCCTCAAATTAAATTTCTCAGTGATAGATAATATGTCTGTCAAAAATGTCTGTCAAAAGATGATTCCTGGATGAAACTGTCGAAAAAAAAAAGCTCTTTAGAAATGCTGAAAAGTCCACTGAATTTAGAAATAGGATATAGAAACTCTTCCAGTTTTCATTTCTTCTTATTACGTGAAATCTGGAAGATCAACATTTTTTAGAGTTCTTCTTCTTCTTATTATTATTATTTTTTTTTTTTTTTTTTTTTTCCCTAAGTCTAATTTTATCGCTCACGATGAAAATTTCAAAAGTTATTTGAAATGGTTTTGCATGTTTGAAATAGTTTTTTTAAATAATTATAAAAACCTTCAGAATTTTGAAGCCATTTTCGTAAATTTCATGAAGTGATTTGATACATAAAACTTTATTGCTATTTGGTGCAAAATTAAGGGAAATTTTTTATTTATTTTTATTTTACATCTTAGAGACCGGTGAAAAGAAGATAAACATTAGAAAATGTTTCTTTTTATTGAAAAGGAAGGATTCTAAAGTAAAATTTTATAGATTTTTTCAGGATGAAAACTAAAAATTATTAAAATATTGTGTATAAATTTTGATTTTATGTGATTTTTATCATCTGGTTTTAAATTTTGAAAGTGCTCCGATATTATCCAGGAAAATATTTTTCCCTAATATAATCTCAATGATTCTCAATCTTTTTATATTTGTGACTTCCTTTCCCCTATGCTGATTCCTCTTGTAATTACTACAAAACCAAAGTAATGTGATATTATTTTTCTGCATAATTTCATATGCAATTCAGTAACAATATAATGTATTAAAAATATGATTAAACAAATTACATCTGCATGCTTGTTCAATTACGTGAATTACAGGTATTTTTGATGATTATGAGTTTAAAAAAAATAATAATAATATACTTTTCTCATTTACTGCCTTCTTTAAATGTCGTGTTATAGATTCATATTTTTCTATTCTACGCATACACATACAAAAAAAAAAAAAAGGGAAGAAAAGAAAACTGTTCGTTTAAGTTGACACGTTGTTTGTTTAAACTGACACACTGTTTGTTTAAATTGACAAAATAATTTTGTTGATTTAAACAAATATTGGTTGAATGAACGGGATTGCTTGATCAACAGTTTGTGAAAACAGTTTGTTTGTGGTTAATAATTTTTTTGTTGAGGTTGTATGAAAAAATAATTGCTGATTTAATAAAACTTGTTATTTCAAGATAATATTCTTTTCTGTGTACGTGCAATTATTTTAGTCAATATTGTATTGTAGCAGAGCTCTTTAACTGTCTTCCCTTTTACACTACAAATTTTGAACAAATATTATGTGGTCAAAAAACACAATATATTTCAATTTCCCTTTCCACATAATATTTCGAATAGGTTATTTGTCAGTCAGTAACCTCTCTTTTTATAGGAAAACCATCCTTTTGTTACAACAGTTGATTGAAGTTTTAACCAGACATTGTCGAATGTGATTGATTGCTTCTATTCTTTATTCATTGATAAAAACTTATAAAAAACAACTAAAGGAAAATAAATTTTCAACGCATTTCTTCCATTCTACTTCCGGGAATTCATTATGTTAAATACAATAAATTAGGCACCAAAAAAAGTACTAATAGAGAAGACTAAACAATTTGAAGGTAATTTTGCATGCTCTTTTGAATAGATCATTTGTGTAATCTAGAATAGGATGAAGTCTCTCTTTTTTTTTTTTTTTTTTATGATTCTTTTTTTTTAAATCACGCGGGATTTTTTTTCTATTATTTTATTTTTACACATCTTGCATTACTTTTAGGACTTACAGTATTTTTTTTTTTCCTTTTACAAAAGCATTGTTATAGGAATGCTTTACATTTTATAAATTTACAATTTTAGACATTTTGTCAAATTTCTTAAAAAGTGCTTCATGAATTATCTTGAAACTTCAGGGGTATAAAGATAATGTTACACGTAACATATTTCAGTAAAAATTTTGCCCCAAAAGCGAAAGAAGAAGAAGTAAAAAAATTAAAAATATGAAAATGTTTCGGATCACTCTGTAAAAATTCTTGAAGTGCATTTTGGCAATAGCATGTGATTATGAGGCTTCTTTTAATTACCTGTATATTTTTTTATGATGCGATTATATATATTCGTAGAGATAAAACATTTTCTTCAAAAAAACAAAATGAAAAATGAAAATGCCACTTTTTTAATTAGAACACATAAAGGTATTAACCCGTTAACGACCGAATTAATTTTGCAAAATATTATTCGCTGATTATTTCACTTCTAAATTAATATAGACAACTGCCAGTGAAATATATTAACATAAACAATTCTTCTGATAGTTTTAAATTTAAAGCATATCCTCATTTATTGACGTTTAGTGTTCTAGCGAGAAAACTTCGAGATAGAAAAACTTTGAGATAACAGATTAATTTCCTATTATATGCTGGCAAAGATCTCGAAAGTAAAGTATTAGAACATATATTATTATTAAACTTGATTTAAGTTAGTATACCTGCGCAAAAAGCAAAGACATGTGCGACAAATGAAAAATCATAAAATGGCTATCCAAATTATGAAATAACAATTAATAGTAGGCACATAAAACTTTCAGGGATCATTTAGAGTGACGTTATAAACTGTCACTAAAAAGCAGAAATTTTACCAAGAAACTACAAAAAATATACTGGCCATTTTATTACCTGTTCTCAAATGAGGACACTGGGCTCTAACGGGTTAAACCCAGTGCAAAGTGAATTTCAGGAAATTTTATATACTATATTAGAGGTAACATACTGCAAAAATAATGCAAAAAATCTTAAATATCTAATGAAATATGAGCACTTTACTCAATAGTTTTTAGCTACGCACGCAAGCGTTAAAAAGTTTCATTTTCGTAATTAATTAGCCAAAAGTATTGAGATATTTATATGAAAAGCTCAAACAAAATATCGTGTAAATTCAAAAACGTGTTCGACGATAGAATGAACTTATTTTCAGTTCCTCTTCAAAAGAAAAAGAAAAAAAAAGGCTAAACTATAAGGGGGTTTACTTACAACTTTATTTTAATTGACTCAATGGTACTATAATGTTCTTTGGTTATAAATAAATATTAACAAAAACATCTTTCATTCTCTTTTTCTTTTTTTTAAGCAACTGAAAATTGGTTCATCCTATCGCCAACAAGTTTTTTTTGTTTTCTTTTCCTTCCTTTCCTTTTTTTTTTTTTTTTTTTTTTTGGAAAGCAATTGAAATTCAGTTCATTATATCGCTAACAAGTTTTTATTTATTTATTTATTTATTCTTTATTTGAACGACATTTGTTTTTGGGCTTATATAAAAATAGCTTAATATTTTTGGCTAACAAATTATGCAAATGAAAAATACTTTTATCATTTGCATTTAACATTTGCGCATGTATAGTTAAAAATTATTTAGTAAAATGCTCGTATATTTTTAGATGTTTAGCATTTTTGCATTTTGATTAAACTATGCTGTGTTTCTAACGTAGTATTACAGATATCCTAAAAATGTCTTTGCAGTGGGTTTAATACCCTGCGTGTTATAATTTAAAATATATATATATATATATATATATATATATATATAAAAGTTGCTTTTTTACAAATTCTTAATGTCTCCATAAGTATATGTGGCAGCCTCTAAAAGTTTATATAGATAATTAAAAGAAGATTCATAATTATGATCACATGTTAGTGCCAGAATCCAGAATTCATTTCAAGGAAAATTTTTAAAAGATAATGCAAAACATTCTCATTTTTTATTTAATTTTTTTACCGGGCTCCTTTTCACTTCCGGGTATAACTTTCACTGAAATATATGAAGTGTAACATGTTCTTTACACTCCTGAAATTTCAAGATAATTCATTACATACTTTTTGAGATGTTTGACAAAACATCTAAAATCAAAAGTGTCCGTTCATTAATGTGTTTGAAGATAAACTTATAACTAGTTACATAAAACAGTTTAACTATTACAATTAGAATCAGATTTATTTTAAAGTAAGATGTAGTTAAATATATTTACGCAAGAGGTAATTAGAAATACACATTAAATATGTAACAGAATTACAGAAAATTTTTAAAACATCACTCATTGTGCTTTTAAAAATAACAACTAAAATTTACTATGCTCTTTACAGCTGTGGTTCTTTACAGAATTACGGACTGTTTTCTTTGTGTGGTTTTAAACTTTTTATTTATATTTATTCAATGAAATTTTGAATAATTTGAAATGAAAATTGAAGAAATACTACCAATATAACATAAGAGTTAAAAAATAGTTTTAATTATGGATTTAGTTAATAAAGGCCACATTTTAATGTTTCAAACAACTATTTTTTAAACAATTTGGTATAAAATAATATTTATCTCACATCATTGTATACATTTCTTATATAGTAATATCGTATTTGTAAATATTTAAGTTTTGATTTTCAAGGAAGACTAATTTTGCCAAATAATGAAAATATGCCGGTTTCTTGAACTAACAAGGAAACATTCAAAAGGTGTCGTCTTATAAAAATATCGAAAAAAAATATGGGATTCTACTCTTCATAAAACACTAAAAAGTGACAAAATTATCTGCTGAAAGAAATTACAGCGACCATAAAAAATTATCAAAATTAAGCCTTTTTGGCGATTTAGCGCTGTTAGGCGATAAGTTCGCTAGCACCGAGGTTGCCGCGTACGAACAAAACCATGTTTTGCTTCATCGCCAAGTACTCAAAATCAATCGCCTAACAGCGTGAAATCGCCAAATATGCTTAATTTTGATAATTTTTTGTGGTCCCTGTAATTCATTTCAGCCCATATTTTTTTCACTTTCTGGTGTTTTATGAAGAGTAGAATCACATACATATATATATATATAATTTTTCAATATTTTTTTAAGACAACACTTTTTGAATGTTTCCTTGCAAGTTAATATCAGCTCAAATTATTTTTTAAAGGTACACATGATGAAGTTACACATCGTATATTACGAGTGGTGGAAAAAGGTTTTTTTTTTCTTGACTTACGTCTCGAAATACCTCTTAAGTCACAACAGATTCTTTAATTTGACTATGTCATGATTTAAAGTTTATCTCTTACTTTTTACGAATGATTTAAATTTTATCGCTTAATTTTCACTAGTTATTTAAGGTTTTCGTATAAATTACTCTATTTCAATCGCCCACGAATATATAGATTAGTAATAATATTCCCTCTGTGAACTCTAAACCCAGCACTTTATGATTTCATAAAGATTGCTTGTACTGTGTTATTTCATATTTACTTGAAAATCGATTATTTTTATCAATTGAAATTCCTTTTTATCAAAAAATATATCTATTTTGATGAAATAGTAACATTTCTTCGTATCAGAAAGTATTCCGAAGTACTGGAATTTCATCATATAAGTAAATGATTTTAATTTGATGAAGTATTAAAATTGTCTCCCGACAGTAAATATTGTAATTTTGATGACGTATAAAAGTGTCTTCGTTTATATACTCTTTTTTTTTTTTTTTTTTTTTTTTTTGAAATAAAGATACGTTTGGTCAGAAATTAACATATATCAGATTACCACATTTGCCGTATAACAAACGATTTAACCCTTTCCGGCACACAGTAATTCTATTCATTTAAAATCAACTGCCACCGGAATTCAAGAACGATATTAGAAGACAAAAAATAAATGAAGTTTTACCCCTATATTATAGAAGGAAAGTACTATAAAAAATTTCTGGGATGAATTTTTGCACTTGAAAATTAAAATTAGGTACTGCAGGACCTGCAACACTGTGCCGGAAAGGGTTAACGCTCAGTTCTTGGCAATATAGGTTAATATCAATGTATTCTTTCACAGCACAATTTAAATTAAATAAGGTACTTAATGATACGCTGTTTCACTTGAATTTGTATGTATATATATACATTTATAATACAGTAATTTATACAGTCTACAAAATATCCTGTATTTTCTGAAAAATAATTTCGAACCAAAAACAAATAAGTTGGATACTTTAAATATACCTAAACAATAAAACTGTATGAATATTAAAATGATTCATTAATGCATGACCGAAACTCTTCTATTCACGTATATAATAATAAAAATACCTTTACATTTGGCAATGGCACGTATTAAGTGTTTTCAAAGGAATGATTTCCTTTTAATTCGAAACGCTTATTATTAGTGAAAATGCAAAGTGTTAAGTGGTCCGTTAAAACACGATGATCCATTTTATTCAACAAAAGAAAAAAATAAATATCAAAGCTCCTGCTGATTAAATAGAAATAATTAGATTTTTAAGATATACCTGTATATATAATAGTTGTACTTTACTTTTCGGGCATGTATTTATTTAAGGGTTACGTCCAGAGCTGACAACATTTCTAATTCATTTCGTAGTATTGTTATTTGTCGTATTTTTTTCGCACCACACTTTTGTAGAGTAATTTTATCCAGTATGTAATTACTATTAAATAAAAAGAATCTTATTCTTAAAATATATATATATATATGAAATATAGGCAGGTGCAAACAATGCTGCGAAATAAATTTAAAATGTTGCCAGCTTTGGTTACATTTATCCTAAAAAATAAATAAATAAATAATTTAATTTAATTGCTCAAGCTATTGCATTTTATTGACATTAATTGCATTAATTGCTGTACGAATCGAATTGCTGCATTAATTGCTGTATTGTAGAATAAAAACATTGATATATTTTAACTGCTTTGGAACTAATTTTTTTTTATTATTATTTATTTCAGCAAAAAATTCAACCAAAAAACACAGCACAACCTTTGTAATCAAAAATTTTCCCACCCATTACATTAATTTTTAAAATGTAAGATAATATATCCAAACATTTTTTAAATAAAATGTATATACATCATAATTTGTGCAATTAAAATTTTATCTTACCCAAATAACTAGAATTTTTTTTTTTCCTTTGGAATAATTTTTGAAAAAGAAAATTGAGCAACTGAAATATTAGTGAATATATATATATATATATATATATATATATATATTTAAGGAAAACCCATATTATAAGTGTGGTATCATTTAATAATTTATTTTTATTTTTATATCGTGAGATACATATTTTATTTATTCGAAGCATGTGATTATAATACTTTTAAAATCAAAGAGGTAGAGACAGGTTATAAAATGTTTAAATATATTGCCTTATAACAAAGTCTTTGCGTTCATCATGTATATATATACATATATTTTTTTTTTACGTTCAGTTATAGTAATTTTTAAGTATAATAGAGTGATTATAAAGATAGATTTTACAATATTAAATTTGGTGGATAGTATAACTGAACAGATTTAAGATAAAAATTATCATTTGATAGATCAATGTATCGGTAAAATTGTATATTATTACAATTGAAATTACATTCATAACAATAAGGAAATATGTGCAACCCCCCTAAGAGGATCTTAACCCTTTAAAGTTCACTACATATTTCCTTTTGAAAATTGTGAAATTAGTTTAAAAAATGACTTTTAGACGTATCACTGATCATAAATATGCAAATGGAAAAAATTAGCATTTTTTATTTTCTAGAAATTTATAGTTTCACAGTGAAACCAATGAACGGTAACGGGATATTTTTTCTCCTTAAACAAATTAATATAAAAGTTGCAGAGAATAAATCAGATACTTTAGAAATCTAAATCATTTATATTTTGACTTACTTATTAAGAAATTGAAATAATGATTTATTCAGAAAAGAAGCAAGTGTGGTGTAAGCATTGTCACAGCAACAGCATCAGGCGCCTAGCCAAACATTGTTGCTACAGCTCTGGCTTTATTATTTAATTTTTTACTTTATTTACAAATTTACGAATTTATACATAAAATTAACTATACTTACTAATTGTTTTACCAGAAAAAAACTTTATATTCATAATTGCAAAATGTTTAGTACATATAAATTATTTAAAAAGAAAACAAATATATATAAAGATATATAACCATATATATATATATATATATATATATAATTCCAGAAAATGATATTTTAAGAAATTGCAGAAAATCCAAGAAATGTTCATTTTCTACTCTTATCTTAAGTTTTGCGAAAGTCGACCTTTACTGTAGTTTGGTTTCTCTCAGAAACCAAACATTTTACATAACTTTTTGGACATTTCTGTTTATTTATATAAAAAATTTAAAGTTGCAATTTACGACTGAGAATGGTTATATTAAGTTCATATGCTATTATTTAAAATAAATATTTTTTCTTTATTTTTAAAATCGATACAATTTTAGAAAATTAAAGTGACTTCTATATCTGGCTTCATCTGAAATAGAAATTTTCGTATTTTGCTGTAGTGCAAAGAGAATGAATAAGAGTTATATTCTATTCAGAGTTATATTCTATTCTAATATTCTATTAACACTTTGTAAAAGCACTGAAAAATTGCCGAAAAAAAAAAAAAAAAAAAAAAAAATGTGCAGCGTTTAGTTTCTGGGCGAAACCAATGAACGTTAAAGGGTTAAATTACTCTGAAAAACATGTATTTTAGAATAAAATTATTATAAATAATTAAATTAGTGAGTTGGAAAATATACACTATCAAAATTATTAGGAAGCATAAATTGATTTTGAAATTTTTTAAACAGAAATAAATTATGATAATGAAGAAGAGACAAAATAATATTCTTCATAATATGATTCGTATTAAATGCTGTATTTACTAAGTTATTACATAGAAAATTATCGTGAAAAATCATCATAAAATATTTATATAAAGCAAAAATATTCCATCCAAATTTATATACCTTTATAAGTATCTATATTATAAAAAAAGATTCCTTGGAAGGAATAAAAGCTGCAGGAGAATGCAACATCAATGAAAAATCTTCCAATTTTGTAATAACTAGTTTTATTTTTTGATTAGCAGACATATTGCACTGACAAAAAATATATACCGCCATCAACTAGAACGAATAAAAAGTCACTCTTTGAATCCCTAAATAAGAAATATAGATTTCTGAGTAATGAGTAAAAGGTAAGCCAATAAACTGAATAGACGATGTGATTGAGAATTTCTAGTCTATACATTTCTAGAGGGTGAAATAATATTATGAATATTATGAATCCTTTATATTGCGAGAAACTCTCGCTTCATTTCCTAGAATTGGGTCATAAAATCGAGTTACAGTTACTAAACTCGCTTCTTGTGTTTGCATTTATTTCCAGAGATTTTTAAATACGTTTAACCTCGATAATACAGAAAAACGCTCTAGAATCCTAATAAGGATTTCTAGAACTCGCTCTCGAGGAGGACTCGAATTTATAAGGATTATATAAAATTATTTTTACTAAATCCACAATTTATTTTCTATATGTTAGTCACAGAATTTTTTTCAGTGTAATTTATACAGATATTTCAAAGACAGATATTTCGTGCAGATTTGACAATTTCGCAAATTTAGAAACCCGTTATTATTTTCATAAAAATCTTACCAAATGCCAACGTGACTTAAGAGAACGTCGAATTTATCACGTTGAGGAACTGCGTAACTCTGCTGCGTTCCAAGGTTAAAAGTTACCAATAATTTATAGTCGTTAATGAGAAATTCTAGAAAGTTAACGTCGTTCATAACCCTAGAGATTGAATAAATTGTCTCATGTAAATACAACGGAAATGAAATGGACACGATATGATTTCCAATTAATTCAGATGAAAATCGCTTTAAACTGACAAATATACTACTATAAAATTTCTTATGTTCAGTATTTTTTTTTTTTTTTTAACATTCAAAAGCAAACGCTAAAATGTTCCTTATTAATTTAGGAAGTTTAGGACAACGTTCATCTTAAAACACTATCACTTTATTTACTGTTTGGGGCTAGTCAGAAAAAAATTATAGAATTTCAGGGCTTCTGGCACGGGAAAAAAAAATCGCCATAGAAATTATTTTTAAATTTTTTAAGAGATAGATAGATAGATATTAAACAATAGAGAACGTACTGTTTTAGTTATAGTGTTAACTTCAATTTTTAATTACTACATATACTTAATTATAGAGAAATGTAACAAATCACAATATTACAGCAAGTAACTTTTGTGTTAACATAATCAACACAATTTTTTCGAAGAAAAATATTGTAAAATATTCAATATTCCTATGAAATCAAACATTCTCTATGCTATAGAAGCTGTGAATACTAATTGATAATACATATATATATATATATAAAGATAAATACACGTTTAAAAATATATTTCTTCAAATAAATTACGCATTCATAAGTTTTCTTTTTTGTAATAATCAGAATTAGAAAGGTATTAAATTATCTCCAAGACTGTAAATATTTTTTTAAGCAAAACCCCCATATCTTGAGTATTTACAAAATGTTTCTAGGATATCTTATGTAAAAATATTTATTACCGATTAAAGGAATTTGTGTTGAGTGGAAACGATTGAAAATAATTTTTCAATTTTGTGCGGCAATAGTGCTTTTTTTTTTTTTTTTTTTTTTTTTTTTTTGTTGTTGTTGTTGTTGTTGTTGTTGTTGTTGTTTCCCTGTAAAAACTTTTTCTGGGATTTATGACAAGAAAATTAACAATTAATCCGAAAAATTAACTATAAAACTAATTCGGCTGATTTTTTTTTTCCCCTCGCTATAAAGCATATTTGTAGGAAAATATTGTTTTAGCATTTATTAAAATTTTAAATATCATTGAAGTTAAAATTTTCAAATCTGAAAAAAATAGACGAAAATTGAAATAATATTTTATATAATTATATATATATATATATTTATTTATAAATACTATCATATTTGAAAGTAACTCATAATAAACAAATCACCAAAAAATCAATAAAATGGGTCAAGTTGCTTACAACGAAACATGTCCCTATGGGATCTTCAAAGGCTAATTTCACCATATACTTGAAGATTTGAGATTGGAACAGAAATAATGAACTGTTAATGTTAAATAAATTTTACTGAACAATCCCCCACCCCACCGCCTCGAAAAAAAAATCACCAAAATTCATTGAGTGGTTTGAAAGAAGCGAGGTATGAAAGTTGAGTCATACGGAGACTTGCCCGTAAGAATCGTCAAAGAGCTATACTCCCCTTATTGTAACTTTAAATGATGGATTTTTTCTTTTTTATAAGTTCTTACGATGTTTCATTTTAGCACGCTTTATTCAAAAGGCATAATCTGTAAACATGTCTCGCTCAACATGTCTCATGCATGTTTATTATAATATTCTTCAACTGTCAAGAGATTATATGTTAAATCATTCTTATATAATCTTTACTTCAACAACAGTTATTTAAGAAATAAACTACAAGAAAGTTGGAAGAGTCTCGGTTATGATTTTGGAGTATGCATATTATATACTTTATGTTTTTGGTACGACGAAAGATAAACTTAGTGCTTTGTTCAGCGTAGAATTTTTTTCTTAGAAACTGAAGCACGTTTTTATGCATACAAAAACATGAAGTTCAGAAAGCAAGGGGGTGAGGAAGGTAAGGGAAGGTGCATTCATAATTAGATAGAGGAAAATGCACACGTGTGGAATGGATAAAGAGGAACTGGTTTCAGAGCATCTTTTTCGTTCATGACATTAGCAAATGATGTAAGAATATTTGAAAAAAAAAAAAAAACTACAGATAGGCATATCTCTTAGTAAATACCTTCCGGTAAATGTATTTTTATTGCCCCCTGTGGCATTTCGTGTTAATATTCAATTCACATATGACTGACCTCAGCATCGTTATACATGCTACAGAATTTTCCTCACGTGCCGATATGAGTAGACTTTTAGAATCAGTGAAGTGTCGATTTTTTTTTTTTTTTTTTTTTCTTTTTTTGCGGAACTAATGTTTTACATAAACGTTGGCACAGAAACTAATTTCAGAACTGGAAAACTACTTCGAATTTTTCTTTTCCGTATGTTATTGCGATACTAAGGAGTAAACAAAATAAGAATTAATTATTTATAATTTATAATGCTAAACATTTTTATGATTTTTCTCAAACTGTTTAAAATAGAAAATGAAATTATTGTTTTTAAATTTTCCGTCGTCATAAGAAAAGCATCTTTTGATGCTTATTCTTAAAGAGAAGACATTAGTTCTAAATATCAGTCGCTGGAAGGATGCACTAATTGAAAAAATCCAAACGTTTAATCTTTTGCACTCGAGAGCTTCGTGTCAATCAATACATAGTCTGGGCACTGATTTAATAGATACATGCGCACTGAGGCAATTTTAAAATTAGTGTAAGACATTTATTAAATTTTAGAAAGATGAATACTTTAAACCGAGCGTTAGTATTTAAACAAACTCATCCGTCATATCGTTATTTATTTATTTATTCATTTATTTTTTGCTAACTGATATAATAGATTTTTTTTTCAAGTATTGCTACGAGTGTATCTGAATTATGTTTCTCTATTTATAATTTAGAACATGTTTAAATAGCATTGAGAAAGCCAAACTAAAACAGACTTTTTCTTTTTTTGAATCTGGGGCTATATTTCTTGTCTTATGGAACAATTTATTTTAAAAGATTCAGAATGAAGAAAATCAATCACTTTTAAATTCTTTTTTTTTTTTTTTTTTTTTTTTTCTTAAGTACAGATTATAAGTTTAAAAGAAAAAAAAAATGAGTGTACTCTTATGTTTCAAAATGATTTTTGGGTTTTCTGAAAAAATTATTTATGCAATATTATTTTACAAATAGGTAGATGATATGCTGAATGTTCAAGTATTAAACATGCATGATCTACAAAGTATTTTATACTCATGCTAAAAGGAAAAAAAAGTCTTTTAACCCTTTCAGGGGCGATGGGATGTATTCTATCCCACTCAATTTCAACTCCCATTTGCAAAAGCATATCCTGCAATTTTTTTTTACAAAGTCTTACTTTAGTAATTTAGAGAAAAGAAACTTCATTTATTTAATTTGTTTTAGACTTGTTTGTAAATTCTGGTGGTAGTTCATTTTAAATGGGCGAAAATACCTTGCCCCTGAAAGTGTTAAGATTCCTAACAACAGCACATATATGTAGAAAACAAAAAATCTAGGTTAACACCCTTGTGATATAGAGCAGATTTATAGCTGCAAGTTTTACGGTTTCGAGTACCACTTAAGAAAAATAAAAAAGTTATTTTAATCTTACTTAATTGTATAAATGAACTCATTAAATAAATCAAATATGAAAGAACAAAACTTAAATTTTATGTTATTTAAATTTTGTTCGTTTGATTTTATTTAAAGCGATAATTATGTTATTTTATTTTAATGTCAGTTTAAAATAATCTACTCGAATAATATTAACATAGTTAAGCAATATTACATAAATAAAACGTTTTACTTTTACTTATTATTATTATTATTACCTATATTATGTTGAAGGGAAAATTGAAAACTTTAAATAAATGAAAACAGTATAAATTTAAAAGCACTGCGTAACATCTTAATTCTATACCTTCAATCTATTTTATTCTGGTCTAACTATACATCAGCCCTATATGTAATACTGCAAAAAAAAAAAAAAAAAAGAAAAAGTATTCTGTCTGCATTCTAAAGTTCAGTGGGAGCTGTTTTGGAGTTTATATAATTTTACAGAACTGGGCATACTTTTTATGATTATAGCTGCAGCCACTCGGCAATTAAAAAGGTAAGAATGAACCAGTTGTCGTCTTTTGTATTTTCACGTAAACATACATAGTTTTGCCTTTTCAGTTTCGTCGTGCACATTGAGAAAAAAAATATATATTTCGATATTTTTTTAAACAAACTTTTTTTCTATTTTTTTTTTTTTTATTATTGGAAAATATTCAACAACATCCATATCTCGAGCAAAATATGACATAATATCTTGTATGATTACAAAATTACTTCAGAATTGACCAATTCACAAAGAATCGCAGTCCGAATGGAACATTGAAGGGAAAATGCATTTGTAAAAGACAGAAAGAAAATTTTAAGTATTATAACAGTCATTTTAGCTAGAATGTACATTATTTACGGTCACAATGAATACTTCAAAGCATTGTTTGAGAGTCTGAAAATTGAGATTTTGCGGAATCTGGTCACTGGGTCGGTAGTTGTGAGTGAGAAAAAAAATGTCAACCCCTCTTGTTTTCATTGATATTTGTTGCGCTTCAGAAGTTTCACTGCGAAAAATGTCAGATTGTTTTCAGCAAATAGGACATTCTTGTGTGTGAAACAAAACTAGAATAAATATTTTTACTGAAATAATTACTACTTTAGATTTCAAAATGTTGACATTTTAGGCTTGTTTAAGATCAAATGTTCGCAACAAGTTAGTGTTTATTTAATAACGTTGTAATATGAGATTTATAGGCATTGCTTTGAAAACATTTATAACACTAGAGGTACCAAGTTATTACCAACTAAAAATAAATTTCACACTTCTATTTCGAAATTATAATCTTTGTTTTATTTAATCGTAATTATAATTAAAACTTCAGTATAAAGGTTACAGACAATCCGTAATTACGTGCCACGTCTGAGTAATACCAGTAAAATGAACTATAGATTAGATAACATTCAATAATTTTAAAAGCTCAATTTATCTAAGGACGATTATCATTAAGGAAAATATGTGATTTCATAAATTTAGTTTCTGGGCAAAGTATTTTGTTTTTGGCATTTCTTTTCCTAAATGGTATTTCTGTATATTGGATTAAAAATTGTGTTTTTTATTTATTTACTTTCTTTCTTCCAAATTACTGAAGTACCACAAAACTTAAAAACAAGTCAAATTGTGCGACTTCTTTTATATGTAGAGAATCAAACTGTCCTGATCTAGATTATCGTCTTCCATGATCATTTAGATTTTCGTTTGTATTCTTAAAAAATTCACATTATCTCGTAATATACACGCTGAAGATATTAGTTATATTTAAGAAATATTCATCAATGATTAAAATAATAACTAAACTGCGAAATGAAATACAAAATTTTTCGCAATTTAGAATTGTCAATGAACTGGATACATAAAAAAATTTTCAACACATTATGGTGCAAAACACCTGAAAATTTGCACGAGAAAAAAAAATAATAATAAATCTTTTTCTTTTGTTTGCGTAGTCACTTTTTTCTGTTTTCATAAAAATAATAAATTTACAAGGTTTTTTTTGTATAAAGTTTTTTTTTTTCTTTAAATTCAAAATAAATAAGTTTGAGTAATTTAATCTGAAACATTTTATATTATTCACTAACTTTACCGAAGTATTCGTGAATGTATTTTTATTTTTTCTTTCATCGATTTTTAAATAATACATTTATTGTAAAACATTAAACATTTTTCAATTTTACAAAAAATTATGTTTTAAATTATTTATAATTTATTAAATTAGGAATTAAAGATTTTTTTTTTTTTTTTTTTTAAGTCACGTCTGAAACTAAAAATGCGTGTTGCAAATACTTATAAAACTCTTCAAATAAAATGTGACTCGTAATTAAATATAATTGATTGAATAACGATAATTTTGGAAAACAGCATCTTTCTATTCAGAAAGATGTAGACTATATAACTATCACAAGGACCCTAGCAATTTTTTATGCATTTTATTACAAATATCGAATGAATATTCACTATAAAAAGAATACGGAAGTGATATTCTTTTGTAAAAGCGAAACTGAAACGAGAGAAGTCACTTAAGTTTTTCTAAATACAACAATAATAATTTCACCACTACTGACATGTAACAATATGTATTTGGCCTCTTGTTAACAACTTGCTTTGTTTTCAGTTCACTTGTCTGTTCTGAAGTGGAAGTATATAGAGCGATACGTTCAATATATTCTAAATAGAGAACTTCTGTAGGAGTAAGTTTTATTTAACATCATTGTTAAATATATATTTATTTAGTACTTACCTTTCACGTATATATATACGGTCGATACAACAGTCTAAGCTGATTTTTGCGTGCAAATACTTTCATAAAAATGATGACCGCGTTTGAAAGACAATGATGACTGAACAAAGTTAATGAAGCAATAAGAGGATTTTGGAGAGGTAATTTTTAGATTAGAGAAAGTTTTTTGTTGTGCAGAGGAGTTTGAAAAGACCATAATTTTCACTTTTAAAATAGTAAAGCGGGAAAGTAATGTTCTAAGTCGAAAGAAAAGTATAGTTATAGTGAAAATCAAAACATTAGTTACTGTGTATATTTCGATTTAACTACTTAATTTGTTTTTAAGTTAATTTAAGAATTTTTTTTTAAAAAAAAAGATAGTTGCTGTTTAATGTTTTTAAACCTTCTACTTATTAACTTTTTTTTTTTTTTTTTTTTTTTTTTTTTTTCTGATATGAAGATAATATCCAATTTAACAGATTAATATATAGGAAGTAAAGGATAAAAGTATAAGCAATAAAAAATGTTAGATACTTAACATTCTTGGGCTAGTGCGTGTTACGTTTGTTTTTCTCAGAATTTATTTAAAAAATAAAATTGAAACTTCGAAGCTATAGGTAAGCCGTTACGTAAATTTCTCAGAAGTTTGTTATTTTATTTCCTGTTCAAAATCTTTCAAGAATGTACTCCGAGTTACATTTGTAACTCTTCAGACCTTTTCTTTTAGAAAAAACATCACTCCAGACATAATAAATATGTGAAATAATACAAGAGCTATGTAAAAAAAAGAAAAAAAAACGCATGACATAGTCGTTTTTTTTTTTGTTTTTTTTTATGACCCTTTCATTTTTACATTAAAACATTACATTCTTCTGTTTTGACCGGTTGAAAGAAAATTATGGAGTACAACCACCATTTCTTGATTGAAAATGGTACTTTATACCTTCTAGGAATTAGTACGATCGTTCGTTTTCTGTTTTTATTACATACGATTGCTGTAGATGCAAAAATGTATGTGGATATGCGGATGTCTAACCTACACGATTGTGTAGCTTAGGTCGGAAAGGGTTAAAGAAATTATAACTGGTGAATGTTATCGGGATAAGAAATCTTTTTCTAAAATTAACAATTTTTAAATATTAACTCATTGAAAAATGTTTCACAATTTTGTATTTCAATTCTTATTTCTTTATTATTGTTATTATTATAATGAGCAACCAAAGAGTTAAATTAGTAAAAATCCATCACATGAAGAGGAGTAAGTTTTTTTTTTTTTTTTTTTTTTTGAAGACCATTATTTTTTTTATTTATTTATTTTTTTTTTTTTCAGGTATTTGCTTCCAAGACTTTTTTCATCTAAAAGCAATGATTCTTGGTTTGGTTACCTTTCTAATTGATGTTTCCCTCCTCTTTTTTTAAGAACTACAATCGTGACATTTTTAAAGACTTTTTTTTTCCCCCTTATTACATTCTTGATGAGCAAAAATATGTTCTCTAACAAAAAAGTTTTCATATCTCATTTAACACATTAGTAAAAATACTAAAGCTTAGTAAATAATAATTTTTATTTAAAACAATACGATCTCGTAAAGCTTTTCATTACAATTTTATTTACATTTTATCAATACATGGTTTATTAAAAACAGTTTAAAAATTTTTAATACATACAATACTGTGGATAACTTTATAACAATTAATGAAGCAATTCTAATTAATAAATTAGATAATTATAAATTATATATGAAGATTATTATACTTTAATTTTGGGGGCAATAATAATAATTTTGGTATTATTTAATATGGTAGAAAAATCTCGTGGGCATCTGTTTAAAAACTTTTAATTTCTGTTATACTCTTACTTCAAGATTTTAATGAAAAAGTACATTACAGCTGTTATTTTCTAGTGTTTACCGATATTTATCCAAATAGAGCCCCTAAAAACATTTTTTATTAAGAAAACACACCACTCAAAACCGTATTTTCGCATGAAGGATATTTTTTTTTTTTTTTTAATAAAGTTAAAGCGTCTATTTTTGTTTATAAATTTAAATGAAAGAAAATGTTTTCGCATATTTTTGTATTTATTTATAAAATTATTATTCTCAGCACTTAACATCAAATTTGTGTGTTTTTTACTGTAACTATAACTGGTATTCGTCATTTTGTTTTAGAATCTTACATTCCCCCCCCCCCCCTTTATGTTGCCTGAAATAGCACGCCAAATGTAAATAAATATCTGAAAGAAAGACTAACTAGTCTTGGTATTTAGACGATTATCCCACAATGGTAGTGATTAAATTATTATCTAGAAATTAAGATTCATTTCAAAGTGTGTTACTGAAGCCGTGAAATTTTGTTTTCAATTTATGATATAAGTGTATGCATTTTTTTGTTCTTTTAACTCATTAATTAAACAGAAAATACCTTTTGTTAATTAACTATACATTTCCGGTCAGCTTGCATTTTATTTTGTCTTTTCTAAAGAAAATGAAATGTATCTACTACTAAACAGAGAAGATGTCAACTACTGTGTTTGGAAGTGTCCACTACTGGCCCAGTTCGACCTTCCTGAAAAGTTAATTTTCGAGTACAAAAAATTATTATTAGCATTTTTTCGCAGTATAATCATGTAAGAAAGGGGTTAATTAAGGTAACGAACACGTCTTACAGTTACAGATTCGAAAATTAAGAACACGAAAAGTAGCGAGAAAGTGTACTATCGGTACAGTTACCCTATATGTTTACTAACTTTAAGATTACCTTTTACATTTAACACTTCATAGTTTTTTCCATCAGGAAAAAAGATTGCCTTTATTTTTTTTTCCTATGTGACATTTTTTTTTTTTCTTCATAACGAAATCTATTGTTAGCAAATGACATAAAATTACCGCGATCGAACACCAGAACCTAGTAAAAAGAAGAGTGAAATTTGTCACGCGTGAAGATAATAAGCTGTCAAGCAATCATGTTAAAAGTCAGATGCTGAATAAAGATTCGTAAGGTGTTCATTATTTTAACTGTGGTCAACCAGTTTTGTAAGAGATGAGAAGCACACACGTTTGAGTTAGTACTTAGTGTGAAACTACCTTATAAAAAAGAACTTAGTCAACAAAAATAGTTCTTATCGATTGAATTGTTAAACATAATGGCAATTTTGCTTAAAAATAAAATTATTTTTTAACGAATTTATATTTGACAAAAATCATACAACAGCTATATTTGTTTTCGTAAAGTCATAGATTAAAGAAAAACATGAGTGATTGGGACATTCTATTGTTCAGAAAATTTCGAAGACTTTTATACGCAGTTAATGTAATATGTTCAAGCAATCAAACTTTCTTTATATTTGTACAAAATAATCTTATATCTTAAAGCACAAAGCTATTTTTCTAAAACCAGAATGATAGCATCTGAGCATGCGCTAAAAATCTTTGAACCAATACAGAACGGAAATTTTTCTGTTTTTATATGTATGCTCAATACGAACCATCGAACGGATATGCTAGCTTTACCAAACTAAAGCTCGATGATACGAAAAATTCATATAATTAATTCATTGATTCATACTTTCCAAGGAAGCATATTAAAAACAAAACAATTCGTGGATTGTTACCGCTGTATTTTCACCGAAAAATTTTCATACATGATAGTAACTCAATTTTTTTTATTTTTGCGTCATCTATTAGTGTGTAGTATCATAGCATCCTAAACTAGATGCCTGTCGTGTGGCTCAGAAACTTGGCAACAGTTCAAGCGGTAGACAGCGCCACCTGGTGCAGATTGTGTGACTTTTTTATTCAACTGTCACCAATAATTTTAAGAAGTCATATTTGATATATATAATCGACGTTTCTTCGATTCTATTCGCCTTTTATGCATATCAAATCCCACTTTTAAAAATTTTTGGTGGCTGTTGAATAAAAAAGTTACGCAATCTGTACCAGGTGGCACTGTCTACCGCTTGAACTGTTGCCAAGTTTATGAGCCACGCGACAGGCATCTAGTTCAGGAGGCTATGGTAGTATAAACATTTAAGCATATAATTTATTACCAGAAATTTAATAACCAAATTAATTTAAGAAAATATTAGACTAACTCTTATTTTTTCAACAATATACTTTTGCTGACACAAATTATTTTGATAGAATAAAGTTCTACAGTGCTAGAAATACTTGTTTTCGAATTTTAACCCACTCCTTCATAACCAATTGAGCTGACATGTTGCATACATGTGTAACTCCGATGACAATATATGCTTAAGTAGCTACGAATTAAGAGGTAGGACCTGGGGACGCTAAGCATCGAAGACCAGTTCAAAATTTGTTTTCGAATTTTAGCCAATTTCCTGTTGGCCGATTGAGGTGGAATTTTGCAAATTTGTGTAACTCCGAAGACATTAGTGATATTTCTTACTGGTACCATTTATATGTACTGAAATATATTTCTAAAAACTGTCTTTCTAATTTGAAAATTATTCTTATGTTGGTAATTATGTTATTATTTTTTTTTTCAGAAGGTATGTTCGATATCTTATACTTATATATATATATATATATATATATATATATATATGCATATAAATGTTCACGAATTCCCTTAGTAACTTATTTTGGTAAATCTAAAATAGATAAAGTAGGCGTATGTGTTAATGACTATATGACTTTTACGTTACGACGAAGAATGTATGAAATGTTTTGTATGGAAAACTTTTGCATACAAAGTTTGCATGATTGAAAAATCATTTAGTGTTTGTAGATCAGTTTCATGTGTTTTTATTTTAAGTTTGTTTAAGCTTTAGTATGCACAAATTTCGAGGTAAACATAAGAAATCAAAATTTTAATTAGAAACAAGCAACGTTTCTATATTGACTTAGTCATTCCCACTATATTAACTTTATAAATAAACTCAGAAGAAAATAATAATGAAGGTTACAATAAAAAAAAATAAAAAAAAAAATGAATGCAAACGGTATTTTGGTTACAATGAAAGCAGCAAATCATAGTCCATTTCCAAAATCTATATGTAGCACATTATTTTTTGAATAAAACATAAAGTAATGTATTCAATCTTCCAATATAAGATTAATCATAAGAGGAATATTTATCATATGAATAATATTCATTATAGCCGTTTATTTTCAAAAATCTGACTTTCTATATAAGTATGAATTGTTTTTTGTAATTACATGTAAAACTCACTATTTTTACTACCTTTCATGTTTAAGCCAGAATCTTCAATTATTGTATGATTATTGATGGTTGGTTGATTGGGATGGTCACTCGGAACCTACAGTTTAAAATAGATTTCGAAACATTGCGATTATATATTTATATATATATATATAATATCAGGTTGAACAATAGTTCGAAATAATGGTTTACTTTGGATGTAAAAAATATAGCATTACGAGAAGAAAAAAAAAAGTTTATCATCTATTGATTATTTCCGAAATAGCAAGGCAAAAGAATATCTCCAGTGCTTATCAATTCGGGATAACTTCTATTTTACTTTTAAACTCATTATTAGTGGCTGTTTTATTTAGCATTATTAGACTTATATGACCTGATATTGTTAAAATTACTGAAAACTTAAAAAACGTCCTTAAATATCCTTAAATACGATAAGTTATGATAAACTATCATGTTATTGGCATTTAAAACTACTCTAACTAAGCGATTAAATCTCAAATTCGTGCTTTACCGTAAACTATTTCGCCACAAAAAAACGTTAGTTTAGGAAATAAATAAAAACACTTAGTAGACAAGCATCATAAATTGAATAAAAAAAATAAATAAAAAGTAACAGTTGCGTCAGATCAAAATTATAACACAATCCTTCACTAAGCGAAAAGAAGTAGGCATGAGGATAGCATTAATTTGGCATGCTCTGTCAATGAAAATGCGCTTTTTGATTAGCATAAGAAAGTGTTTCAAATAACTACTGTATATAAAAGCGTGTTTTATCAGAGGTTTCAATTGCACCAATTAAAGTTAGACCTCTAACTGATTCCAAAATAGTGAGTCAAATGTTATATTTTTCAGTCATTTTAATTTTTCCTTTATTTATTAAAATATGTTACATAACTTTCCTTTTAAGTTTCCCCCTTTTCTCATATATTTTAGTCAAAAGGAAAATTTTGAAAGTTAGCGTCAGAATGCACTCTTAAATAAACATATTCTCTTTTACTTCATAAACACATTCAAAGATTGTTCTCCATCTTCAATAAATTAGATCTTTTTGCTGTTCATAGTAAATTGAGATATCTAATGTCCGTGTGTAGACTTTTGTAATTTACACCAGAAATTTTCAAAAATGTGTGTCCTAAAATTTATCTTACGCTTATACTACCCCTGGAATATAGGAAGCTGTAAATTTCTAGAATAGCTAAAAATAATGAAATATCTCAGTCAGAACTTGTAATACTGACACACTTGCATACAGCAGGGTGCAAAATGATAGGAACGACTATTTTTAAAAAAAGTACTACATAATATTATTAATTTATATTTAAACAGATAAGAATATTATATGGAACTAAATAGGCAATATAAACAGGAAAAAATGATTGGAAAACAATTTATATTATTGCAATATAACGAATTTCATTTTCCCTAGTTACGCCATGGGAAAAAAGGGCTAAAAATGGCACAGATTTTTCTAAACTTTAGCAAAATTTTTAAAATTATTAGGCCTCCTTTTGGGTTAATAATTTCAGTAGAAGGCTATGGCGTAGAATAGAGAAGGATTCGAACTTCTTGAGATAATAAAACATTACAGAACACACGAATAATAAATTCCAATGCTATTTTCAACCCTTGTGCCAATTTTGTCGGTAGATATTGCTCTTTATGTTACCCCAAACGTTCTCCATCGAATTTTGGCCCGGAATATTACCCGGCCAGTCCAGTGTAGCAGTCTTATCATCTTCAAACCACTTTTTGTGTCATTTTCATAGTTAATCGATGCATTATTTTCTCGAAAATTATAATTAAAACCCATTTTTTTTTATCTTTATTCAGAAATTGCTTTCTAATAAATTAATATACATATGTCTATTTTGTGTACCTTCTACAAAAGCAATAAAAGCAATATTCATCTACAGACCAAACTACAGACCAAAAAGCTACTTCTTAAAACGTAAGGAAGCCCCCTCATTTTCGACGTTTGGAAAATACGTCTTTTTTTTTTTTTTTTTTTTTGTCGGAATAATCTAAATTAAGCTTCATTTTATATATGAAAATAATTGTAGACTAATTTACTTGTTTTTACAGATGTTTCGCTGCAAGGTAAATGCGAGCTTTTTTACGGCCAGATGTTAATAAGCAGACACAGAAATGGTTTTACATATCTAAGGATTTCTTAGCTTTAATTGCTCTTCTTATGATTTATTGTTTATACTAATGTTGGCGTCTTTATGTGACTTCTAATTTATTTTGCTATTAGTAATTTATTTGCTAATTTATTTGCTATTAGTACTTTATTAAAAGACAAATGTTAAAAATAATTATCGGCCTTCTTGTTGATTTTTTAGTACCTTCTGTAATTGGAATTTATAGAAAATTTTAAATGATAACCAAGTCTTTTAAAACCTCTTCTAAGTGCTTTGCTAAATAATAAGCAAAAAAAATCCACCAATCACGAGCCGTAATTTTGAAATAGCTGTGGCGTTTTTATCATTTTGCTTTTTCGTAAATTAAAAAAGACACACATTTAAAAATATATTTAAAAATATATGCAAATTTTGTAAACTATCGCTATAATTTTAACAGAAGTATCCTGTATTTAATTTTAATAAAAAGACTTGTCAATTTACATATCGCAACTATTTGATTTCTGTTTTTTTTTTTTTTTTTTTTTTTTTTTTTTTTTTGCCGTTATTATTATTTTATACCCACTGTATAATTAAGAATGTAACAAAAAATGACAAGAGTTTTATTAATCTTGTAAACACTATTTCTAAAATCGATATTTTGCAACATAATATACATCTGTGACTTTTTTGTATTATGTTTCGCCTCCTTAAATTGCGTTTCAGTTCCACCAAAAATGGGTGTCATTATTTCCAAGAGTAAGATAAATTTTTCGTCCATAAATTATCCTCCTTATTCTGAAGACTTTGTTTTTTTATTTCTATGAAAAACGTCTTTAGGAAAATTTCTGTTCTTATTTAAAATTCTTACTTAAATAAACAGATCACGAATTGTCAATTGAACAGCAATGTCATTCTTGAAAAGTGTAAAAAAGAATTGAGACGACATGCATATGAATAGAGTGTAGACAAAACCATTAATAAAAGCAAATCACTGATGCGTAATACCTTCTTTTTATTATATTTTCATACACCATTTCAGTTCACTATGGACTAAGCAATTACAATTTCTTTCTGCGTAAATATATCTTACTTTGTATGCAGATAATAACAATTATAATTTCCGATCAGTGTTTATGTAAACAGATACTTCAAGGCAAGCCTTAGAAACACTCAAATTTCGTTATGAATAAAATTGTTTTAATTTCATTAAATACACATTGTTTTTCAATCAGTTCATTGACATCTACTTAACTAATTCTCTCATTCTATTCAATATATTTGTTAAAATATGTTTGTTAAAAGAAAATCATTCAACCATATAAAACTTATTGCTTAATTAATAAATGTCACTTTATTTGTTAATGCTTAAAACATATACATTTATTTAATTTAAAGCTACTAATTTATAATTAATAAATTGATCATTTCTTATATATATACATTTTTTTTTTTAATAAAACTTTTGATTTCAAAAAACGTTTATCTCACTGCAGTTTTCATATTTCTAGTTCAAGTCAATGACTTGTTTTTTAAGTTATTCCAGATTTCCCATTGTAATAAAACATGAATTCAAAATATGAATGTATGTACATGTTAAAAGATATACATCGAATGAAAGAAAGAAATCCATATAAAAACTTCTCAAAGTACAGCAAATTCAAATATTTTATGGAGAATTCGGTAACGCATTTATCTTATAGCCTACAGCATGGTACAGCATAACTTTGATTTTTAAATGCAAATTATCATAAATTTCAACTTTTAAACAGTAATTTAAAGGCAAGTTATATATAAAATTCAAAAATTTTAAATGTAACAGCATTATCTGAAGAGTTACGAAAGGAATAAAATTTTTACGAAATATGCAACAGTAAAAAATAAAACTTATTGAATAAAAATCATTTACTCATGTAAAACTTCAAAATTTTACTTTATAATATATAAATTAACATTATATATATTAAAATATAAAATATGTAATTTTACTGAACGTTAACTTATTGTATAATATAAAAAATAATCATTTTTTTTAAATATATTTTTCTTTTGAATTGATGTTTACAAGAATTGCATAGCACATACTATATATATATATATATATATATATATATATATATATATGTATGTGTGTACTAGATGACTAATAGGTTATGTCCACTTCGTTGCTCAATATATTTAAATAAATTTAAAAAAAAAAAAAAAAAAAAAAACCTTAATTACTGATTATTATATCACTTTGTAAACAAAAACTAAAAAAATCCATTGAAATCTCTCAAGATCTCGTTTAGGACGATAACATTTAATTTTAAACTTTAATGTTTCCCTAACCTCTCCCGTTGCCGCTAACAATATTCTACCTCCCAACAGCTTTAATTTGGCACTGTAGTAGGCGAATATTTTTTAGCAATATTTTGCAACGCTTATCTTGTAACCGCTTTGAATTTTTAGCTAATATCTTTTTAATAATTTAATTTTAGTAGTCAACTCGGAATCCTTGAGTTTTTTCTCATCTTTTAATAGGTTCTACGTCTGTTTAAGTTGCGAATATAGCCGGACACGCATACATGCACACAATCGGATTTTAATAATAGGATTATATATTTGATTTAAGTTCTCTTTCCCTTTTCATTTTGAGCTCAAAGTTGATAAATGGGAAGTGTCGCGTTCGATCTCAGGTCACGCTCATCAACCTAACCGTTCGGAGTTTGCGTGCTTTTCTCCGAAACTCGCGTAAATACGGGCTAGGGCCCCTAAGGAAGACCCCTCCCCCCACGGAGGTCATTCCACCTCTAGGCCTAGGACTCTACACTGTTAAAAAAAATGCAAATTTGCTGCCAAAAATTATCTGTAATTTGAGAAAAAAGTCATAAATTATGGGAAAATTGCGTTGCCAAAACGTATTTTTCTGTAATTGCAGAGAATTTCTGGCAGCAAAATTGCATTTTTGCTGCCATTGCCTTGCAACCACAAGCACATCTCTTTTCAATTAAGAATGGTTATAATAAAGGAATTTCAAATTATAGTTTTATGAAAAAATAAAATGTTTTAACATTGATATATCATTCAATCATTCACTAAAATTAGGTTTAAAATAAAATAAATAAAACTTTAAGATGTAAGGAACACGTGCTTTGATGAAATGGAGCTGAACTTAACACCAAGCTGCAAGTTTCATCTATAATCAGTTCACTAGACTATTTTTTTTTTTTCTCTAGACCCATACGAAAAGTTCAAGATCATTACAACTCTATGCTCCAATACAATGATTTGCACTCTAGTAGTGTTAATTAGATAATGCTTCAGTGGTTTTATTCTTTAGATGACAGTGCGGATTAGTTGCTTTGAAAGAGGAAAAAAAACTAAATTTATAACCATTGTCCCTTAACAGGATATAGAGACAATATTTTCACACCAAAAAACGTTTTGTTGGCCCAACAAATTCATTTTGTGGGCTGATTTTCAGATTTATTTTGTCATTTTAACAATATTTTTTTTTACAGTTAACCAATTATTTTCTTAAAAACATCTGTTAAATTTTAAAATTTAAACTTCTGATATTTGTTAAGATATAAAACATTTTTAAAACTTTTGAAATTTCTTTAAAAGAAAGTGATTAGAACTTCCTCAAAAGGTAATTAATAATCGCTTCGTTGATAGTTTCCAGTTCCCTGATTCTCAGCAATACCAAAGCTTCAAAAAAAAAAAAAAATGTTTTGATCTGTGAAATAAATACAGGAAAATATAATTTTAACCTTCATTGACCTAATTATTTGTCGATGAAACGCTACGAAGTAAACATCCTGTAGTGCATTATTTTGTTTTGAAAAGAAAATAATGTCAGTATTTCAACATTTGTATAAATGATATCACTCAGCTAATTTCAGAGGCATTTTGGAACTAGAGTAATATTATTGGGCTTAAGTTAATTTAAAGTGTGGATTTAATTAAGCATGTCCCAAAATCAAAAAACTTCTTGTCTTCTATTACATACACGAAAACAAAAATAGTAGCAAAAATTTTTTTGCAAATACTTAAAGAAAAAAGGGACCTACATTTTTCTTAACATATTCCCTTTAAGTCGTTGTTATTGATTCTTGTCTAAAATTTACTCTTACGCCATGAAATATAGAAAATATAATGCCGAATGATTAATTACAGATTAATCTAAAGGACCCTACCAGTGATTTTACAGTTCAGCTCTCCAAGTTAGTAGATCGGAGGTACCGGGTTCGAATCCTACAGACGCTATTATAAGGATATCTCATTCAAAAATGATTTTTTTTTTCTAATTCTGCTTTTTTTTAACTCTCCTTATTTTGAAAATGCCGCCTTTTATTTTTTATTTATTTATTTTTTTTTTAACAAATTGCGATTGAAAATTAGAGGATTAGGTTTACTTAATAAAATAAATAATTAAATTTATTATTATTTCTTTTAATTGCTCACTAAGATAAAAAGCAACATGTTCAATGAGTGGAATTTCAAAAACTCGGAAAACATCACTTTTAATGACATATCTTTATGATACAAACAACAAAAATCCCTTAAAATTACATTGAAAATGAAGCCGCTATAATTTCAAAACACATCATAATCTAAATTTTTTATGGGTATTGATATGAAAATAAAGAGTAGTCAAAATTTTTTCTCCCAAAAGGAAACGAGTAACAATATAAAGAACAGCTTAATAGACCAAAAGAATATTGTTTTGAAAAATCTTAGAATTTGACTTATAACAGGATATTATATACTGCGTACTAATAGAATTAAACGATTTATAATCTTAATAGCACCAGATGTGCTTTTATAAGCAAAACAAAATAATCTATTTGAATCCTTGCATCTATGATATAAAATCTATGAGTTGAAAGAGTGTGTTACATTTACTAAAAAATATTATTTCTTCAACAGGTTCCTTTTATTTCGCTTTAATTAAATTTGTAAACCTCTGCTACACGAGACTCTCTGTATGCGCTAACCAACATTTTCCATATTTAATATTTTGTATTAAATTTTGATATTTTCTTTGCTTTAAAATGTTTTTGTTATGCATAGAAAATTTTAATTGATTGTTTAGGAAATTTTTATAAGTCAAGTACTTAATCGTGCAGTGATTATTCAAGATTTAATGAAATATTACATGTGTAAAAATAATTTCCTAAATATTTTCAGTTGTTTAAGACAAACTGCGTACACGTTTGAATAAATAACGTTAAGTAAAAAATTAAATACAGAAAGTCGTTCACACTTTATGAAAACGATTTTATAATTTATTTTTCTCTTTTGCAGTTTGACATAAAATTTTGACATCTTTAGAATAATCATCTGCAACTTTTATCTTTTAATTGGAATGTAAAAATATAAGATTTGCTTTGAAAATGGCTCCTAAAATTTATAGATAGCTCAAAGGTTAAGTAACTGCATTTTCCGAGAAAAAAATTTCCTATCATCAAATTATAAAGAGGTGTAAATATCGCAGTTATGGCTTTTCTAAAAAAGGTATCTATATTAAATATGAAACGAAAAAAAGTCTAAGTGAAAGTAAAAATGAAAACAAGTCCGCGAAACTTCGTACTAAGACTGTTCGAACGCAGGTAAATATCAATAAAGTGAAATTTCCGATCCCAAAAGAAAATCCGTCTCCTGAAAAATCCATTACATTGAAACTAGGAATGTCTTCTGGCACTGTATTAAAAACATTTATAAAGATTTAAACTTGAAAAAGATATTTAAACCTACAGTTCATGTGCTTTCACTAAAGCATATTGCTGAAAAAAAACAAATTGTTAAAATTTTTTAAAAAAAAACGCCAAGTTGCTGAAAAATGGAATTTTGTAGTAAAACTCGATGAGGCATGAGCATATATATATATATATATATATATATAAAGATAAATTTTCTATTGCTCAGCTGACGGGAATGACAGTACGACAGGCTTCACAGTGTACAGAAAAGTTCCCAAAGGGAGTCATGACAGTTGCAGGATTTTGTAACAATGAAAATTAAAAATTAAAAAAGTCTCAAAAAAAGCCAAAATTATTTCACTCTTCTATTAGCAGAATATTTTAAAACCACGTAATTCCAGCCTTGTATGGAAAAAACATTGATAAAGTTAAGTGTAACCTCTAGCTAAAGCATATTGCTGAAAGAAAAACGAATTGTTAAAAATTTTATTAAAAATAACGCCTAGCTGCTGAAAAATAGAAGTTTGTAGTAAAACTCGATAAGGCATGAGCATATTTAAGTGACTGAAATTTGCTTTGACTGAAACTTTCTATTGCTCAGCTGACAGGAATGACTGTACGAAATGTCAGACGTACCAAGACGTACGAAGACGTCGAAACCAACTGCCGCTTACTTAGCAAAAAAATAGAATCAGAAACAGGAATAAAATGTATCTTATTTAATGAAATATGTGTAAAATCATCTGACGCTTCTCCAATGGACTTTTGTGCTTTTGGTTTATAAAAATGAACTTTAGGGGGTTGGGTTGAGATGTGGGAATTAAGGCCGATTGATTGCACTAAAGCCTGAGGAGGAGTGTCCTCCACGGAAGTCTTTCTAAGGGGTCCTACCCAGTATTTACGCAAGTTTCAGAGAAAACTACCGAAATTTAGGAAAACGGCATCCAAGAACATTGAACGGACTTTGGAAAACGATACAAGAGGAATGGGATGAAATTGACATAACAGTACTAAGAAAAATTTTCTTTCATGGAAAATTCTAACTAGAGCTATTGTCAAGAACCATGGCTATCAAACAGAAGCAAATTGACAAAAAAATACAAAGGCTAAAACCATTTCCATAAAGTGTGAACGATCTTCTGTAATAATGATATATTTTACTGTCCAAATCTCTAACTCTTTAACGTTCACTAGCAAATAAAAAGAAAAATTAATTAATTAATCCTAAAAATGGCTATTAGGCACATAGCTGATCATAAATATGTAAAAAGATAACATACACTTTTTAATTTTCGAGTTTCTTTATGTTAACTTGATTATATTCAAACGATAAGTAATTAAATAAATAAGTAATTTTGTAAGTAAACACTATAAATAGCAAAAAATCGCAACAGTTATTTCAGGTCAAAATAATGACACAGCTTTTCAATGAGGAGGGGGGGGGGGACTAGTCACGAGTATATCATCAAATAGCAAAGTGCACGAACTACTATGAAATTTAAAGTGACTTCTGCATATGTTTTTCTCTGACACACCATTTTCTTAAATTTCGGAGTACTGTCACAATATGTCGATTAGGTAAGGAGCAAAAGTTTAAAAATCGATAAAACAATGAGAAAATATTGTAAAATTATAGCATAAAATACTTTTAATGTGAAACCAATGGGCGTTAAAGGGTTAATCTTGAACCGGTCCAGGTCCGGTTGGATTAACCAATTAAACTACATCAACTTCAGGTCATAAATGATCAGCATTCAGTGACCTGCAACTTCAATATACCAAATATTACTTAATAAGTAATAGCTTGTCTTTTTTTATTGTTTAACAAATTGGTTTTCCGGGAGTGGAATATACATATAAAAACAGTGACCCGTTGAAAAAGCAGTGTTTTACTTCTACCTATTACTACAAGAAAATTATTTTAATGTTCCTTCTTTGAATTTTTGTGTTCTGTTTATCAAAATAGCTGTTTGGAAATAATTTGAAATTCATGAGAGAGCACCTTGATTACCGCAGCATGGGAAGAAAAACAACATTAGTAACGCCTATAATGATAATGTCGCTATTGAACGCAATGTATTACGGTTGGTTGGTTGGGTTTAACGTAGCACTAGCACTGCGCTATCTCAATGTACTGCGATTTTTAAAGAATGAAATTTTTGAATATCGCTAAAGAAGAATTAAAGCATAAGCATCCATCTGAAAAAAATGAATTAAAATATTTTTGCATTCTGAAAGACTGACCTGATTTTCTGTTTCATAAATAATCGTACGTTTTCTTTGCACTTATTTTGCACTTTGAAAGTTCCAAATTATTTTTATACAAATGTAGAGAATATTCTTTAAAAAGTAACATCTGATTTACTGGTAATTATACTGAAGGAAATTACAAAGGTTCATATGAAAAATAATAGCATTAATTATTATTATTATTTTATTATTATTATTATTATTATTAATGAAAGGTATGATTTTAAAAAAGTATGTTTTATAATACCTGTAACATTTGCCGGTTTGTTATTAAAACGCATAACTATTCGTCAATAAATCTCCTTAAACTTTATATTTTGAAAATTACCGATTGCTTTTCTGCGTATTCTGGAAAAATTCTTAAAATGTCTAATATTTTTTACATTTGTAATCCGACCGAAAGAAATTTCAAAAGTGCTGATAAAATAATTTTCCTTAAATCACTATTTTTCTTGACGAAAAATATATTGATATGAAATTTATTCATATAATGAGATTAACATTTAGCGATTTGTAATTAAAACACATAAATATGCGTTACAAAACCTTTAATCATGAAACAATTTTCTGGAATAACTGTATTAGGAAAGGAATATCAGGTTCTAAACCTTTTCAGTCGATCTGTTGAAATGAAATACATTATTATTATTTTTTTTTTCTTCCTTTTTAAATTCAAGACCAGATACAAACAAGATAACTGTAATTAATAATTTTAGATAATAATAAAAACAGATACTGATTTTATAGGTTGATTAATTCACTCACTTTTTATATATAAATATTCAATTATCATTTTTTACGTGGATTTAATTTTACTTCTATTAATATTACAATAAGACAGATACAGATTTTATAGATTGACTAATTCCCTCACATTTTATACATAAATATCCACAACAAAAATTATAAAAAAGCACCACAGAACTGGCATTAAAAATAATAAATACAAAGCTTTGAATAAACAACATAAAATGCTAGAACTCGCAACAATTGTTTCGTGCGTTGCCGCTTTGATTGCAGCACTCGTGCCTACTTTGTTCGCCTGACGAAGGGTCGCGTCTTCTTTCGACCCGAAATTATTGTTGCAAGTTCTAGTATTTCATGGTGTTTTTTCAAAGTTTTGTACTTATTATAAATATCCAGTTATCATTTTTTAAGTGGATTTAATTTTTCTTCTACTAATATTTTATTAATTTCCATCAGCTTTCATAATTCACTTCTAAAATCAGTAAATAATTTTTTCTTACTTACAATTTTACACGAATGTAGTTGAATCACATTTTTACACATAAAAAAGGAGGGGGGTGGTGAGATTATTTTTCGAGAAATATGCGTAACTGCATTTTTTACAAGAAATACACCTGAGTTCTTCCCTTATCTGCTTAAAATAATTAAATGTGATCTATCAAAATAACGTCGAAATAATTTAATTGAGTCATCGATTAAGTTATTTCAAAATGGACTTTTCGATTAAAAATGTAAATTTAAAACTCTTTTATTATTAGAATTTGACATTTATTGAAGAAATAAATGAATAAAAAACGTAATTTGAAAATTATAGGAATATTTATTATTTTTCATGGTATAAAGATGAAATGACGTTCTTTTTATGAAACATTTTTACTGAAAAAAGTTCTTCAAATATTTGAAATTCAATGAAATAGTTTTCAAGTTAATTGAATTTTCTAAGTAAAGTATTCCAAGTTTTCAGTATACTGCAATTATTTTTCTAACATACATACTTTAAATGAAAAACATGTTTCTTATACATGGTCACTTTGATATAGTCACTAAACTTTAATTAAATTTATGATAATGCAACTAGTAAACATTAAAGCAAAACTTTAAAAACAAAAGTATATTCAGTTATGATAGTTAATGCTAACATTTTTTTTTCCTTCATAATGTTGAAGAAAGCTTTTAAACTTTCTATCTTATAAATATGAAATGTTATTATTATTATTAATATTATGGTTATATATAAATAATTATACTCCCCGTTTCTGAATGTTAATATTAATCAAATGGGTAAGTATTCCGAAAAAAAATTATACCTGAAACATTGCACGTTATCTACGAAAACTGAACTTCAGAGTCTATCAACATAATATAACAAAATAATTTATGCATGAATGATGATTTTTAAGGAAAATTTTTAGTAAAGAATAGTATTTTAACGAATGGGTATAATTATCCCACACACTTCACGGATTGTACAATTGTCCTCGATTATAACCTACTTACAATCCTTTATTTCAGTGGATATATTTTTTCAGTCGTGCAGGTAATACTACACAAAAATAACATATCATTTGAAACAATTATTCCGGTTGAAAACATATGAAAGCGTGTTTGGCGTTTCGAGACTACTAATTTGACAATCTTCTCCTCTAAAATTACGTGAAATAAAAATTAGTAGTTTCAAAATAGTATTTTATTCAAGGAAATTCCGGCAACTTCTAAAGAAGACTTTTTTCAATAATAGGAAATATTGTGATTTATAAAAGTGGATTTTATTTCATAGTACTCATAGTTTATTGTTCTGATTATCATAGTCTTTTTTCTTAATACACTATCTACCAATAAGTATTTGGACACTTTCGTACTTAAACGTTTTATCAAATATTTAGAAAAATTCTGCAGGAATTACCTTGAAACTTTGGGAGTATAAAGAACATGTTATACCTCATATATTTCATAAAAAATTTTGTCCTGTAGAGCAAAGAAAGGAAAAGTCAAAATTAAACAAAAGTCAAAATGTTTTGAATTACTCTGTAAAACGTAATGTTTGAAATGTGTTTTGGCTGTAGCATATAATTATGAGGATTCTTTTAATTTTCTGTATAAATTTTTATAAGCCTACCACATATATTTATAGAGATATAAAGGTTCCTTAAAAAAATGTAAAAAAAAAAAAAAAAAAAAACGTTTTTTAAATTATTACACGTAGGGTATTAGACCCAGTGTAAAGCCATATTTAAGAAAATTGGCGTACTACATTAGACACACAGCATACTGCAATCAGAATACAAAAATGTTAAATATCTTACGAAATAAGAACATTTTTAATTAATAATATTTGACTACGCATGCGCAAGCTTTTAAAAAATTTTATAGCCAAAAGTAGTGAGCTACTTACGTGAAAGCCTCAAACAAATATCGGGTAAACCCAAAAATTTATGATAGATAGAATGTGCATAATTTCAGTTCCTCTCAAAATAAAAGCTAAACTATGAGAGGTTTTTATTCTAATTTAATCAATGCCCAAAAGTAACATTGCGTTCGCTGACTGTAAATAAACATTGATAAACTTCCCATTATTATCATCCTTCTTCTTCCTTTTTTTTTTTTTTTTTTTTTTTGGAGAGAGAGAGAGAGAAAGAAACTGAAATTCTGTTCATTCTACCTCTCATGACTTTTTGAATTTAAACGATATTTGTTTGGGGTTTTCATATAAATAGCGCAATACTTTTGGCTGTTAAATCATGCAAATGAAGTTTTTTAAAAACTTGCGCATACGTAGTTAAAAATTATTTAGTAGAAATGCGCATATTTTATAAGATATTTAAGTAACGATGATCGATCTTTTAAGTAACGATGATCGATAAACCAGTGCTGAAAAATAGATATATTCCTTTGTATAGCAAGTCTTAAAAACTATTGTACAGTAAAAACACGAATTGATTATTTAGATATTAATGTCAAAAATTAACTACACTGTTAAAAAAAAATGCAACTTTGGTGCCAGAAATTCTTTGTAATGACAGAAAAAATATGTTTTCTCAACGAAATTTTTCCTTAATTTACGACTATTTTACCAAATTACAGAGAATTTCTGGCAGCAAAATTGCATTTTTTTTTTTTTTTTTTTTTTTTTTTTTTTTAACAGTGTAATGTAAAAGGAGTGACATTAGAATCTCAGAGAAAAATTTTATTATATAGTTTATTATAATTAACCAAAACTGGCGGCAATATTATAAACAAATCAAAAAACTTCTTAAGCTAATCAAGAGAGAGAGAGAGTGAGAGAGAGAGAGAGAGAGAGAGAAAAAAAAGGGAAAACATGATCTATTCTAAAAAAGAATCTTCAAAAGAAGTGCTTCAGATTCATTTCAAGCTTTTAGACAGAATAATGGGATGAAAAAAAATGTAATACAAAACCGTTCGGCAGAAACAAGAACTTATCCTTTAAATCCGATAAAAGAAAGTAAGCCGGTACCATAGATGATATGCAACAAAATGGTGATTATGGATTTGACAGAAAGGAAAAAAGAGATTCGATGAAATGGATGAGTGAAGCATAAGAGATTTTTTTTTTTTGTTTGTTTGTTTGTTTATTTGTTTTGTTTGGTCTAATAGTTATAAGGCAAACCAAAACAAAAATATTTACGCAAAGGACAAGGGTTGAAAAGGTCTATTTTTTATCTATAATATTTTCTAGAACGATATTATAATTTTTCTTTTTAAATAAAGCATATGTGTTTGTTCGTTCTATGGTTCAATTTCATGCTAGTAGTATACCTTTTTTTTTAATATAGTAGATGACAAATTTTGTATAATTTAAAGAGTCCATTATTATTATTATTATTATTATTATTATTTATCCATTTATTTATCTATTTAATTATCTATTTATTTATTTTTACAATCACACTTAATCTTCGCTATTATGAACGATTTTATCGCTTTTGGGGGCCTAATTAACCCGTTAGTGCTAAGTGTCCTCATTTGAGGACAGCTAATATAATGGCACGTATATTTTTTGTGGTTTCTTGGAATGATTTCTGCTTTTCAGTGACAGTTTATAGCGTCACTCTAAATGATCCCTGAAAGTTTTATGTGCCTATTAATTATTATTTCATAATTTCGATAGTCATTTTATGATTTTTCATTCGTCGCACATATATTTGCTTTTTGCGTAAGTATACTAACTTAAATCAAGTTGAATAATAATATATATTATAATACTTTACTTCCGAGATCTTTGTCAACATATAATAGAAAATTGATCTGTTATTTCAAAGTTTTTCTATCTCGAAGTTTTCTCGCTAGAACACTAAACGTCAATAAATGAGGATAGGCTTTAAATTTAAAACTATCAGAAGAATTGTTTAATATATTTTACTGTCAGTTGTCTATAATAATTTAGAAGTGAAATAATCAGCTAATAATATTTTGCAAAATTAATTCGGACGTTAACAGGTTAATTCAGAAGTTATTAATAACCTGGAGATTTAATGGATGCAAGTGATGAAAAAATGTCAAAAATATACGCAAATAGTAATTTTATATTATAATGAATGAATTAACTGAGCATAATATAAATGACCTAAAAACAAATGACAAGCGACGTAAATATAATTACAGTTTATTTTGATATTCAAATTTTTTAACTATATTTTATTACATAATATTGGCACTTTTTGTAATATGATATTAGTCCGGCGAAAATGTTCAATCATTTACATATTATAACCAAAGCAAAAAAAAAAAAAAAAAAATCTTCAACTTGAAAATTGTATTTTCTTCAATTGAAGGGCAGTTTATTGTTTCCTGTTCATATTATTGTATGAACAGTTGAAGAAATATTTGTTGTGTATATATATATGTATATATATATATATATATATATATATATATATATATATATATATATATATATACATATATATATGCTTCATTATCATTACAAATTTTTAAGATTAGTTGCATAATGTTTATCAAAACCTTGTAACTTAGCATTATTTAGTTGTTTAAAATTCGTTTCGTATTGTAAAATTGACTATTGGGTCATTCCCTATAAATTCAAGGAAGTGTGTTGCTCGACTATTTTAGTTTCTTTTAATACTTGTGTCCCTTATAGGTACACATGAGAGATGTTCAAAACAACTTTTGTTTTCTCTCTACTATTAACCTGGGATTTTATACAGGTCATAAAAAGTCGTTCTCATGGTCCAAATTGGGATTATTAGACCTTTATATATTGGCACAAATCTCTTTGAAGAAAATTTATGAGCGGTAATTTTAAATATTAGTATCAAAGTGCAAAAGGTAATGGTGTCTTACGCTTAGTTATACTGCTGTAACTTAATAATTAAAATAATTACAGTAGGTCAAATTTCAAGGTCAATTTTTTTTTTTTTTTTTTTTTTGATAGTGAATAAATCTTCAAGGGAAATAAACTACAAAACAAAATATCAGAAAAAATAATCTCTGGAATCACACTAATGAAAGTATTTAATTGTAATTGTGTGGTTTTTAACCTTTTACAGTTTACAGGTTCCCGAAATGTTAGAAATATGGCAAAAATGACATTTTAAGACCCCCATAAACCAAAAGGGGATGAAATTATAAAAATAATTTTTTTACCAATTTATTAATCTATTAAATTGTGTGTGTTGTGTGTATTGTTTTGTGGTTTTGAGTTTAAAAAAATACTTATAAAGTAATGCTTAAATATATTTAAAAAAAAAAAAAGCGTAAAAATTTTTAATATTTTATTACAGTTCCATAGAAGTAATTTTGCATCATTATAAAGCATATTTTAATAAAACAAAATTAATCTTCAATTATTTAATTCAATATTTAATTTTCTAGTTTAGTGTGCGTCAATAAACCGAACTACGTAATTTAAAAACTACCCTAACAGCACAATTAGGGTTAACTTATCCACAGTACATCTTAAGGACATTTCCTGGATGTCTTTTCATCCAGAAGACATCTTGAAGATATCCTGGGGAGGCGATGTGCTGTCTGGGTACATAGTTTTTCTTTTTTATTTAAATCGAAACCCCAAAACAATGTACACACACACATACAGAGAGAGAGAGAATACATAATATTTTAATAGATTAATAAGTTGGCAAAGAATGTTTTTATTATTATTTCATCCCCTTTTGCTTTGCGGAAGTTTTAAAATGTCATTTTTGTCATTTTTCTGACATTTCGAGGACCTGTAAAGAGTTAAAAATCCCGCAATTATAATTAATTTTTGTGATATTTTATTTTGTAGTTTTGTTCCTTGGCAGAGTTATTCGCTGTCGAAATTGACATAAATTTGATGCTTGACCTTGAACTTTGACCTATTGTAATTATTTTAGTTATTCAGTTACAGCAGTATAACTAAGCATGTGACATCTTTACTTTATGTACATTGATACTAATATTTAAAATTAGAACTCATAAATTTAATTCAAAGAGATTTGTGCCAAAATATAAAGGTCTAAGAATTTCATTTTTGACCAGGAGAACGACTTTTGATGACCTGTATAAAACCCCAGGTTAATAGAAGAGAAAAAAATAAATATTGTTTTGAACATCTCTCATATGTGCCTATAAGGGACACAAGTACCAACAGAAACAAAAATATTCGAGCAACACACTTCTTTGATTTAATATGGAATGACCCCTTTTTAAAAACATTTTTACTAATACCAACTTATCATATAATCAAGTTACAGAAATTTATCAAAATATAATACGTATAAGTCATGTACACAATAAGAAATAAGAAGTGCGATTTTATAAATACCTTAAAAATAACTGTTGCATACCTTTCTAAGTATTATTATTATTATTATTTTCTAATTCCAAGTTAATAATATTTGTTACTTTTAGATAATAGTTTTAAATTTGTAATTGCACTTTATACTTAGTTTAAAAAATAATACAATAAACATATTCTGCTTAACCTTTATAGTCGTAACGTAGCATGCTTAGAAAGAATTCAAATTTAACTAAGCATATTCCTCATTAAAACAGTAATATCATCAAAGTTAATATTTATTAATATTTAATATCATTTTAAAGTTAATATTATTATATCATTAAATCATCATTATATTATTATATCATTAAATAATCATAATAGCATTATATCATTAAATATCATTATATCATTATCATTACATCATTAATATCATTATATCATTATCATTACATCATTAATATCATTATATCATTATCATTATATCATTATCATTAATATCATTAACGTTAATATTTATTAATATTTAATATATTCCTCATCATTTTCATTTATGTATACATATATATAAGCAATATAATTTGAAATCTTGCAAACCAAAGTTACTAAAGTGAGTAACAGAAAGACAACAAATTCACTTTATATATAATACATCACAGTTGCCTAACTTTTATGCTTTTAGACACCTAAAATTTTTAATAAAAATTTTTATTCTATTTAATCAGTGAAAACTATTATAAAGATGTATAAAGAATTTCTTATAAAATTTTCCTATAGCTAAAAAGATTAAAAGCTACAATATAAAAAAAAACGAATCTAACATTACAAATTTCTCTTGTCGCTCATAAAAAAAACGGTTTACCTCAGAAAAATATTTTCAAGTTTAAGATCATATTATAAGCTCAATGAGTTTCAATATCTTGAAAATATATCTTTAAAAACTATTAAATTAAAATGTAACTTTTTATTATCATGGAATCTGGCAATAGTATCTTAAATTAAAATTAAATTAATACAGATATTCCCAAAAAATATAATAATAATAACATAAAAGAATTTGAGTATCGATATTCCAATAATTACTATCTTTCATTAATCAAAACTTCTTGAAGAAATTAAAAACAAATCTAAGTTTAATCCAGTTTTACATGCTTTTTTTCTTACACTTTTCTTTAATCTTCAATTGAGAAATATAATGTACATCATATTTACTCACTTGACAAATGGTTAGCTCTTTTTTTATTTTTCATCTATCTATCTATTTATCTATCTATGTATATATATATGTGTAATTATTATTATCATTATTATATTAACGGTCCCCAAGATCATATTATTTTTTGCTCGTAGACTATTTATCTTTTTTCCTGTAAATTAGTAAGTAATAGCAAGTAATTTTTTCTAGTTTAATTTTACCTTTCTTTTAGTTATTTGAAATATTACATACATCACATTTACTCACAATTATTATTATTATTATTATTATGTTAACGGTCCTGAAGTTCATATTATTTTTTGTTTAGAAACTATTTATCTTTTTTCCTGTAAGGTAGTAAGTAATAGTATGTAATTTTTTCTAGTTTATTTTTACCTTTCTTTTAATTTCTGTATTAAAGTTATCTGTCATTTCTGTTTAATTTGTTTTGTTCTGTATGGGTGAATTGGACAATGATATCTGTAAAAATTCTTATTATATTCTATATAGAAATTCACCTATTTTTTGCATACATTATTCAGTCATTGGCCCTGAAGAAGTATTGTGTAATGCACATGCTTTCATTCTTGGATTTTGATTATCTTTTTTAATTAAATCTTTCATTTCTGCAGCGTTACATTTTGCGAGAACAAATGGGTTTTTTTTTTTTCCTTGGTTTTCATTGACCACTACTTTACTATCTATAATATTAACTAAAGTACTTAAGAGTGGACCTATTTTCGCCGAGAGTCAAGGCCCGTGTTATTCTACTGGAAAAATTTGTTTTCAAATGTACTCATTTCCTAATGCCTTGTTAAGATTAAAAATTAAAAGCTACCCAGGATACTTTAGTGGAATTTGATAGTTTAATAGTAAATTTATAGTTAAAGATACTAAAATTACATTAGTTTATATTAAATTTATAGTTTAATAAACATCTTTACTACTCAGAAATTATGCTGAGCTGAACATTTTGTTCCGGTTTATAAAGAAATTCCTTGAAAATAAAATTATTGTTGTAAGGCTTTCAAAATTTTGAATAATGTCAATGATTATTACAAAGCAGTGTAGAAAAATGGTGTAAATTAAAATCATTTCATAGTGTTTGTTGCCCGAATTGCAATTTTTTGAGCAACCTCTTTTTAAAAGCCACCTCTCTAAAGAGCCAATTTTCTATGGCATGGTCTACGTTCCTCTTATAAAGGTTTCATTGTGTCTAAGTATATTCACTTTCTTTCGGTTACTGTATCTATTTTATATATTTATGTTTTCACTTTCACTGTATATATGTATAATTTCATCATCACATTTCCTTCTAAGTAACACTAATTTCCGAAAACATATATATATATTTTTCCTTTGTTGTTAATTCAAACCTTGTACTAGTTTACAGAAACATTTATGTATATATATATATATGTGTGTGTGTGTGTGTGTGTGTGTGTGTGTGTGTGTATAATGTAAGACTCTGTAAAAGTACTGTGTACATGCTTTAAATATACTAAAGCAAAACAAATTGTGCCTTTCAATTGTAATGAAAAGCAAGCACTCGTATACGTATTGCAATAAAGTAATGTTGAATAATCTGTTAAAATAAAAATATATGTGATTACGTAACACAAAAATATTTTGTCACTGTTTATTGTAAAACGCGATTTTATAAAATGTCGCATTTATGCATGAGTCAAACTAATTTAAAAGTACTTATGCATATCAATAAAAATAAAGCACGTCAAACTTTGGTGATTAAGACTCATGAAATATATAAATAATGCGTAATATTTTATTAATACATGTTGATGTATAATATACAAATGTACACTTCTTTTTATTATTCAAATGTTTCCTTTTGGTAATAATAATACACTTCGAAATGTGTGATTTTTTAAAATATAAAATGCATGTTAACCTGTGCGTATAACATGTCAACCTGTTGATTATTTTTTAATTATTTTTTTTACTTGTAACTCGATTCATGCACTATTCTTTAAAAATGTTTAACATATGTTAAACGTTGTTAGTGCTATATTATATTTTTCTTTTGTTTAAGAAAAATAGCGTATGAACTTTCAGCTATATTATAGCTTTAATAATCTTTAAGTACGCATGTATGTATACAAGAAATTACACAATCTCAAGGGGGAAAAAAAGTAGAAAATGAGAAACTTGCAAGATTTTTCATTGCACTTAAATAATTATTTAGAAAGAAAAAAATTAAAAGAAAGGAAAGGAAAAATTTTTAAAAAAATCTTTGTTGTTACAATTATAATTCAAACAAGCATTCAAGAGTAGTCATGTTAATAACGTTATTTGTTTGAGAAACTTTTGTTTTCTAAGCAAGTAACTTGATTAACAAATTAATTTATGAATTCTTTTTTCTTGGAGTAATTCTGAAATATAATATTATTTACATTTTTATTAAAATAAATTATTTTATAAAATGAAGTTTTTTTTTTTTTTTTTTTTCCATGTTCAGGCATATTTTTTAACTAAAAAGTAGGATGCTTATTATTATTTTTATTTTATTTCCCTTTTCATGAAAGCAAATTACAAAATATTTAAAAAATTCTTTAAATAAAATAATAATTTATTAATTATAATATCTCAATAATAGTCTTGAAAAATCCTAGTATCCAACGTGTTATTTAAAAAAGTTATTTCATATCGTAACAATTTTTATTAACTTAAATATTTTGTACCAAGGTTAATTTATTTTTATTATTTAAGAAAGTTATTTCATAATATAAAAATTCTTATTAACTTAAATATTTTGTCGCAAGGTTAATTTATTTTTATTAAATTGTATTTAAAATGAAAAATCGGTAAATTCTAAAATAAAATAAAATTTTATACAGCAATAAAAAAAAAAAAAAAAAAAAAAAGAAAAGAAAAGAAAAAGTAAATATTATTTGCAAGCATAAATATTTTTTTATTTAATTTGAGATGTGTAAAAACATTTTAATTTTCTTATTATTAAATATTCATATATACATATTAAAAATTAGTAACTCACCAATGGGTATTTCCTTTGTTAAAGCAATAAAAGTTATAAAAGTCGCAAATAAGAAAATATATCCGACACTCATATCTGACAATGGTCTCCTTTTGATATTGTTTTCAAACAATAAAGCTAAACAGCACAGTTATTCAGCAATTTAATTAGCAAAAACGTCCAGTTCCATCTTGCTCCGTACACATTTAATTAATCTAGTTTTCTGTATAAAAAGACGCTTTGCACTTATTTCTTTAAATGCACTAAATAAGGAAAATATTTTAATTTATAATACTATTTTTTAATAAATGTTCACTTTTTTTTCCGCCGAGAAAATAAATTTTTTCTAGCAGAATATCACAACAGTTCCTTAACAAAGATTGAAGATGCGCGACTGCGGAATGTTCTTCAGCATCTAATATCTTCACTAAAGTTGAAGAAGAATCAGACGTTCCAACCTGCTTGCTAGATGGTTCCGGAGTTGGGATTTGTTTTTGACTAATGCCCCACGCAAAAACGACCGCTATGCTTCCGCCATCAACCTTGACTAACACTTTCTCTTTCAGCAGTATTTTTACAATGCCGGGTTCAGGCCATACTATTCCTTACCTGAGCAAATTCAAACAGGTTTCGCAACTCTTGTTTTCATCATTGTTGATGCTTTTATTTTGGTAAAGTTATTAGTGAGCAACACCATCTATTGGGAGATTGAGGAACAAATGATAGAGAGAAATATCGTAAATTACATATTTTTATTTTACTGTTGTATGTTATAGTTACTATTACTACTCATATTTTGGTTTATTGTAATGGAAAACACACACGGGGCCTTCACTTTAGGTGACCTCAAAATTTAATTTTTGAGAGAAAAACAATCAGGAAAAAAAATAATATTATTCGTACATGTACCTGTTCTATACACTGCTATTGAACTAACTCGATTTCCGACCAATGATTTACTATAGCATATATAAACAGTTTGATATCAAGATTAAAATATGGCACTGGTTGATAACAATTTTGTTTGCGGGTTAGCAGTTGCCACATAACCCTCACCCCCCGAACCCCACAGGAAGTTATTTGGGCTCTGTTTCTACATATAAACAAGGTTTAAGCTAAAATTATTCAATCAACGAATAGCGAATTGTAGAATATGTGAGATATGCCACCACGCCGATTTTTAGAAATTAGGGTAACACATAGATACCAAGTCTCCGTTATTTTCAACGGTGACTTCATACCGGAAAGTTCGCATAAAGTTTTCAGGTTATGTAATTGTATGTATTCGTCGAAAATATAGGCGACAGATTCCTTTTCAAGAATATTGGTGGATAAGTCTGATTTAAAAATTAGTAATGTTGGCAGCTATGGTAACAGCACCCGTAGTGGGCACTTTAAGGTCATTTTCTGATTACCTTTTGTGTAATGTTCTTAATTTTAGAAACAGTAACTATAACCAGTGTTCGATACCTAAATTGACTCTTTCTGTATATAAATGTACTGTGAAAAATGCTAACTGAATCCTTTTTTATGCTCAGAAAGTTAATTTTCCAAAGATCTTCAATTGCGCCAGTAGTGAACACTTCAAAACACAGTGGTAGACACATTTTCTGTTACCAAATACCAAGGCTAACCAGTCTTTCTTATAGATATTTTTCTTTGCATTATTCGTATCATTACGAAAAACGCAAATCTCATCTAAAAGTTTTGATTAAAAAAAAATAAATAAATAAAATCTCTTATGAATATTTTCAACCATATCAATCTGATTTTGAGTAAAATGAATTGATATTCGCTCATATTCCGAGCATAAGAGAATACTGAGCTATGTTTATTATTGGATCTGACCTTAAAGATCAAATGAACCAGAAATTTTTGTTTGCTACTGGTCATGATGGTATTTTGTGGCATCGGGAAATGGAAACCCATAAAAATATTGTATGTTAATACGAACGAAATTAAAAATTTAGTACAATAAAAAAAATTCCGTATACTTATTACTTTCTCTTACCCATATATATTGAAGAGAAAGTATTGTTTAGGGGTCAAATTTTCGAAATCAATATTTTGTTATATTTACACGTTTTGAGGTCCCCTGAAACCGAAAAACATATTTTTAGCGGTTAGCCTGTGTGTGTGTGCATGTGTGTTTGTCTGTGTGTCTGTTATCAGCATCTCTCAAGAAGAAAAAGTCGCAGGAAGACCAAACTCAGTATTCTACATCTGTATTATATAGAGATTCTACACTAAACTTTATGTTGAGATCAAGCAAACGATTCGTGTACAGGGACATCCAAAAGAATTCAAATACATTGCGTCTATGGGGGAAATTGCAGGTAAGTAGAGTTTAACATCTATAGGCTGCACTAAATCAAATGAAATAAATATATATTGTTTATATGTATAAAAACTGGTTTCATGTAGAATATGGTAGGAAAATCACACACCGTTCGTTTACAGGGCTACACAAAAGAGCTACATAAAATATAGTGGGACAATGCTTAAAAGTTTATGGAAGTGCATTCCAGACTGTGCTGTGTGTTACTAATATAGGATTATATTTATGTGCACAATGTGGTGTGTACACAACTTTTTTTTGTATGCTTTAATATATTTTACCATATTCAAGGAAACTGCTTAGGAATTGAAATTAATTCCTCATACCGTATTATATAGTCCTCATACCGGTAAATACTGTTGAAAAGTGTTTTTTGGATTTCAAAAATTATTTATGGAATGAAAACACAGAGGCAGAAGAGCTAAAATCGTAAGCACTTTTTTTTTTTTTTTTTTTTTGAAAAAAGAAAAAAAAAAATCCTTCAAACTATTCTTAAACAACGAAAGATAAATTATATCATCAGGTGAAATTATTATTACTATAATTATTTTGAATTATTGCATCGATTTAAAAAAATAAAAATTCTACAAGTTTCTAGCAAATTTCACAAGCCTGTATGTATAGTATTACCTTATTTTATTTCTATCACAAAAATTATTTACAAGAAAGATTTAAAAGAAGAATATACGTATAATATAGCTTTATAATTTCTCTCGGTTTTCTCATGGGCCCTGCTAGTGGTCTAGAAATTCTGTCCTCGAAGCGGGAAGATAGGAAGTAGCGGATTCGATCCCAGGTCATGCTCATCGACTTAGCCTTTCGGAGTTTTCTGTGGTTTTCTCCTAAACTCGGGTAAATATGCACTAGGACACCTTAGAAAGATCCCTAAGGAGGGCAACCCTTCTTAGGCCCAAGTCCTTAGTGTAGACTATTGGCTTTAAACCAACACCAACATAGCGTTATTCCATGTGCAGCATATTGTTCAATATCTTTTATATTTACATTTTACATTCTCCGTAAATTCGTCTAAACGTAAATATGTTCCTTATTAATTTTATCTTTAAATTATTTTTTGACATATATTCAAATCTAAAAAATGCATATTTTACAACAAGATAAATTAAATAAAATAAGCTCAGGTTGCTGATTTAATCCGCAACAACTAAATTTGAACTAAACAACATTTGTTAAATGACAAATAGTGACGGAAAAATAAACTTATTTCACAGGATTTATATCATAGATAATTTATTTTAAGATAAGCATACATGTTAGACAAATTTTGATATTTGGAAACATTTGATACGAAATTATCTCTACAGTTTCACAGTTGGTTAATCAAGAAGCTAAAATTACCCCCACCACAGAACGTATAAATTGACATCCGCTGCATTTTGAGAAGAAAATATATTTGAGATTCCGAGGGGGAAATGCATTTTCGTTTTTAATATACCCCGAAGGCCATCTATTTGACATTTTATTTCAGTATGGAATTTTTCCTGCCGAATGTATGTCACATGTACGTGAGCATGACATGTGTAATCACTATTGATATCGCAGATATTTTCGTTTATTAAATAATAACACTTGCACAGGATGCGCCATTAAAACACGTTTGCAATCCGCTAGTAAAAGAATAATTAATAGAAATCTATAAACGTATGTATGTCTGTATCAAGCTTAGTTTCAAATGATCTGATTATTTTTACGGTTTAGGTTGTTTTGCAGAAAATATTTTTCGAGGCATTTTTTGATTGTTTTCCTTAAGAAATCGATTAATATATATATATACAAAAACAATTCAAAAAAGCTTCATATAAAATCAACCACAGATTGTGTTAACATTGTGTTTTTCCCAGCACGCAATCTCCAGTTATTTCTGTAATCATCATTCAGTTGTACAGTATTTTTGAAACGTGGAAAATATATCTCTTAAAAATTTCTTTATGCTAAAACAAATTCTTAAACTATTTTATAAATAATTAACTACGAATTTAACAACGCATTCTTAACACAACGATACATCAAGCTGTGAAATGAAAACTCAAAATGCATTTCAAGTTTTATATTTAATTACCTCATTTATATTTAATATTTTATTCAGCTGTTAAAGTTAATATAAAAATGCGTTGACAATTATATATATGTTTCTGATCCAGTTTCGTATTCATATTTCTCAATTCAAACTGAAGGGACTGTGATATTCTAATATTCTGCTTTTACGCACTCCGAATTTACGTTTCCCCGCAATTTACGATTTCTTTTTTAGATCCCTTCACTTTCAACCCTCTCTTTTACGATTTTTTTTTCCTTGCGATTTACAATAACCTTTTCTTCTCTAGTTAAAGATAAAAGATAAAGGTAAACATATCCAAATTATACTTCTCTGAAGCAGTCAGCATCATCAAATGAAAAACCTCTACATATTAACCACAAAGAGTTTGCTAGTCTACCCAAAATTTCGCATTAATTGAACCTAATATTTAATGTTTCAATAGTATATTTTTCCTTGTATCTAGATTGTTTCTTTAAAGGGCAGTACGGTACATGTTCAGCTTTTAAATCTCCGTAATCTTTAATTTCCATCAACCAGAGTTTCCACGGCCTGAATTTTTTAAAGGACATTTCCACCAATCTTATCTAAAAATAAATTTCTTCTTAAATGTACGCTGTACTGTTAAGGAGAAATTTACTTTAAGATAATACTGGTGGGAGAGTCTTTGAAACAATTTGGTACGTGGGAACCCTGTTAAGTTCCTTGTACATTCTAGAGTTCAAGTTCTAAAACAACCTACGTTTCACTAACACCTTTTTACTACAAATACAATTGAACCAGTGCGTGCAGAAAAGATTTCAGTCTTAATTTTTTCTTTTTTTTTTTTTTTTTTTTTTTTTTCAATTGAGTTAGCAATGGTTTCAATGTTTTTGATGGCATGCCCGTCAATGTATATAGAAAAGACATAAGCCTAATAATTATTTAAGTTGGGGAAGAGGGGCCAATTTTCTTCTTGCGAGCAAAAAGGGCTTCAGTCCTGAACTGACGCCCTTACTGCTTACAATGCACTCTATTGTCTTCTAGATGGCAGCTCTTTAGAACAGCTTTTAGACAGGCAAGTCTAAATTACTTTCTTACATTCCTGAAGAATATCAACAATTTTACAAACAAATAGTTGAAAACTGACCGGCATGTAGTGAAAATGTTGATAATTTTTCAAGAGCTCGATAAAAGAGAATTTTTAACCCCCTTTGAGTCTCTGTAGAGGATGAATTTCCTGTTGGAATGATATTAAAAAATAATTTAGTGCAACTTCTACAGAAAAAAAACTCTGCAGAAAAAGAGAGAATGATCTAGGAAGTCGATAGCTAAAAATGGTTTTACCAGAAACGACACCACAGCCGACTTAATGACCAGTCTTTGAACCATCCGTAAAAATCTGAATATAATCCTGATAATCGCAGTTATTAGATGCATAAAGAGTGAGAAAAATAGAAGCATCTGTATTAGATTTGTCAAACCCATCTAAAAAAAACTGCAGAAAAACTCTAAAAAAGGGAAAAAACTGCAGATAATCTGAAGATATTTGGAACAATAAAAAGTTTAAAGGGAAAAAATTTACTTGCTTCCAAACTGCAATTTTTTTGCTTTTAAACTGCAGTTATTCGGCAGATTTTATGATTTTTGTTCCAAATACCTTCAGATTATCTGCAGATTTTTTTTTAGCTGAGAAATCATTAAAAGGATGATGAAAGCTAGAAATAACTTGAAAGCTCCACGAAGTGACATTTAAAAAGGAACGAAGACGAACTTTGGTGCTAAGATAAGAAATGCCTGCAAGAAGGTTTTTAATTCGAAAGCCAAAATATGGGATACAAGGACGACGATTCAGAAAAAGATTGTTATTACTGTTATTTAAATGAGGGTTAAGTGAATGATTAGGATATGAAAGAATTCGATAGAGCAATTCCAAGGATAGTTGTTGCCTAATAATGGTAAAAAAGGGTTCCACACAGTCAGCATAGAAACTAAGAACTGTGGAAGTGGGAAAAGCCCTTGAACAAATTCTAAGCGTACTGTGACGTACAATGGCTAGTTTCGTAAGACGGGAAATAGGAGCTGAACCATAAATTTAATAGGCATAATATAATCTTGAACGGATAACTGTACAGTATATTTTGAGTAAAGAAGTGCGATTTGCACCCCTAGATGTATTTGAAAAATTTAAAAGATTTAAGCATTGTCATATTTTGTCTTTAAACTTAAAATATGTGGCATAAAATTCAGTTTTTTGGCAACGATAACATATAAAAAGCGAGCAGTGTCGACAACAGAAATAGCTCTATTGTTTAAAAAAAAAAAAAAAAAAAAAAAAAAAAAGCTCTGGGTCTGGATGAAGACTTCGTTTGCAGAAAAAATGCATATAGCGTGTTTTGGAAGTAGAGAAATTGAAACCATTTTCATTTGTCCATTTAGTAATATTACTGGTGGCTAGTTGTAGTTGGTGCTCAATAAAACGCATATCACTCCCCAGGCAAGAAATTTGCAGGTCCTCAACATGCAGGCTACCATGAACACTTTCAGGTAGTTGATATTGTATATCATTATTTTTTATAGAGAAAAGTGTTACAATTAAAACGCTACCTTTAAGTGCACCTTTCTCCTGGAAGTAAAAATCAGAAAAAAATTGATCCAGTACGAACTTAGAAGCGTCTGACTCTGAAGAAATTCTCAATGAAAATACGAAGAATGCCTCTTAAATACAAATTAAAAAGATCCCTTAAAATGCCATACGTTGTGGCCTATGTGAGCAACCTGTTTTGTAGATAGTTCGAATTATTTATAGCTTCGCCCCATATTTTTTTTTTTTTTTTTTTTTTTTTTTTTTTTGTCTAAGTTAGCTTCTGGTTGAAATGTTCGTGTACTTTCGACTAAAGTTCAGTTCTTTCTTTCTGCCATCCCATTTTGGGCTGGATAATGTGGTACGATAAGCTGATTGTACATACCATTCTTTTAGCACATTCTTTTACATTTTTATTTGCATATTATTCACCGCTGTGCCGTTATCTGACTTTATCGTTTCGGACTTTTTACCTAATTTTTTTGTTGTAAAATTGACATATTCCTTTAGTTTCTCGATCACATCACTCTTTTTGCTTAAAAATTAAATCGGTGTATCTAGATTAGTCATCGACAAAAGTTAAAATGTATGACTTCCAGTCTGTTGTTGGTACTTTTATTGGTCCGCAAACATCACGGTTTCCCTCTGTTTTCTTCAGTTTTTAGATACGGGGTATCGGCAGTGTCCTGTATAGTTCCTCCGCTGCCCTGGGCAAACCTTATTTTTACCACCCTTCACATTTGAATATAATACAGCCAGACCTCAATATAAATATAAAGCTTATATTTATCTGGCTATCAAGCTTATCCCAAGCTTATCCCGTAACCTTGGGATAAGCTTGTTTGTACGTGAGTGTGTTTCTCATCATGTTTTCGTTTAGGAAGTGGTGACCTAGATCTACCAAATGTTGTACACTAGAGCATCTTTAGAAGTATATTTATTGAGTACGAAGCCGGATTTTCGATTTTATTTTTGAGATATTATATGTTTTCCAAAATCAGTGGGAAATGACGCTTGATTAATATGCAATATACATATTTACATGTGAAAAATTAACATAAGAAGCATAAGCATTTTGTGAAATTGTTTAAAATTTTTTTATTATATTTACAAAAAACTATTTGTTTGTATGTGTGTGTGTGTATTTTTTTTATACAATATATATATATATATATATATATATATATATATATCTTAAACTTTAGCGATAATACATAAATTATTTTTATTAATCATATTCAAGTATTAAGTTAAGCAATAAATCACGATGTTTCATGCAGCACATTGACTTCAGACGGCCAACAGGTGAGAGTTTACACAGTCTGGTGGTATCTGTCAAGCTGCGAGACGCCGCAGCCATTTGCGAATAATAGTCTGATACAGTCAGGATTTTTAAAGGGGTGAGCGAACTTCCTGTTTCTGTTTGTTACTATCAAAATTGTTAAAAGCAACACATCGGATTAAATTTAGGGCGCCATAGTCGCCACCGAGTTGAAATTTGCTATGGACAGAATTTGTATGGGTCGTAAACTAACTGGTTACTGAAAGCAGTTACTGTAATCGGAACTACCGCATGCACAATCGATTCAAGTAGGTTGTCGTAAAGTTTCTAATTATTTCTAAGTATTAACATTATATTTATACTGTATATTTATTTTCTACATATTAATTGATTCTTATGCACATTGTGTATAAAATTACGGTTGTTAATGTTGACTTCTTTAATTTCTGAAAGCCTTGTGATTGAAGAAATTCCTATCCCATGTTTAAAGAGAGGATATCGTAAACTTTTAATTTTTATAGTATTGAGATTTGATTGTATGTATATCTGGTTATCTTCTCACGAACCACTGAATGCAAAATTGTGTGGAAGTTACCAAGTCATTGGAAATTATACTAAAATTATACCCAAAGATACTGAGTCGACCCTTTAAATTAAATTATAATATTAGTTAAAATGAGATCTACTTAAAACCCAAAGCGAATACAAATTAAGCGGCAAAACGCACTGCTGAAACATGTCCGCTTACACCAGCGTTAACTACCTGAAGCGGTTGGGCAGCAAAACCAGCGACAATAGGATAGGTCACAGAAACTTTAAAGTCCAAAACTATTTGTAATCGACCGAAACGAGATTTTGAACGATTTAAATTTTTTCAGTTTTTATTTATAAAGTGTTACAAAAAAATAATGATTCATTTTTTGTAGCGGACGAAGTCTGCTAGTCTTCTTAATAATAAAAACCCCAGTTTCCCGGAACAAATGCTTGAAATTAACTTCACGGCGACAATAATGCTTTGAAATAAAGAAAATAATTTTTTATCGTTGATTGGAATGAGTAAAATGCCGTATTTCCCTACGTATAAACTGCAGGTCAGATAAAATGATTTTATACCAAAAAGCTTTATGTAAAGACAAGGGTATATTTATACAAGATCTTGACTTCGAGCAATTTGGAGCTTGGAAAGCACCTGTGGCCACTGTCATGCATATTCCCCCGCATAATAGAATTAGTAAATAAAGGGGTTAGGAAATCAAAACCTCGTTTAAATATAGCTTGGTCTGTTAATTAAAAATTCCAGTGTGAAACTAATTTAGCAGACACGCGGGTTATTCGTAGGAAAATAAAATAATGTCATTGTGTCTAAATGTGATAACCCATAAATGCGACAATGTCCTTTTACTGAAAATCTAAATGCAAAAACCGTATACATCATAATGGACACATCTACATTTCATGAATGGTCCACGAGACTTTTCACTGCATTGTAAAGGTTTCCTCTAGTAGAATTTTCTCTGGCTATACACATTGTTCATTATGACTTTCCCTCGTCATTGCCTAATTGCGATGAAACATCATATAGCCACGGCAATTTTGACCTTTTATCTTTAAAGGTCAAATAACCACTGTTACGCCCTGTCCTTGAATACCCTTTATATCTACTGGAAGCAAATTAAAGATAATACTACACATTTTAAATTAGAGATGTTTAAAAAACTTTATCGCATTTATGCGTCAGTTTATTACATTGTCCTAATTGCGATATATACGGTCATTTGCAAAAGTTTAAGACCAGTTGCCGATTTTCAGTATTTTAACACATTGCATCATTTGCGCAGATTATTGCATTCATCTCATGTGCTGATTACATCAGACTAATTCTGCTGCAATACATAAAGGTGGCCGTCAAGTTTATCGCCAGTTGTTTATTGGATTTTGTCATAGACAGTGCTGTTGTGTAATTATTGTAATAGGTAAAAACCTTCACTTACTGTTACAAAAAGGTCAGAAATATTGACCCTGCATAAAATTGGATTTTCTAAACGTCAAATAAGTTCGAGGGTAAATGTAAACAAGACATCTGTGCATCAAGCTATTAGTAAATTTAAAATTTCAGTAAAATTTGTGGACGTTAAGAGAAGCGGTCGCCCTAGAAAAACGAGTACACGTGATGATCATGTGATAAGAAGAATGGTCGTACGAGATCTTGAAACCTTCTGCAATATGATTAGACATTCTCTAGCTGCAAAAGGCATCAACATCAGTATGAGTACTATTTCAAGATGTTTGGATAAAGATTTTAGTTTATCATCCCATAAACGTGCAAGGGAAACCTCGACTTAGCCCAAGTATTAAAAAGAAACGACTGACTTTCGCCAGACAATATCAGAATTGGACAGTACAGCAGTAGAGTAGGTTCTTATTTTCGGATGAGTCAAGTGTGCAGCAATTATCTGCACGTGCTATAAGTGTTCGCCGCCCAAGGGGGAAAAGACATGATGAGAGATGATATACGGTTCAAACTATGAAACATCCTCCAAGTCAAATGGTATGGGGTGAAATGTCTGTGTCCGGTACTGCTAGTCTGTACCTTGTGCCACCTAAAACCACTATGAACAGAAATCGGTACCTTAATTTGTGACGTGGGAAGTTGAAGTTTCACATGCGTGTTCATAAATGTTCAATTTTCATGCATGATGTGGCTCCGTGTCACAGGGCGAAGATTGACAAGAAATATCTGAGGGCACAGAAATCAAATTGCTTGACTGGCCAGGTAACAGCCCAGATTTGAATCCAATACAGAGTCTGCGGTGTATTGTGAAGAATAAAGTTGCCGAAAAGCAAACATCCACTGCTACGGCACTTGTTGAAGCAATAAAACATGTCTGGTGCACAAACATTTCTAAAACTCGCTTATTTATAGTATACCTAAGATGATTGCACAAATTATTAAAAAGAAAGAAGGTCCTACAAAATACTGACTTTAATTACAGTAAATAACCATCTACAGTCTATTTTGTTCTTTTATATGTAAAATATGTATGTTATTTTTGCGGAATTCCATTAAATCTGATTTTTCTATGAGTGGTCTTAAACTTTTGCAAATGACTGTAAAGATAAGTTTATGCATTTTTTCCATTTTTAAGTTTCTTTATTAAGTTTAATTTAAGTATGTGTATACTTAAAGATAGAAATTGTAAATTATTGAATTTCATTTAACTAATAGATCCCACGTACAAAATAGAAATTTCCGTATAATTGTATTAAGTGGTTACAGCTGGTTATTGTTTAATAGGGTGGAAATAGCGAAATTAATTCCTTAAATAATAAAAAAAATTGCTATCATATACATGCCTGGATTTAAAGTATTGGGAGGGAAACGATATTAGAAAATATTTAGAGGCAGTAATGATGTAATGGTGTGCATATGCGCACGTAATAAAATATCATGATTGTTATTATAATAACAGCTTTATAATCACTGTAAATGCGTGAAACACTTTTGCAACGCTAAGTGAACACAATACTAAACACTTTTAGACCAAAACCTTCTGAATGTATTGCGATTGTGTTGTGTGAGGAGAAATATAGTGTTGTAATGTGTTGTTAGAAATTGCAAGGACAAGAAATGTGTTTAGATAGTGTTTCGATCCAAATTTAAGAACCCATTCAGATTCAAAACGCTTCTTAGAACACTTTTACAACACATGCACCTTTAATACAACAACACCTTGGAAACACTTTTTAAACATAATACTTAATCGCATAAAGTATTGTCCAGGCTTTTATAATAATGTGCTGAACATCTGTACATCTAAGGCGTGCATTGAGAAGACGCTACAGAACGTAGGCAAAACTAAACTAGTATGTTGTACCCATCACAAAACTTTCTCATTTTTCTATTAAAATTTACGCAGTGCAACATTTTTTTTTTTTTTAATTATTTTTTTTTAATTAGTATTTATTAATTTTCCTTTTCCAAAATGAATGTTGACGATTTTCTTTTCAGAGAAACGTAACAATAAATGTCCAAAGAATGTTAATTTTATCCCGTTACCTAAAGCTATCCTTTATTTTCCGTTTTTTTTTTTTTTTTTTTTTTTTTTTTTCCTTTAAAAATGTAAAAAAAAGAAAAAGAAAAAAATCGATAACTTTGTTTTAAATTAACACAAATCTATGGCGCAACCATTCGTTTTAAGGTGTTGAAGAGTTCTTTTGAAAGATATCCATACTGAATATTCACACCAAACGGGAGCTCCCCCCCCCCCCCAAACACACACACTCCAGAGGGATGTTCTAACGTACACACTTTTTTCTCTAGTTTATTACTGCAATTATCAATAATTTCTAATCATTTCACAATCATTTCATAAAAATAATTCTCATTATGTACATATTTATACGAAATTTTGCCCTATACTGTACCCTAGCACACAGTCAGACAGAGACATTTTCTAAAAACGGTCAAATCATGTTAAAGACCCCTCAAAAAGTGTAAAACCAGTGAAAACCAAAGTTCGAAAATTTTCTCGAATCCATTATTTTCTTCTTAGATATACAGAAGAAAGTATGAATAGTTAAATCGTGTTTGAGTCTTATCAAAACAGGTGAATCCATCAAAACCAAGAAGTGTAAATTTTTACTAATCTTTTTATAAAAGTATAGAAGAAAAGTAAAAAAAAAAAAAGCTTAAAAAGTCTCTTGAAGCATTATAAAACTAGTTTGTTATGGTCATCACAAAATTATTTTCTGTATATTCCAATACAAATTATAAAAGTATTATTTCTTGAAATTATTTTTTCGTTTGAAACTGGGGATCTAGCCCCTAGATATTTGGTCCCCTATGAATGGTTGAAAAATATCTACCTCATATAGCTTAAGCGCAATGACCTCGAATTTAATAAATACCTTTCCTAATCCATGCAATACTGCATTAAATATTAACTAGTATGTTGTGGCCACCACAAGACTTTCTTCTATATTTTCCTATTCAAATTCACTCAGTAACAATATTAAAAATAAAAATAAAAATAAAAAATCGTTAAAAATAAAAAAAAATCGATAAGTTTGTTTTAAATTATCACAGATTTATAGTTCAACCATTCCTTTTAAAGGTATTGACGAGACCTTTCGAAAGATACCCATCTTAAAAATTTATATCCCCGGGGGGTACTTCCCCCCCCCCACTCCCAGTGGAGGAACCGATGCCCCCACATGCACAAAAATTTTTTCCTAGTTAACTACTACTATTATCAATAATTCATATTATATTTACAATCACAAGTTTAAAATAACTCTCATTATGCACATTTATACGAAATTTTGTCCTATACTGCCATGTTAAAAGTTTACAATAAATGCGATCACAGCGCCACCTGTTGAGCGATTGATCCCCAAATATAATCAGCACCAGTTTATGTCACGGTGCAACGAAATACCAAGTTTGGTTAAATTTCATTCGTTGGTTCGTAAGATACAGCGTCCACAAAAAAACGTGAGTCCCACTACACACTGAAGAGACACGAGACAAAGTTTGAAGCGACATGCGACACACGCACGCTCTAAACAGTTTTCAGGAGATGAAGTTGAATTTAGAGCATGCGCGTGTTGCATGTCGCTTCAAACTTTGTCTCATGTCTCGTCAGTGTATAGCGGGCCTGATACACACAGACAGACAGACTGACTGACTGACAGACAGACAGACATTTTCTAAAAAGTATCAATTCGTGTTCAGGACATCCCAAAACGTGCTTTCTCTATATTACATATAGAAGAAAGTAATATATATATATATATATATATATATATATATATACAGTCGATAACAAAAGTCTCCGAACACCAGCAAAAATTCCTGTGTAAAAAAAGTACACTTAATAAAGTTTCGTTAAATAAATTCTTGTCGAATCCTGTTTTTAGACTGACAAAGAACAGGATTCAACAAGGATTTATTTAACAAAACTGTATTAAATGTACTTTCTTTACATAGGAATTTTTGCTAGTGTTCAGAGACTTTTGTTACCGACTGTATATATATATATTCAAATTGTTTATCCTTTCAGCGATGTCACAGGAGAAGATTCCATATGATTTTTATTAATACTGGTTAATTTTTTACTTCCATTACCCTACTACCGTAGGTAATGGAAGTATTGTGTTTGGTCCAAAAATTCGATATCGAAATTTCACCTGATTTACACGTTTTAAGATCCCTTTAGTCCAAAAAAGTGGTTTTGGGCAATTCGTCAGTGTGTGTGTGTTTGTACAGTTGGTAACAAAAGTCTCCGAACACTAGCAAAAATTCCTAAATAAAAAAAGGTACACTTAATAAAGTTTTGTTAAATAAATCCTTGTCGAATCCTGTTTTTAGACTGATTATGAACAGGATTCGACAAGGATTTATTTAACAAAACTGTATGAAGTGTACTTTTTTACATAGGAATTTTTGCTAGTGTTCGGAGACTTTGTTACCGACTGTATGTATGTGTGGAATCTTCTGGCTATCATATCTCCGAAACCAATAAAGATAAAACTACAAAACTTCAGAATTAAGACAGGTCTGGTGTACAGGTTGGTTCGTTGGTTGGGTTTTACGTCGCATTAGTGCTGCGCAGATGGGCAATTGGCGACGGTCTGGGACTCACCCCTAGAGGTGGTCCGGAGACATGCCATCGCAATTTGGATCCTCCACGGAAGGGATGATCTGGTGTACAGATAAATTTTCCAAATTTTGGTGAAAATTGAAAAACCGGAAGTGTGAACTGTATCTCAAAAACGGCTCTAACGATTTTCTTCAAATTTGCTATATAAACACTCTATTAGATGTCCTTTCAAGTGATATAACTGGTTAGTTTAGGAAAATTTATAGACGTCCTGTATAAATAGCTCAATTTCAGGTCTCGCAAACGCGTTCCTTTAAAAACGGCTGTACTGATTTTTTTTCAAACTCGTCCTGTTAACTCACTTTTAAATATCCTCTTGCATGTAATTATTGATTTCCGGTCAATAATTGTTTTTTTTTTTTTTAAGTTGGTATCTCAAAAACGGCTCTAACGATTTTCTTGAAAATTGTTATATAAATCTATTTCTTTCTCGTGTATTATGTGGTTATTAGAGGAAAATTAACAGTCTTCCTGCTTAGGTAGGTCATCCTCAAATCTCGGAAATTTGTGTTTCAAAAAATAACTCTACCATTTTTTTCTCTTATTTTTTACCTCACTATATGTAAGCTTCGTTTTATATGTCTTTATAAGTTTCTCTTACCGGAAAAATTTTACGTTTCTACTTCTTTATGTAACTTTTATGTTTTCTGATCACATTACATCTCTCAAAAATGCATATAATACGTGTAATAGTGGGTAATGAAAGTCGTGTGGTTGTTTCACACCAGATTTTTTAAATATACCCTTATATAAATATTAATTGTTTATCAAGCTATTGTTTCTCTAATTCACTTAAAAGATTTTCCGCATTTGTCCATGTAGCACTTGCACGATGTAAAACCCGTAAACCCACTCAATCTCAACCTCAAACAATTTCCTGCAATTTCTATTATGGGTGCTACCACGAACACATCGAAACGTTTCGATCGTCGAAAGATGACGTTGATCGAAACTCTTTCGTTACGACTGGAGTTTTTCGATAAATCGCATAAGCGGTACTCTAAAGTCATCGATCGAAAAGAGAGTTCGTTAACGAAAAGGAATAAGCTCCACCCAAGCGGACATGACGTCCAGGATGAGGCGGAACTTAATTTGATTTCTTCTTCTTTTTACTCTAGCCAATGAAAATTCGAGAAATATTTTGGGAGATCTCTTTAAACAGTTAACTGTAATCCAGTTCATAAGAATATTTGTTGATAAACAAGAAATCTAAGTACTCATGAAATAAATAAACAAAAGAGAGTTCAATTTTATTTACTATTGTATTTCGCATGATTCATTTTATAAACATATCGAAATAGCCTTTGTTTTTAAAAATTGTTAGTTTAAATTATAAACGCATCTAAACCTTCAAGATGTGACATTAAAATCAGCAGTAAAATTATTGAAGGGCTAGCAATAATTCGTATTTAAAAGATGTACACCGAATTCTGTTTTGATAAATAAATATATGTCGAGTTTTTATGCTGTTTATTAAAAAGTAAGACGATGATAAAAATTAGCGATAAAACTAAAAAACAAAAGAAAATGGGGATATGTGATTCAATAATTTTGTTGCTTACTGTGTACTCATTTTCTTTGATTGAAACAGTAAAATTGCTCTTCGCCTCTATACAAAATTAAGTTATTTTCGTTCACAAGTCTCAGTAAATACTTATTTAAAAATGTACTTTTATGCACTAATGAACAAAATATTTTTCAGTAAATATTTTGCTCATTAGTACATAATTTTAAAATTTTCACATATTACTGATCACTTTACTGCTATCCAGGGCATCTATTCTCCGACCAGACTATACCTCAATTCCGACTGTGGCAGTCGTTATTTTGATCACGTGACGTCACATTCTGACTTTTGATTTGACGACTGTCATTGTTTAAGGACGGTCGCTATGGCGGTCGGATCGAAGAATAGATACCCAGGTTCGTATTTCGCTTGTCATTTTGGGAGTCAGCCTGACTCATATTTACAAATGTGTTTTGGAATATTTTTAACTTAATTACTTTAAATATTTATGAAACTTTTGGATAAGATAGCTTTTTAATAGATAGTGTAGTGAAACACTTTAAAATTTATGTTGACATATTACAAATGCAGATTTTTGTACATGCAGAAGGTGTTGAATAATTTTTCCCTTTTAAAAAGTTTTTATGCAAATAATTTCCATGTGAGTGTTAAAAGGAAAGTATAGAGAAATTTCATTATAATTTTTGGTAACAGTCAATGTATTTTTGTTCAAAGATTTAAACATGTGAAGGAAAACTATTTTATTTTCAATGAAGTACTAATCTTGTGGTTTATTTTCATGTTATGTATCATGATCATAAGGACATTAAATCCTTTTTGAATTTAAATTCCCCTTACACAAATACCCGTTTTATTATGTATTATATATTTCTATCGTGGCCTCGCAGGGTAGCTACAGCCCTGCCTTTTTACTCTGATGCTCTCGCTAGTATATTTGTATGATAATTTTTTACTGTATTAATTGTGCAAACTTAATAAAAAAAACTAGTGAAAGGATTAGGTGAAATTGTGTAGCCCCCAACGAAGTCATGGTCATCAGATTAAGAACTGCAACAAAGTTTTCTTCCTTTTTTAATGTCTATTTCAAAGATAAAAACTTCTGTTATTTGTGCTACATTTATTTTTACACAGAAATTTTCAGAACAACTTCAGTATATCCCCACAACGATATTTGGCGATTTTTTGTTGGCGATTATGGCTATAAATCTAAAAATGATAAATGATAAAATCATAATCTAAATCATAAAACATAAAATCATAAATCCAAAATAAACAACATATAGGCTGCCATATTATATCGCAAACAGTCTAGAACGACATCGTTATCATTCAAAACGGCGCCAAAGAAAAATTGCCAAATTCAGCTGTGGGGATATACTAATGTTATACCAAATTTTCACCATAAGAGATTATTGTATAAAAATAGTGGTAGCAAAAAAAAAAGAATTTTTTTTTCTCTAAAAGTGTCCTGAGAAAAGATGGAGACTTCAAGTTCTGCGGATAACTAACTTGCACTGAAAGCCATAATCCAATGGTGCCACACGAAAATTCTTTTAGGTATCAGAAAAAATTATCAGTTGATTGCCAGAAAAAAATTACAAAACAGTCAGTCAATTTGACGTATTGCAAAATTCGTCATTATGTTCTGTGAAGAAAATCTCAAAATTTACTTGTCAATTACAAATGAAATAACAGTTTGCTGATTGTCAGAGGGGGGAAAAAAAAAAGAGTGATTTTCACCTATTCAAAAAGGAGTTGTAAATTTTATCCATCGATCGCTGGGAAAAAATATCTTACATTTAGTAAATATAAGAATAAATGTCTACAGACATTAAGAATGTAAACAGAGACACAGATGGACAAATGTCGGTTTCAGGCAGCTCCACTGTGCATATAGATTGCATTTACAAAAAAATAAAACTTTATTTTTTGTTTTAATAAAAAAAATGAAATGTTTTTGATGCATAATGCTAATTAAAAAATTATGATCAATTTTTAAATGATCCTTAAGCCCAAAAAAGAACTCAGAAACTTTATGTGCAACTTACACTTAAATAAAAAATATATCTTTTTTTTTTATGTCAAAAAAAGGTGAAAACATAGCAATTTTCTTTATTTAAATTAAGGGGCGAGGCACTTTTTTTAAAGCTATTTTTGTATATTTAGTATTTATTATTTATATCCAAATTAAAAAATTGTTTCCTTTTTTGAAATCAAATTAGAGAAAAACTACATGAAAGAAATGGGACAGATTTAGTATATAATTCCCTGGGCAAAATATGAAATTTAGCACCGAAATAATACGGAAATTCTTGCCAAGGACTTTACTTACACAACTGCGATAAATATTTTAATTCATGGCCAAAGTAGCAAAATAAATTTAAAAATTGCCAAGAAAATCTTATGCTAAAGCTGGGTGAAATCGCAGTTAGTGGTGCCCCTTGTTGGCACAGCTTAACGACTTTTGCAGCGTGATCTGTGCCAGCTCGTAGACATAATTTACTTTCCAAATGTAAATCACACCAATGAGCTAACATGGATTGCACCAAAAAATGTCAGATTCAGTCTAATAAAGAAAAGTAATAAAATATATATATATATTTTATTTAATTTAAAGGCTTTTTTTTTTTTTTTTTTTTTTTTTTTGGTATGAAAACTGTAGATTAAAGTGGTCAGTATTTCGGTTTATGCTCACATTCCAAACATCAAAACAGAGGAGGGAAAAAAATGTCTCTGAAAACCGTTGATCTGTTATTTATGAAAATCTGTACTGTCACAATCAATATTTTAATGTATTCTCACTTCAGAAACATTAACAGAGTGAAAATTTGCCACAATTAAAATTTTCAAAGGTATTTGCACTATGATCGAGCAAGCTGTTGTAAGTTCTAAAACGGTGATAAGGTGCCACCGAGCGGGACTTTGCTACGGTTAGAATTTCAAAAGATCATAACATGGTGAGTAAACAAGCAGTTTCAGATTGTGGAACGAGAAAAGGGCGCCGCAGACGCTACGAGCAGGAATTTACTTCAGTTAAAATTTTCAATAAAGCTGTTTGCACTATATGTCAATAAGCTGTTGTAGGTCCTGAAACAGGAAAAAGGCGCCACCGAGCAAGAGTTTCCTATGGTCGGATATTTCAAAGGTCACGAACCAGCTGGTCACCGAAGGTGGCTAGTACAAAAATATAAATAATAAAATACAGTAGCCGCCGCTTTATAAAATCACTGGTTAATGAAATCAGCCTCTTAATCTGATCAAATTGCTGGGTCCGGAATCAAATCAATACAAACTGCTGCTAAAATCAGCATCGCCGGTTAATAAACACAAAAGAAAATCTGTTTAACAGTAAAAATGACCATGTATGTAAGCTAAACAACAAATTATATTTTCTCACTGGATTTCTGAAAAGAAAAAAGGAAACAAAATATAGCAAGCCATCACATTATTACGCTTTGTCAAAAATTTTACGCCTCAAATGGAAAAAAAAAAAAAAAAAAAACAAGAAAGAAAAGAAATACATGCCCCGCCATGTGTTGCAGTTCTGAATTCTTCATATGAATGGCCAATGAGTATTTTTTTTTTCTGTCTTAAAATATTAAAATAGAGTTTCTGTTTCTAGTTCTTATTTTGAAGCAAGTTAGCTGCAAGATATGCAAGCGGGTATGATGTTATTTTTTCAAACGTATAGTCAAAGAAAGGCAACATCGAATCTTGAAATTTCTCAGTTTGCTTCATGTAAACATAATAATAAAAATATTAGTACTAAACCAAAGAGTGAATCACAAGCGAAAATGAATAAGGAGAGCAGAAGTCATCAACGCAGCATTTCTAAATAGGTACAAGAATGCCAGGTCAAAGAAAATTTCCATCTTTTACATAATTTTGTAAGTTGAAAATTTTACATGAATGATAAGTAGCAAAAACTGCATTTCTACGGATGTCTAGATGGAAGGGCGAAGAAGAATTTCTTTCCATGTTTAGGTAATGAATACTCTTTTATTGAGTTCGGGCATGTTCGCCGGATATAAAAATCAGCTGCTTAATGAAATCATTTTGATGAAAACAAACGTGATTTTATAAAGCGGCAGCTACTATATATGTAAAATATACATTATATGTATTGATTGCAATCACAGGCATATGGTGAACCTTTTACAAGCCGCATTCATATCCAGGTGTAATTTAAATTTGTTTTTTGCATATTTTGCCTTCTAATGCTTTAGTTTAAAGAACTCTATCATTAAAATGTATATAATTTTTTATATATATAATTTAATAATATTATATTTAATATTATTAATTTTATTTTATTATACTTTAATATTATTGTATTTTATTTTAATTTAATAATGTAAGCTATTTTGAACATGCCAGCCCATTTTTAGAAGCATTCGCTTATTTTTCTAAATTATGTGAATTTTTAAACTGTGGAGTAAAAAGAAAAATAGGTCATTTTTATAATTTTATGTACATTTCCCCTATTATGATTGAACTGCAATTCTATTTCAAAACATCAAGTCGTATTTCTAATACATCTGATAATTTTTTAAAGTCAGTATTCATGATATTTCATTTTTAAATGAATTTTTAATTCCATGTTCCATTTATGGAACATTGGCGTGTAAAAGGTTAATATATAATATGTGGTCAGTTTTTTTTTTTTTTTCTTTAACTGGCAGTTTTGTTAAAAAATGGGTAAAATCCCAGTCTGCAGTAGCCCTTGGCACTTTGGCGACTTTTGCTGGTGCGACCCCCGCAAGTTCGTAGGCGGGATTTACTTTTCAAGCTGGTGGCTGTTGACGTTGACGTTTGTTTTTACACACAGAGAGCGTGTTCAGTAGAGCGCCCGAGATTAGAGCCCCTTAAATAAATAATAGGCCGGCGCATCACCGCCATTTTTTTGCCTCGTAAGAGGACAGCATTTCCGCTTGGCGATTTTATCGCTTCACTGGTGGTTTTAAGAAATTTTCCTCTAAAAATAAAATCGACCAAAAATGATAAGCAACACAAGTAATCTGTTTCTGTTTCTTAAATAATTCATAACATTTGAAAGGGGGAAAAAGAAAGAGCGTACCAATTAAAATTGTAAAGTTTTTTCAACGACCTAATACTATCAGGACACGGAAACAAGACAACTTTGGCGAACCAAAAAAACGTCGCCAAGACTCTACAAACACACAGTAAAAAAGCGTTTCTTAAAATAATTTATGGTTACTAAAATACATATTTAGATTTAAATAATACTTTTTTTTAAATTTTTTACTTTATAAATGTCAGAAATGCAAAGAAAAGTATAAGTGAATAACAATAAAACTTACTATGCAAAGCTGTGCATTAGGTCCCGGGATCCAAGAATCTGGACGACAATTCGCAGCCCATTTTCGCCTTCTTGCATTATCCGAAGGAAACCTAAACATTTTGTATCCTTTTCTGGAGTGTTTACAGCAGTTTATTGCTGAACAACCTCCCATATTGCAGTTTATTTCACTAAAATTACGAGCAAGACGGTAGAAACAATGGATGCCGTTTGTTTATCACGATGGGTACATGCAGCAACCCTAAGGCAAAAAAATGTCGGATGCGCCAGCTCGTATATATAGGAGCCTTACCCGAGATGGATCAATGCGACCGGGCGATGACGTCACTGATCCTGGCTTGGGTCAGGAATCTACTGAACGAATTGGAACAATTCTGACGTGATTGGCGCAGCGCCATCTATCAAATTTGACCTGTATTAGCAAGTTATTTATTGTATTTCTGTTGTTTATTTTGTCTGGACTTTTAATAAGTAATTCCATAAAATGCTAAACTATATTACGTTTTTTCTTTTAAAAAAAGAAAGAAAGATCTTTTATCTAATAACAATTTTCCTTCTTTCTTATTAATGTAGACTTTTGTATTCTGCTAACATAAAATAAGAAGCTATTAATTGGTTGTACTGATAAATTACTGCTATACATTGCTTTGGTTATGATTTTTCTAAATCCACGTATAAACAATTTTAATCATGAAACTGTTAAAAATGTTACGATACATTTATTTTTAAAGGTGCAGAGTGGATTTATCTTAAATGAGCACTTATTGATATAAGAGAACACTTTTTTTTTTCTCTTCGATTTTTATTATAAACAGAAATGTACAACAAAAACGTTCTTGAAAAAAAAAATTAAATTGTATAAAATGTGAAATATGCTGTTTAGTTAATATAATGGATTTATATGAAAAATAATCTTGCTTTCTTCTTCGATTTATGAATCAATATAAAGAGCTTTTCCTCTTATTGCCGACTGAATATTAAAATAAACTAGCAATGTAAAAACTGCTTAATTTTACAGCTACTTTTTTTACAGCCTGTTTTGTTTATTAAATTTAATAATTGCATCTTAAACTTATTTTTAGCAAAATTAAAAATATATGGAGGGATTTTAATTTATTTATTTATAGTTAACTTATTGTTTTAAAGGTAAAAAATACAATCGTTTACAAACTTTTCTATTTGTAAACAACAAACAAGCGCATGAATGAAAAGCTTTGTCGGAATAAAAAAAAGGAAATAATTTTTCCCAGCTTATTTTTATATATTAAATCAACAAAATATAACGTGCGAATTAAAAAAAAAAAAAAAAAAAAAAAAAAAAAGTATTTTTATTTCAATTAAAATTGTGTAAATTTTTGTTTTAATTTTATGTTTAAATGTTACGTTCATCAATAGAAGAAATTACAGTCGGCTGCAAAATTATTCGAGCACTAGCCAATAATTCCTATATTTAAAAAGTACACTTAAGACTGTTTTACTAAGTAAATCCTTGTCGAATCATGTTCTTAGACTGATTAAGAACATGACTCGACAAGGATTTATTTAACAAAACTGTATTAAGTGTACTTTTTTTTGGCAAGGATTATTGCTAGTGCTCGAATAATTTTGCAGCCGACTGTACGTGTCGAAAATCGTTATTACGTAAAAAATCTTTTTTACAAAATAAATAAATACATAAATAAACATAATATAGTTTAGCATTTTATGGAATTACTTACTTTATTTTCTACAGCACAAACAATGCATATAAATAGGTACATCAGTATTCATCATCAGCTAATTAAACAAATAAACAATCATTGTCAAAAACAGATGTTCATTGTTCAAGTTTTTACTGCGTAGTGTCAGCCAGAGCCTGATTTTCATCCTATTGCGCATTGGATCGAACACGTGACCCAATGGATCAAGAAATTTTTCTGGGCTTTCTGATCCACGACCGGTCGAGATCGGTCCATTCTACTGAACGATGTAACTCTGGATCGGTTGACAACACTGAACGCTTTGGCTCGGAAGCAATCGACCGGTCGTGGGTCGAGCGCTCTACTGAACACGCTCAGATTAAATTGAAATTTTCGATCGTTCTATAATTTTAAATACAAAAATCATCAACAAATGCCCTTTTTAAATGTAAATCACACCAATGATTGAACGTGAATCGCACCAACAAAAGTCACATTCAATATAATAAAAGTAAGAACTAAAATATATAATATTAAAAGTAAAATATTTAAATTTAGGCCTTTTTTCCTTCCTTCTGCAGATTGCAGACGTCGGTATTAACAAGTATGCTAGCTTCGTGAGCATTAAAACTTAAAAAAAAAAAAAAAAAAATACCGCTGATTTGTTATGTACGAAAATCTGAACCGCGGTCAGCATGCTCATTGCTGTGTGCTCACTTCGTGAGCATTAAAACCACAGAAAACATCACTGGATACCCCTAATTTGCGGCACATGAATCAGTAAATGCATGAAAATTTGTACAGCCATGGTCAGTATCCCGATGTATGCTCGCCTTGCAACCATTAAAACGAACCTAAAAGAAAAAAATCACTGGATACCCCTAATTTGTGGTGAATGAATCGGTAAATGCACGGAAATTTGTACAGTCGGCTGCAAAATTATTCGAGCACTAGCCAATAATTCCTATATTTAAAAATTACACTTAAGACTGTTTTGCTAAGTAAATCCTTGTCGAATCATGTTCTTAGACTGATTAAGAACATGACTCGACAATGATTTATTTAGCAAAGCTGTATTAAGTGTACTTTTTTTCGGCAAGGAGTATTGCTAGTGCTCGAATAATTTTGCAGTCGACTGTACATTCACAGTCAGTATGCTCGCTTTGCGAGCATTAAAACTAAAAAAAAAAGTCACAGGATACCCCTAATTTACGGTGCATGAATCAGTAAATGCACGGAAATTTGTACAGCCGCAGTCAGTATCCCAATGCATGGATAAATACATAATATTAATCACTGAATGCACCTACAGTCGGTAAAAAAAGTGTCCGAACACTAGCAAAAATTCCTGTGTAAAATAAGTACACTTCATACGGTTTTGTTAAATAAATCCTTGTCGAATCCTGTTCTTAGTCAGTCTAAGAATATGAATCGGTAAGGATTTATTTAACAAAACCGTATGAAGTGTACTTTTTTTAGATAGGAATTTTTGCTAGTGTTCGAACACTTTTGTTACCGACTGTAAATCATGGTTCATGATTTAAAAAATCTTACATAAAATACGAAGTGCAGAAAATGCATGAAAAATCTAGCAATGACTATCATGCCTCCCTTTCCCCCTTTTTTTTCTTTCTAAAATAATTAAAAACATATAAAATACACTGAAAAAATTAAGTTTTGAACCTTAAAAAAACATTTAAAACACTAAAATCTTATTCACAGATACTATGATGACGGTTTCAAAAAAGAAACAGAAGCGAAAATAAAAGCCACCTAAAACAATTAATTATCCTCAGTCAAATGGCAGATTTTCAATTAATTTAATTAAAAATTGCCTCTGTTACGAAAAAGCTAATCTTAACGCTCCTGCTAAGCGGCTAAGCCAATGAGATGGAAGTGCCGATAGGGTTACACAAGGAGAAGGAAGGAGAGCGAATTCTCGCGACCATCCGATGGGTTTGCCAAGTACAGCACATTATTGCCAGCTTGGGGGTACTGGATTCTGGGATGAAACCAAAAAGGTATTATTGATGATTTTGTTTGTTTTCAACATACTCAGTTTTTTTTTTGGTTTGCCAAAAAAGGATAATATCTTATGTATGCAGTAAAAGGGACTCTGGATATAATATAGAATTTTGCCATTGTGGCGAGTTTTTGAAAATATGAATAGGACAACAATGAACTAGATTTTTTCCATATAGATTTTTTAGATTAGATCATAGATTTTTTTCCAGAGCTTTTACAAAGTTTAATAACAGGTATTTGTGTGGTATTTATATTCGATGCTTAAAATATTTTTGTTAATATCTATGGAATTTCATGATTTTTTAAGAATACTATTTTTAAAAATTGTCTTTTGTGTTGAATTTATCCTTTAAGCAGAGTGGAAAAGCCCTATCCCACACCATGTTAAATGCATTAACTTTATGTACCTTTCTCTAAGAATTTGTGAAAAATAGTCATAAATTTTTCATGGCAGTCAGAATAGCATGTTTTAGATACTTTAATAATAGACCTTTTTTTTTTCTTATGAAACTAAAAAGTTATTAATAATTACTTATTGAAAATCACTTTTAAATTAACATTTTTGGTAAAATGTCCCTGCCTAAAATAAATAATTTTTAAGAAATCATCAAGCCCCTGGTTAAGATACAATATAACCTGATATAAGTGTCAGTAAAAATCTGTTCTAAAGTTTCATATATATTTAAAAAATAGGAACATGAAGCTGAAAAATCCTGTGTTTGATAAGAACTTATTTAATGATTTAATTAACAATAGTAAGTTATGAAGTGTACTTAGAAAAAAAAAAAATTCTAACATTCATTTTATATTCATAAACATGTGTGATACATCGTTGGAAAGATAATAAGTTTAAGCTATTAAATGATATAAAAACAAATATATATATCTCTTCCCCACGGGTTTGTTTTGCTTGTTGGAAAAGATAAAACCATGTTTACGAAACATTTTGTTATAAGAGGAAAAACGCAGACACATATAAACAATTTGCATAATAAATTATCATACATCAGTTCTCGCTACTATGTATATTTTTAGAGTCTTTTCTCCAATAAATTTTCAATAATATGCATATTTTATCCCCAAAATATCCTACATTTATAATTAAAACAAAACATATATATAATAATTTATTAAAGTATTATTTAACGAAGTTGTTTTAAAATCAAGGGAATCTGAAATAGATGTTTGTAACAAAATGTATCAACAGAAATAATATTAAAATTTTTTATCTAAATTCTAAATTTACGATATGTAAATTGTAAATAATAACAACAAACTATTATTCAAATTCGAGATTTATTCGTATTATTCGATATGTATATGATGCGATTCTGTATTCTGATTGGCTTATCAGTCGTATAATCGATATTAGAACCCGAAGATTACCGAAGATAAAATCGGAAATAAGGAAAGCCGAAATAGCCCGAACTCGTGACGTAGGCGTTAAGGATCTTTATTCTTGACCGGTCTGAATTGCATTTTAAGGAAAATCTTTAACTCTGAGTTATAGATCTTTAGTTAAGGATCTTTAACAGCGGACATCTGAATGTGGGGGTAAATCTAGCAGATCGCGAAGTTTTGAAAAACAGGTATGGAAAAGCTGCTGCGTTTGTTTCACTGCCTACTGAATACTAGCTGCCTGTCTTGTTGCCTGAGAAGCTTGTTTTGGCTTAATTCGGACTTTATCCACTAGATGTCACTGCTTTTGTTGACTGGAAAACTTAAATAATCGTATGTTGTTGTGTACCGAATTTCTCTTTTAGTATTTGATTTTTGAAAGTATAAAAATATTTTTAATTTAAATTAGTAAATGTTTGTTATCGTTAATTTATTATGGCTTATTGTTGTGTGCCATACTGCAAATCTAGATTTGTAAAAGGTGGTGGTGGTGGTTGGTGGTGGTTGGGTTTTACGTCGCACTAATGCTGCGCAGATGGGCAATTGGCGACGGTCTGGGACGCACCCCTAGAGGTGGTCCGGAGACATGCCATCACAATTTTGATCCTCCACGGAAGGGATGGCTCTCCCGCTTCGGTAACCCCCAGAGGTATAATTTTTGATGGGAACATGGAGGACTTTGCGGCCACGACAGATTTTACGTGCACCAGCCACCATTAGTGTACACGACATTTGTAAAAGGATGTTGTAATATTTCATTTCACGAGATTCCGGTTGAAGAAAACATTAGGTGTAAGTGGTTAAAAGCAATTTCGAGAAAAGATTGGACCCCTAATAACAATTCAAATTATTCACGTGTTTGTAGTAAGTATTTCCTAGATGTTGACTTTAAGCAACACACCGAATATACAGTCGGCTGCAAAATTATTCGAGCACTAGCCAATAATTCCTATATTTAAAAAGTACACTTAAGACTGTTTTACTAAGTAAATCCTTGTCGAATCATGTTCTTAGACTGATTAAGAACATGACTCGACAAGGATTTATTTAACAAAACTGTATTAAGTGTACTTTTTTTTTGGCAAGGATTATTGCTAGTGCTCGAATAATTTTGCAGCCGACTGTAAATGCCTACTTAAAAGTGCTGTTCCTAGCCAGTTTCCTGACTTCCCTCAGTATATGCAACCACCTAAAAGGAAGATGAGGACTAGGACCCCTTAGAAAGATTTCCACAGAGGGCTTTCTGCCCATAGGACTATGGTCCTAGTGTTTTCAATTGGCCCTACAACCAGCAACCATTTAACCTTTCTAAGGGGTCCTAGACCGTATCCAAACTTCAGTTATGCTTTCTACTTTATATGATAGTATATCTGATTTCTTCATGTAATACAAACAACACACATCAGCATAATTTTTTTTTTTTTAATAATTATAAATATAAAATATTTAAAATCCACTGTTTCATCTTTACTTTCTTCCTTTTCTTTTTTAGGACTGAGGGCCTATTAGTCTCAATCTGGGATTTTTGCGTTGTCGATTTCGATAGTTGGACATTTGTCGAAATCTAAAATTTATCGAAAATATGATTGAATAATTTGAAAGCGATGTTATAATTTGAAAAAAAAAAAAAAAAACTAATAGTCCTCCGTCCTAAACTAAATTCTGCTTTTGCCAGAATTTCATCAAAATCTTTTTTTTATTATTATTATTATTGAAATAAAAAGAAAAAAAAATTAATAATAATCAGTATCGTTACAAGCGATATCGAAAAAGTTTTTTTTAATAATTTTGAATTAGGAAATAAAAAGTGCGCGTGAAATAATATGAAATAAAAATAAATAAAATAATGAATTTAATGATTTAATGTTTTTGTTTTTCGGGGGCTGCTCATGCATATAAAAAATGCGTATTAAAACGAGTCGAAATAAGTATTGAGTTATATTACGATAAATACGATATATAATAGGATACGATATATTAGACCTATCGTCCAGGGTTAGTAGGCATTTTCGTTGAAAGAAATAGTTTGTTCGTTCGGTGCAACTTGCACATTAGTCCCGTGAAGTACAACTTTCACATTAGTCCCTTGAGGTACAACTTTCACTTTAGTCCCGTCAGGTACAACTTGCACATTAGTCCCCCCCCCTTTTTCTTAAACTAAATTAAATTTAGCATTATTGAAGAAAATAAAAAATATTGCATTTTCATTTAGTGCTGTTCCAAAACGAAAAAAAAAATAGTTTAATCAATAAAACATAAAAAAAATAATAATAATAATAATATATTTTTTTTTTCGTCAGGAAAAAAAAAAATGCGTTTACATTCAGTATCACTTTGAAAATTTTATACACATTGATAAAGTGTTAATATAGTTTATGGTACTATTATATGTTGTTCTGTTTTTTTTTTTTTTTTTTAGTACGACGGATGAAACACGCGTGGCACAAAAGCTAATTTATCATTATATTAAAGGTATTTTCTTATTGATAATTCTGGACAATTTTTTTTTTTTTTAATTTGGATGCTGAAGTAGATCGGACATTTTTCGCCAAGGAAAAGATAGAAAGAAATACGCAAGCGAAGTGATGGCGTCACTGGCCGTTCGTGGATGCAAGAAAAATACTTCCTATGTTAAACGCCCATTGGAGTTTTTGTAAAAAATTATTAAAAATCGAGGAAAATTATTTTTTTATCAGGATAATTTGAAATTTAAAAATAATTAATATTTGATATTATATGTGATTTCTTTGATTCTGATACTTTTTAAGTTTACCTAATAGATGTAATGCAATCCGCGGAGGATCTCTCTGCAGGGTCCAGATTGTTCGGAGTTTCTCATGGTTTTCCCCAAAACTCGCGTAAATAACAGCTAGGACCCGTCAGAAAGACCCCCATAGGGCGCTTTCCACCTATAGGCCTATGACCCCAGTATAGTTAATTGACCTTAATGCCTACATCAAATCAACAACTAACCTTTCTAGATGTAAGGTCTTTCGAAGGGGTCCTAGAGCGTATTTATGGGAGTTTCCGAGAAAACAACAAATGGCTAGGTTAACGGGCGTGATTTGAGATCGAACCCAGCATTCAAAATGAATCAGTATAATGTCTCATAATGGTCTTACATTTTAAGTTTTGTTTGATTATACGCAATAGAAGCTGAGATATAGCCTCCCCTTAAATTGCGGAAATCGTTGTATAGCAGTGCCACCTGTCGTCCGATAAGCATTCACATTGAATCAGCACAATGTCTCATAATGGTCTTACATTTCAAGTTTTGTTTGATTATACGCAATAGAAGCTGAGCCTCCCCTTAAATTGGGGAAATTACTGTGTGGCAGCGCCATCTGTTGAGTGGTTGGCAGCATAAGTTGACAGACACTAATTTATGTCAAAGTGCATTTACATATAAATTTGTATGTTATTCTGTGCAGTAGTTCCTAAGATATAGCTTTCCCTTTAATTGCGGAAATCGCTGTATAGCAGCGCCACCTGTTGTCCGATAAGTATTCAAATTGAATCAGCGTAATGTCTTATAATGGTCTTCTCACATTTTAAATTTTGTTTGATTATATGCAATGAACCTGAGATTAGCTTACCCTGAAAATGCAAAAATCGCGGTGTAGCAGCGCCACCTGTTGAGCGGTTAACACCAAAAGTTGATAGGCACTAATTTAGGTCAAGGTGCAGCTACATATAAATTTATATGTAATTCTGAGCTCCTCCGGAGATACAGTTGCCACAAAATTATTGTCACACACACACACACACATTTTCTAAAAATGGTAAAATCGTGTTCTAGGCTTCTCAAAACGTGTAAATCCGTCGAAAACCGGAAATCGAAAATTTTTAAGCATCCATTACTTTCTTCTATTGAATATAGAAGAAAGTAAAAATGGTCAAATCGTGTTTTAGACCTCTCAAAACGTGTAAATCCATCGAAAACCGGAAGTCGAAAGTTTTTAAGAATCGAATACTTTCTTATATTTAACATGAAAAAAAAAGTTAAAGAAGAGAAAAAAAAAATAAAAAGGGTAATTTGATGTTTAAATATAATTATTGTGATGATATGTCTGATTTCTATTTGTAATCATATCATAATCTATAAATTTTCACGTAATAAATTATTTAATCGACAAACTAAATAATCTTTTGATTATTTATTTCCCTTTGACATTTTTTAAATAATTAAAAATGTGAAATATTTTAACAGTTAAAAAAGAAAAGAAAGAAAGAAAGGAAAAAGAAAAGAAAAGAATTTGAACTTGAAAACAATTTCATCTTATCGGGCGCATTCGAAAGTATTTCCCGGTCACTTCCCTAGTTGAGAAATGACGTCACGCGGGAAGTTCGGGAAATTAGAACTACCATATAGGAGCCTTACGAAAAATGACCGAGATATAACTACTTCCGTATACATCTCATCTTCCCGGGAAACAAATATATAAACAAACATGGCTCCTATATACAGGTGATTAAACTTAGAACAGTAACAAGGGAACTTTTTTCCTCTGATTGGTTCTTCAAATTACGTAGTACTGACGCAAATTTCGTCATTTCACGCATGCGTCTTGGATTTTGATCAACGAAGCCCTATCGCGCTGCGGTGTGTAAAATGTAAACATAAACATTTAAAGATAATGTAATTGAATTTATCCAAGTTAGTCTATTCTCAAAGAAATCCCCCCAACCACAAGTTAGTCTATGGTTAGAAGTAATCTAATCCAAGTCTGATGTTAAAAATAAACAAATGAAAAATAACACAAATAGATTTAAGATTTCGGTTTGATAATTTATTCTTGATAATATGGTACTTTAAAACTACTCAAATACAGGCTTTAAAATATCTATTTTTGTCACGGGAAGCTTCGTTTATTTTCTTATATTTGTGTATGTTTATCTTAAATTTAATACCTTAAACCTTGATTATGCTATAGTTCTAGAAATTTCCTGAGTATTTAGTTTAATACAGCATAGATGTTTTATAAAATTAAATATTGGAGACAAAATACGTTCATAGACGTTGGCGAATTTTTTTTTTTTTTTTTTTTTTTTTTTGGTCTTAGTGAATGGCTTAATTGGAATAAGTGTATGATTGTTATAATAGTAAGCATAACTTATCTGACTAACAAGTGCATGCATTATTAAAGTAAAACTAAATGCAGTATGTCTTACTTAGTTTTTCATATCAAGTTTGTACAGAATCGGAAACTTTTTATTTTTTTTTACTTTTTTTTTTTTTAAGGAAGAAGTGCAAGATAAAAGATAAAGTTTATTTATATTAATATATTAAACATCTACTACTCAGTTTTTTTTTTTTCGCTTTTCCATTTTGCTGGTGCAAATCTAGCCAAGCAAAACTTCATTGGCGACAGTTATGCATTAATGGATTATTATTTAATTTGTAACCTAGGTTTATTTATTTTTTAATTTACAGTTAATTTACATCCGTAATTATGGATATGATAAAATAAATGTGGTATTTAGCTTTAAGCAAAATTTCAGAAACTTTACTTCTTAAAATAAAAAATAAAATAATAATAATAATAATAATAATAATAATAAATGATAGTTTCCTTAATTTTCTTATTACTCCAAGTGTTTTGAAACAATTACTTTCTTAGGTGCTTAAAGACAAGTGTCTGTTGTATCATTTTGACGAGTGAAATGGAAAAGTACTTTTTTTTTTTTTTTTCCTCCCAATACCTGAATTATTATTATTTTTTATTTTATGAAGTCTATGTCATCTTGAACATTTTCTCATTTTGACAGTGTTTGTTTAATTTGCCAAAATTATTTCATATATAATTGCATTTAGCTTCCACACTTTTTAGCTGTTTTTAAATAAAAAACACACTTCTTTGTACATTCTCTTAATAAATATTTAGAGTTAAGAAAAATTTTATAAAGACTTACTCAATTTTGGTGTAATCCTTTTTATTTTACTTTATTTTATTTTAATATAATGGGATTCTCGCAATCCCACTCTCTAATGTGAACCTTTTTTTGCCTGCATTACTTGGTTACCACAGAAAAATTTGTAGGTAGCATAAGATTGGTCAGTTTTAGATATCAGAAATTATTGTTACCAAAAAATTTGCTTTTCCAATTTTCTTTAAACTTGCTGTATAAATTATCTTTTGTATGCCTTAAGACATATGTATTATTTTTCTATCACAGAAAAATCGTTAGTCAAGTGATTGATTACAAGACTGGAAAATTGGTACAGAATTCATACCACAAGTAAATGAAACAGAATTTTCTCCTTATTAAACCAATTATTTAATAGGTAGAGAAATATTTTAAATGATTACTGCTATGAGTTCTGAATTAATTTTATAACCTCGGTGGTGTTGTTCATTAATCTTTCAATGTTCCATAAACTCACACACATTTTGTAATTATCCATTTCCATAAATGATGAAAGTAATCGTTCTTTTTTTCATTTTATACTTTATTTTCACGTCACAGATCACAAAAACATTTCACACGGATTTACAATTAAACACAAATGAACATTTCTTAAGCGCTATATATTTTAAACGGTCAAGCACGACCGACTCCTTTCAGATCACATTCTCAACTAGTCAGTAATCATACATCGGCGCGTCGAAAATGACGACTAGTAGCGCCGCCTGAGAGGATGCAAAAACAATTCAATTTGCAACATCCTCCCGCCCCGAAAGGTAAGTTAAGTTCAATACAAAATTTTGACAAATCCAAATCAAATACAATTCAAGAATTACAACCAATAAAAAAAATCACAATACATAATAATAAATTTCACAACCACATAATACTGAAAATAGAAATTATATCAAATACAAAAATCAATGTTACCTGGATACAATTGAAAAATGAAAACAATATTAATATTACCTTACAGGTGAACAGTTGGTCTAATTAAGGTAAGTCCCCTTGGACTTCCAAGTTACAAAGAAGTTGAATGGGTCTTTTTAACATTCCTGATGAAGTTTTTAAGGTTACAGATCTTACCTTATTGTCACGTCCTACATGTGTCTCGATTACCTTTCCTAACCTCCAAATTTGTCTTGGGGCCTTGTCATCACCTATTAGGACTATATCACCTATATTAAAATTAGAAATTGGATTAACAGGTTTTACAACATTAGCATTTCTCAACTGCAAAATATATTCAAATTTCCATCTCTTCCAGAATTCGTTAAGAAGTCTCTCACGATACAAGTATCGTTTAATTAAAAGTTTTTGAGAACTAGATTGACTTGCAATCACTAAACGGCCACTTTGTGGTGGCAATGCAGTTGACCTTTTTCCTATTAAGAAATGGGCTGGGGTGAGAGGGAATGGCTCCACAGGGTCATTATATACATAAGTTAAAGGTCGAGAGTTAATAATAGATTCAATTTCTGCAAGTATAGTTTGCAGTTCTTCAAATGTAACCAATGCCCTACCAAGAATTTTCCTCAAAATGACCTTTGTCATACGAACCATTCGCTCCCAATAGCCCCCCCACCATGAGACTCTTTCTACTATATAATTCCATTTGATACCCTTATTACCAAAATAGTTCTGTATTTCAAAGTTCTTAATGTTCATATAAAGTTTCTTTAGTTCCTTTTCACTACTTTTAAAAGTCAGAGCGTTATCGGAATTCACAACCTTGCATACACCTCTTCTGGAGATGAAACGTCTGAATGCAAGTAGAAAATGTTCAGAACTGAGACTGGAGACTATTTCCAAGTGCACTGCTCGAGTGACTGCACACGTGAATAATGCAATGTAAGATTTGTTATTGTCTCTCGTGAATAAGGGTCCAGCAAAATCGATTCCGACGACTTCAAAAGGTTGAGCCTCACTAGTTCTTGATATGGGAAGCGGAGCTGTTACTTGCTGTCCTTGTTTGGCCTTAAACCGTCTGCATAGAAAACATTTGTTCAAGCAGGATTTCACAGCTTGCCTGCCCTTAATGATCCAAAAGCGTTCTCTTAATTGAGTGAGTGTGTCAGATATACCAGAATGACCTAAATTTTCGTGTTCCTTCATGATCAAAAGATTAGTAAATCGAGCCTTGTTCGGCGAAATAATTGGATGCTTAGATTCATCAGAAAAATTAGAGCCTTGAATTCTTCCCTTTAATACTATTAGACCTTCTGTTGTCAAAATGGGATTCAAATTATATAATTTAGAATCAGGAGAAACTGAATTTTTTGCCTTTAATGTAGTATGTTCTTTGTTAAATTCACTTTGCTGCACATATAGAAGCCAATAATTTTCTGCTGCAGATATTTCATTTGCTGTCAGCGCTCCTGAACGTTTTTCAGACCTAGATTTGATATTATTTAGAAATCTAAAAACATAGGCGGTTGTTCTTAAAACTCTATTCAAACTACTGTAATTCTCCAGATTTAATAATGGCATTGGAACTTCTACGTTAACCTGAAGTGTTGTAACTCCATGTCTTTCATCAACCACACTGTCCATGTCACAGGAAAATTCCATTCGAGAGTCATACGGTATACTTAATTCTGACAACCAAACTGGTCCTTGACTCCATACTTTGTCACTCATTAAGGAATTTGCTTTCACACCTCTCGTCAATTTATCCGCCGGATTGACCTTGCCTTTGCAAAAGTGCCATTTTTCAGGATCAGTTTTTTCCCTGATTTCTATCACTCGGTTTTTCACAAACTGCTTATAATCGTTAGCTGAATTTTTTATCCAATGAAGGCAAATCTGAGAGTCAGTCCAATAAAAAATATTTCTGGGGTCAAGCATAGTAAAAACAGATTTGAGATATGATCCCAATCTTGCTGAGACTAAAGTGCCAAGTAATTCAAGTCTCGGTAATGTAATCTTCTTCAAAGGGGCTAGTCGAGACTTAGAAATTATAAAACTTGTTTTGCATTCTTCAGAATTCGTAAATCGAAAATAAGCCACTGAACCATAACATTTTGGGCTAGCATCGGAAAATATGTGTACCTCTACTGAGTTCCAGCAAAATTCGTTAAAGTACAGCCTAGGAATTCCAGTGAACTTTAAATTTTTAGCTTCATTTAGCCATTCTAAAAACAACATTTCAATTTCATGTGGAACAGGTTCGTCCCACTGGTTACCATTTTCCCATACTGATTGTAATATAATTTTTATGCGAATCAAAAATGGATTCATGATCCCCAATGGATCAAATAACATTCCGCAAACAGCCAAAATATATCGCTTTGTTATAATTCTGTCCTCCGGTAATTTGTTAAATTGTGAAGTGTCAATCCGTAATACGTCGGTCGTATTGTCCCAAATAATCCCTAATATTTTTAGTTCAACATTGGATTCCTCCGGATCTTCTCGACATTCGAAATTGTCTGTCTTCCACAACTGATTAAGTTTAGAAGAATTAGAAATCCAAGCCCTGAGATTCATGCTAGCTTCACTTAAAATATACATCATTTCTTTAGACAATTGTAAGGCCTTGGTTATATTCTCAGTGCCAGAGATGAGATCATCGACGTATAGAGATCTTAATATTTCTGTTGCTTCCGGGTAGTCATTCTCAAATTTTTTCAAATGAAGCCTGATTAATAAAAATGGGGAACATTAATGGGATAATAGAAATGGGGAACATTTCACCCCAAAGGGAACTCTGCAGAATTGTAATGGCCTAATTCGTTTAGCAGCATCGGAATGGAGATCGGGCCCCTCCCTATCATTCCATAAAAATTTCAAAAAATTCCTATCCTCATCCGCGATTCCTACTTCTGGAAAAGCTCGTTGAATGTCTGCGCAAAACGCTACAGGGTGTAACCTAAACCTCAAAATTATCCTGAGTAAATCTGGATTTAAATTAGGACCGCACTCTAAACAATCGTTAAGAGATAATTCATCCCTGCCCTTACATGAACCGTCAAAAACTATCCTAACCTTAGAACTCTTCTTTTGCTGGCGTACTACTGCATGATGCGGCATGTAATAGCCTGTACCCGCATTGTCATTTAAATCCGACGCTACTTCCTCTTTGATGCCCTCCTTTAAATGTTCCTCAATAATTTCCTTATATTTAAAATATAAGTCCGGATTCCTAGCAAAAACAGTGTTCAAATGAGACAAGCGTCGTCTTGCTATCTCATAATTACTGTCCAATTTTTTAACATTGTTTTTCCACAACAATCGCGTTTCATATCTTTTATTTCTATAAGTAGTGGTTTGCCTAAACAACTCTAAAATTTCATCATCTGATTTAGAATGTTCTTTGTCTGGATTAATTCCAATTGCCTCTAATTCCCATAAATTTTTAACCCTTTGATGGTCCAATTCCTCCTTAACAACATGTAAATGGTTAACGCGCACTTTCTGACAATTATTAAGTGCTTTAGGGTCCCCTTCCTTTCCTTGTATCACAAATACAAATAAGGTATCTGTTGCCATTAATCGTTTAGAAATTCTCACGTTCCTTTCTCCGAGAATTTCCCCAATGTAATCCGATCCAATAAGTACATGAATTTTACTTAAATTACCTTTATCTGCCAATTCGATGCCCTTTTCTAGTGCGATATTACGCACCCATTGTGAAGGAATTTTAATTTCCCCAAATGTAATTGAATCAATAACCACAGCCCTTAATTTAATTTTCTTATTAGTTTCTCTTATATTATGTAATACTATTTCTACAATATCATAAGTTTTCCTTTCAGTATTTTCATTGCCAAAAGTATAAATCAAAAGGGTTTCCTTCCCGATTGGTTTTAATCCCAATAAATTACACACTTCGCGCAATACAAATGTCCTAGAACTTCCATTGTCAATAAGACACCTCAATAAATGGCATTTGGCCCGAATATTAAATACACTTGCCGTTACAGTCTGCAACAACACCGAATCACTCGGCGTGTCCTCAAGCTCTTTATTCTTATTACAAACCAAATTTAAAGAACTTTCTGACTGTATTTGTTTTTTATCCTCAACTGAGCGGGATTCATTTCTTTCTGTATTACATATTAATGAGTTATGCCAGGGAGACGCGCAATACTTGCACTTATGATCTTTACGAGAACAAAATTTACTCAAATGATTTGAAAAACATATAAAACATAATCCCTTGGCCATTAGAGTCCTTTTTTTATCATAAACATTTAAAGAACAATCATGATTCATATGTGCCGAGCAACAAAACAAACAGCCCTGAACTCCTGTATTTTGAGAAAATGGACTCGTATTTCTTTTGTTATTAAATTTAGGCCTATTATTATCATAAGAATACCTATTATGATAACCAGATAAATTTCTTTCCGCCTGAGTCGCTAAAACGGAAGCTGATGATTTAGGGTATGATATTCGCTCCTTTTAGAATTTAAGTAAGGTTTATTGTGGCCTGCCATTTTGCTCCGAAAATTATTTTCATTTGCGCTATTATTTCTGGGATTCGCTAAAATTATCGATGCTTCTCGTATTTCTAATTCTTTACGTATAAAATCAACTAATTTAGAAATATCAAACAATTCATCTGAATTACGCTGTCTATTATAACTTAAATTTAATTCTTCCGGTAGTTTTTGTAATATTACAGGGCATAACAGATTACTGTAAGTGCCTGTTGCTACATTTAATGATTGTAACGAACGAATTTGTACTTCAATCGCGTCGTACATTCTCCTTAATTCAGTAACATTCGCGCATGATTTCACCGGTTCTATTAATAGTAACTTATGCATGTGGGACGATATAATTACGTCACTCCGTCCAAAACGTTCCTTAAGTAATTGTACTGATGCATCGTAATTCGATTCTGTCAATGAAAACCCAGATACAGCGCTCAAGGCGATGCCTCCCAAGAAAGATTTCAAATACGTAAATTTTTCAATTTTGCTTAAAGAATTATTATTATGTATCGCTACCTCGTAAGAGTTCCAGAAGTCCAACCATGAACTACAGTCACCAAGAAAATGTACAACTTGTAATTTCGGAAGTTTAACTGTACTTCTGGTTTCAGTTCTAACTGTTAGGTTTTCTGAACCAATTCCTGTTTGATCACTTGATCAAGCGATCTGAGTAACACCAGGCAACGGCCTGTCATTTAAATTATCCACTAGCCTTTCTAATTTTGTTTTTACATCGATCCCTTTTTCCCTGTATTCCTCGCAGCCTGCTACATCTTCAGCTATATCCTTAACTTTAATTTTTATTTGTATTTCATAATCGATGTTTACGAGTTCTGCTTGTTTGTCCAGGAGCTGAGCCTTTAATCTAAGAAGCTCCTCAATTTTCATTAATTTCGTGTACTCCTCCATAATTTCGGAGTTCAGGATTGTTTCGATTTTCCCCAAATATTTCGTAAATGAGGTTCTTAAACCTCTTCTTTTTTCCTTCAATCTTTCTAGATCCATTTAAAACCCAATATCATAACAAGAGAACAAAAATAAAAATTATGAAACCTTCTAATTGCTTAATAATAACCCCTATCCATATATTTATTAAATAAAAATAAACAAGTATTGTCTATATATCAAAAAATGTAAACATCATCTTTAAATATCATTTAAGAACAAAAAAATAAATATCGTTAAAACAGAAGTAAATCAATTTAAAATAGCCTTTAATGAAACAAAAACTAAATAAATAATTTTGTATTAAACCAGAAGTAACTCAATTTTAATAGCATTGCAAGAAACAAAAATAATAATTAAATAATATTCCATTAAAAAAAAAACAATTTCGTTTTCAAAGAAACAAAAAGAAACACCATTTAAACAACATTTTATGAAACGAAAGTAATTTTTCAATTATTTAAATGTTGAATGAAACCATTTATATTTAAAACCCAAACTAATTTTTAATTATTCAAATTTCGAAACCATTTATTTCATATATCAGCAAAATTTATAAATTATAAATAATATCAAATATAAACCGAATGAATTCGGTGCCCCTACAGACTACAACCATTTCATAACAAAAACTACGTTTTTCTTTTAAAACCGAAACCATAACTTTTAACCCCCAAATTCAAACCAAAATAATGAAATAATAAGGGAAAAAGCCTACCTCCCATATCCGATGCATGCTGCCTTGATGATTCTTTATTATTCTATAATTATCCAAAAAAATGCATGTCGTCCAAAAAAAATGCAAATAATCACGTCCGGGTCACCAGAATGTTCATTAATCTTTCAATGTTCCATAAACTCACACACATTTTGTAATTATCCATTTCCATAAATGATGAAAGTAATCGTTCTTTTTTCATTTTATACTTTATTTTCACGTCACAGATCGCAAAAACATTTTACACGGATTTACAATTAAAAACAAATGAACATTTCTTAAGCGCTATATATTTTAAACGGTCAAGCACGACCGACTCCTTTCAGATCACATTCTCAACTAGTTAGTAATCATATATCGGCGCGTCGAAAATGACGACTAGTAGCGCCGCCTGAGAGGATGCAAAAACAATTCAATTTGCAACAGGTGTCATTTATGTCTTCTGACCATATTACTTGCAAAATAGTTTATAATAGTCAGGGGCGGTCCGACGGAATTTTGACACCCGTGCGAGTATCCAAATCAGCACCCCCCTCCCCCCAATCTCGAAAAAAGGTGATTGTAATTTAGTGGTCATAAATTATGCAGATATATATATATATATATATACTTTCTTCTCAAAAATCTCGTGTATTCATAGAAAAAAAAGAAACTAAAAGCAGACTTTGGGGACTGCCGATAGAAGTGAAAACTAATTAACTTGTGAATTGTATCGTCGAGCTATTAAATTATTATTTTCGAATTATTTTTGGTTTGTAAAGAAGTATTTATGATCTGTATTATATGATTCGGCACAATATTTGTAGCCACCCATATTAAATGCACTAAGCCTTATATTAGGTAAAAATATTGATTAAAAAATAAAAACAGGAGACTTAGCGTTGGAATATTAAAACCCGAATAAATTACTACGTCAGAAACACCAAAGAAAAATATTGGAAATGCATACAGCTGTTTCGGCAGCCTTAAGCGTGCCGTCTTCAGTGCAAAAAGGATCAATTTCGCACTTCCTTTCAGATTCCTTTTGCACTGAAGACGGCATGCTTAAGGCTGCCGAAACAGCTGTATGCATTTCCAATATTTTTCTTTGGCGTTTCTGACGTAGTAATTTATTCAGTTTTTAATAAAAATATTGATTACTTATGAAATTATTTTAATTAGTAGCTGAGATACAAAAGAAAACCGATTCAGGACACCTCAAAACGTGTAAATCAGGTGAAATCTCTAATTCCACTTTCGATAATATAAAAGAACTTTAAAATATCTTTTAAATGATGTATTAAAAATAATTCAATCATAATTAGAAATTCAAATATTGAAATTTTTAAATATTACAGCGCCATCTGGCGGTAGAAATTTCTGTAAGCTACTGTTCAATTCCAACTCAACAATTTGTAGGCAAACATTTGATATAGCTTTTTTCTTTCAAAAAAAAAAAAAAAAAAAAAAAAAGCTCAAAATTGTAAATAAAAAAGTCCCGAGAAAATTTTCGTCCTTTTAGCGCCCTTTCATTTGTGCATCGAGCGAAAGCCCCGTGCGACCGCACACCCCTTGTTCCACCCCTGATAATAGTTGATACTGGAAGGTGGAAGTCATGTGGTTGTTAGAAACAAGATTTAAAAATAAATAAATAAATTGTGCAAGTCGTATTATAAGACATAGTATGAAGCAACACTGAAGTTCTTTTGGATTGAATCTCAGGTAAATTATTAGATCAGTTTAGTTGGAGGTAGAGTCTTGCATGCGTTGGGGTTTACACGACCCGAACCCGACAAAAAAATTTTCATCAACCTCAAACATAATTCAACATTACTTATTCATCTAAAAGTCATGCAAAACAAGGTAAAATGATATAACATGATATAAAATAAAGTAAATTTTCATTGTCACACAGTTGGTAAATTATAAAAAAAAAAAAAAAAAACTAGTATGTTGTGGCCACCACAAGACATTCTTCTATATTTTTCTGTCAAATTCACTAAGTGCTAATAATTTATTAAAACTATTATTAAAAAGTTCAAAGTGATGAATGCAAATAATTTTCATATTAGGGAAATCTAACACTAAATATCCAAAGAGAGACAGTTTTATCGTCTGTAAATAACTTCTTAAACAATGCAATTTTATAATGGTTATCTCGCATATCATGGTTCGTACAGTTATATGGCATAGAAGTTGAGATATAGCCGTCCTGTTATCGATAAAACTTGCAGTATAGCAGCGCCACCTATTGGCCAACAAGCATTCAAACTGAGTCAGCATAATGTCTCATAATCGCCTTCTCACATATTAAGTTTTGTTTGATGATACACAATAGAACCTGAGATATAGCTTTCATTGTAATTGGGGAAATCGCTGGGTAGCAGCGCCACCTGTTGAGCAGTTTACACCAAAAGTTGACAGGCACTAATATATATTAAAGGGCACCTACATACACATTTATATGCAATTCTGTGCAGTGGTTCTTGAGATCTAGACTTTCCTTAAATTGCTGTGTAGCAGTGCCACCTGTTAGTTGATAGGCATTCAATTTCAATCAGCATAATATCTCATATACGTCTTCTTATATATCAGGCTTTGTTGGATTATATGTAATGAAACCTGACATGTTGTCTAGACCTCTCAAAACTTGTAAAACCGTCGAAAATTTTTGCTAATCCAATACTTTCTTCGATTGAATATAGAAAAAAATAAAATAAAATGTAATTACTGATTGTATTGAGTTAAAAAAAAAAAAAATGTTTAATAATAATGTTTGAACATTTATGTGAGTTGTGAACTTCAAGATTGCAAAAATATGCTTCATTTTCAGTGTTAGTAGTTCGTTGTTTAATGCTTATATTCTGAAAAAAAAAAAAAAAATGTATATGTATATATATTACTTACAAACTTTGAATCAACACCATAAAATGCAATAAACTCGCAACAATTGTTTCGGGTCGAAAAACACACGACCCTTCATCAGGCGAATAAAGTAATCACGAGTGCTGCAGTCAAAGCGGGTCGCAAAAATTGTTTCGACCCGAAACAATTGTTGCGAGTTTATTGCATTTTATGGTGTTGATTCAAAGTTCGTAAGTAATATTTTTTACAACGCCAGTTTTGTGGTGTTTTTTACTTTCTTCTATATGTAATATAGAGAAAGTATTGGATTCGCGAAAATTTTCGAAGTCCACTTTTTGATGGATTTACATGTTTTGGGATATGGAGAACACGAATTAAATAGTTTTTAAAAAATGTCTGTCTGTCTGTCTGTCTGTCTGTATCATTTTTTTGTGGACGCTGTATCTCACGAACCAATGAATGAAATTTAACCAAACTTGGTATTTAGTTGCACCCTGACATAAACTGGTGCTGATTAGATTTTGGGATCAATCGCTCAATAGGTGGCGTTGTGATCGCATTTTATGCAAATTTTTAACATGGCAGCATAGTACAAAATTCCGTATAAATGGGCATAAAGAGAGTTATTTTACACTTGTGATTGTAAAATTAATATAAATTATTGATAATAGTAGTAGTTAGCTAGGAAAAAAAAATTGTGCATGGGGGGGCATCGGTTCCCCCCCGCCGGGGGGGAAAATCTCCCCCCGGGGAAGTAAATTTTCAAGATGGGTATCTTTCGAAAGGTCTCGTTGATAATAGTAATAGTTAACTTGGAAAAAATTTTTGTGCATGTGGGGGCATCGGTTGCCCCCCCCCACCGGGGGGGGGAAGTTCCCACCCGGGGGGGCAAAGTTTCAAGATGGGTATCTTTCGAAAGATCTCGTCAATACCTTTAAAACGAATGGTTGAACGATAAATCTGTGATAATTTAAACCAAAAATATCGCTTTTTTTTTTTTTTTTTTTAACGAAATTTAACCAAACTTGGTATTTAGTTGGTCCCCGACATAAACTGGTGCTGATTATGTTTGGGGATCAATAGCTCAACAGGTGGCGCTGTGATAGCATTTTATCTAAATTTTTAACATGGCAGCATAGGACAAAAATTCGTATAAATGTGCATAATTAGAGTTGTTTTAAACTTGTGATTGTAAAATTAATATGAATTATTGATAATAGTAGTATGTAACTAGGAAAAAATTTTTTTGCATGGGGGGGCATCGCTTCCCCCCCCCTAGGGGGGAAATCCCCCCCAGGGGGGGTAAATTTTCACATTGGGTATCTTTCGAAAGATCAGGTTGATAATAGTAGTAGTTAACTAGGAAAAAATTTTTGTGCATGTGGGGGCATCGGTTGCCCCCCCCACCGGGGGGGGAAGTTACCACCCGGGGGGGCAAAGTTTCAAGATGGGTATCTTTCGAAAGATCTCGTCAATACCTTTAAAACGAATGGTTGAACGATAAATCTGTGATAATTTAAACCAAAGTTATCGATTTTTTTAACTTTTAACAAAAAAAAACTTAGAAAAATATCGCAATTTTTTTTTTTTTTTTTTTTTAACGAAATTTAACCAAACTTGGTATTTAGTTGGTCCCCGACATAAACTGGTGCTGATTATGTTTGGGGATCAATAGCTCAACAGGTGGCGCTGTGATAGCATTTTATCTAAATTTTTAACATGGCAGCATAGGACAAAAATTCGTATAAATGTGCATAATTAGAGTTGTTTTAAATTTGTGATTGTAAAATTAATATGAATTATTGATAATAGTAGTATGTAACTAGGAAAAAAATTTTCTGCATGGGGGGGCATCGCTTCCCCCCCTGGGGGGGGAAGTACCCCCCCGGGGGGGATAAATTTTCAAGATGGGTATCTTTCGAAAGGTCTCGTCAATACCTTTAAAACGAATGGTTGAACTATAAATCTGTGATAATTTAAAACAAAGTTATCGATTTTTTTCACTTTTAACAAAAAAAAAAAAAAAAAAAAAAAAACTTTTTTTTTTTTTTTTTTTTAATATTGTTACTGATTGAATATGTATAGGTAAATATAGAAGAAAGTCTTGTGGTGGCCACAACATACTAGTTATTAAATATGTATATATATATATATATATATATATATATATATATATCTTTATTTATTGCTTTTCTTACACGTGAATGTTTATTATAATTTGGGTAGCAGGGATATATGATTAGGAATTGAACACGATTTGACTATTTTTAGAAAAATGTCTGTCTGTCTGTGTGTATGTGACAAAATTTTGTGGAAACTGTATCTCAGGAACTACTGCACAGAATTTCATACAAATTGGTATGTAGTTGCACCTTGACATAGATTAGTGCCTATCAACTTTTGGTAAAAATTGTTTTACAGGTTGCGTTGCCATCCCGCTTTTTCTAAATTTTTAACATAGTGATATAGGACAAAATTTTGTATAAATGTGCATAAAGAGAATTTTTTTTTAATAATCATTATGAAATTTACAAGAATTATTTATAATAGAGATAGTCAACTGGGAAAATTTTTTTGTATGTGTAGGAGCCTCGCCACCCCCCCCCCCTGGGTCGGAAGTCCCCCCTCGAGGGGAGTAAATTTTTGTAGATGGGTATCTTTCGAAAGCTCTCATCAATACCTTTAAAACGAATGGTTGAACTATAAATCTGTGATCATTTAAAACAAAGTTATCGATTTTTTTACTTTTAACAAAAAAAAAAAAAAAAAAAAAAAAAAAAAAAAAACAGAAAATGAAACATCTTTTTTTACGAAATTTAACCAAACTTGGTATTTAGTTGGCCCCTGACGCAAACTGGTGCTGATTAGATTTGGCGATCAATCGCTCAACAGGTGGTGCGATGATCGTATTTCTTCAAAATTTTTATAGGACAAAATTTCGTATAAATGTACATAATGAGAGTTATTTTTAACCTGTGATTGTAAATTTAATATGAATTATTGATAATAGTAGTAGTTAATTAGGAAAAAAAATTTGTGCTTGTGGGGGCATCGCTTCCCAACCTCGGGGGGAGTACCCGCCGGGGGGGGAGGAGTTAAATTTTCAAGATGGGTATCTTTCGAAAGGTCTTGTCAATACCTTTAAAACGAATGGTTCAACTATAAATATGTGATGATTTAAAAGAAAGTTATCGATTTTTTTTTTAAACTTTTAACGAAAAAAAACAAAAAAAAATCGTATTTTTTTATTTTTTATATTGTTACTGAGTGAATTTTTATAGGAAAATATTGAAGAAAGTCTTGTGGTGGCCACAACGTACTAGTTTTTTAGTAATCATTGTGAAATTTATAAGAATTATTTATAATAGAGATAGTCAAGTGGGAAAAAAATTTTGTATGCCTCGCCATCCCCCTCGAGGGGAGTAAATTTTCAAGATGGTTGTCTTTCGAAAGGTCTCGTGAATACCTATAAAACGAAGGGTTGAACTATAAATCTGTGATAATTTAAAACAAAGTTATCGATTTTTTTTACGTTTAACAAAAAAAAAAAAAAAAAAAAAAAAACTTTGAAGAAAAATCGCATTTTTTTTTTTTTTTTTTTAAGGACTTTTTTTTTATATTTAGTGTTATACTACTTCTCTAATACGGAAATCGTCTGCATTATCATGGAAGATAATTTTTTTAAATAATAATTTTAATAAGTTATTTTTACTGAGTGAATTTGTATAGGAAAATATAGAAGAAAGTCATGTGGTAGCCACAACATACTAGTTTTATATAGGAATTTTTGCTAGTGTTCGGACAATTTTGTTACCAACTGTACATGTATTTCATTGAAATGATAAAAGCTATTTGTTTTTGCTGATATGTTTTACCGGTTAAAAAAGTAGGCTATCAACAAAAATTAATTTTGCCCAAAATAAAAATTTGCCAGTTTGATTTCTTGCTCATCAAAACCCCTCGTCTTTGGTTTTCACTTCACATTAAGTCAAATTTTATAATATTTCATCATAAGATTTTTAAATTTGAGAACGCATTCTTTCTGTGCGTGAACTTCAGCGAATAGAGAAAAAAGATATCAATTCAAAATTATACTTAAACTTTGTATTTAAGTATTTATAAATTGTGAAACAAACAAAAACATATTTAGGTAGAGTCAGTGGGAACAGTTTATTTGATTTAATATGGTTTAGTTAGCTATAAGCTGCATTACTGATAATTCACTACCAGCGTTTTATAGTCAATCTTCTTAGTATATTTTATTAAAAATTCGTGACAATTCAGAATTGCCGAAGACCATACTTTTTTTTTTTTTTTTTTTGTCAATATTCATAAGCAGCATTTTTTGCAATATGTTTAAGCAATAAAATAAAGCATAGATTTCTACACAAAAATAGTGGTTGAAAAAATACAGGTGGTGGCAACCCTCCATATTTGGGAATAAAAGCATGATGAATGACAAATTAAACTGATGAACATATTTCAACTGCATTGGGAAGTTAAAAAAATAAACTTTCACTCAATACACCATAAAAGTATATAAACATAAAAAAATTGTGTTCAGTTTTATCTGCATAAGAGAAAAAAGAGAAATTTTTGGATGGGCCGACACACCCCCTGAAAATTTTCAGTGCCAATGCATGTTAAAGTAAATATTGTGAAAATGTAATAAAAGTATTTAGCCATTGTCTTGTGTACATGCATAAAACTGATCCATACCTATTTAAGCTAGTATGTTGTGGCCACCACGAGACTTTCTTCTATATTTTCCTATACAAATTCACTCAGTAACAATATTAAAAAAAAAAAAAAAAAAAAAAAAAAAAAAAAAATCCAAGTTTTGGTTTTTTTTTTCGTTAAAAGTAAAAAAAATCGATAACTTTGTTTTAAATTACCACATATTTATAGTTCAACCATTCGTTTTAAAGGTATTGACGAGACCTTTCGAAAGATACCCATCTTGAAAATTTACCCCACCCCAAAGGGTACTTCCCCCCAGGGGGGGAAGCGATGCAGCCACATGCACAATTTTTTTTCCTAATTAACTACTACTATTAGCAATAATTCATATTAATTTTACAATCACAGGTTAAGAATAACTCTCATTATGTACATTTATACGAAATTTTGTCCTATACTGCCATGTTAAAAATTTAGAAGAAATACGATCCCAGCGCCTCCTGTTGTGCGATTGATCCCCAAATCTAATCAGCATCAGTTTATGTCAGGAGGCAACTAAATACCAAGTTTTGATAATTTCGTTTAAAAAAAAAAAAAAAAAAAAAAAAATTTAAGTTTTTTTTCGTAAAAAGTAAAAAAAAAATCGATAACTTTGTTTTAAATTATCACAGATTTATAGTTCAACCATTCGTTTTAAAGGTACTGACGAGACCTTTCGAAAGATACCCATCTTGAAAATTTTTTCCCTATATCACCATGTTAAAATTTTAGAAAAAGCGGGATGGCAACGCAACCTGAAAGACGATTTTTACCAAAAGTTGATTGGCACTAATTTATGTCAAGGTGCAACTACATACCAATTTGCATGAAATTCTGTCCAGTAGTTCCTGAGGTACAGTTGCCACAAAATTTTGTCACACACACAGACAGACAGACAGACATTTTCTAAAAATGGTCAAATCGTGTTCTACAGCTCTCAAAACGTGTAAATCCATCAAAAACCCGAAATCGAAAATTTTTACGAATCCAATACTTTCTTCTATTGAAGATAGAAGAAAGTAAAAATGATGTACCTGTAAGTATATAACATACAGATTCTATTATTATATAAAAACATTTTGTTGTTGTGAAATTTGATTATACAGGGTTCATAATCAAATATGAGAAAAAATTTCCCTGAGTTTTCCAGACAATTTTAAAGAAAATATTAGCAATATATTACAAGAAACACTCCTCTAGAGAGGCGAAAATACTTCTAATTCCATTGTATAATGTCATATTACTGCCGATCATGACAGAAATTTACATAGAAATCATTGCTCACATGTGTATTTTCACAATACTTAATCATTTGAATCAATATGAAGGCTAAACAAGGAAATTATATTATGAGAGAAAGGAAATTGTCGTTTTTCCAGGTTTTATGATCAATTTTCCCTGTTTTTTTTTTTTTTTTTGTTTTTTTTTCAACAAAATCCAAATTTTCTGAGTATTTCAGGTTTTCCCTGATGAAGTATGAATCTTGTTAAAAATATTTGTATTTATCCAAGAGAAAAAAAAATAAATAAAAACTTCTTTATTATCCATTTGTTTGTTGCACGGAGGTTTGTTGTTATTTTCATATCAGCGTCCTTTGCATGAAGAATGCTGATTGGCTGAAAGAAGGGCGCGACGTATGTGCGCGAAAAGTCACACAAATCTGTTTTCGGAGTCGATGCGGAAGACGCATGTGCAACTTGCTTAAAGTGTTTAGGCGCATGCGTAAAGTGACGTACTACCAGCTTATCTAAAGAACCAATCAGAGGAAAAAGGTTCCTTTGTTACTGTTCTAAGTTTAATCGCCTGTCTCCTATATGGTAGTTCTAATTTCCGGAACTTCCCTCGTGACGTCATTTCCCAACTCGGGAAGTGACCGGGAAATACTTTCGAATGCGCCCTTAGTTCTTAAAAAGCGAATAACAACATGATGTTTTTTCTACATCTATAAGAAATAAAAATTGAACCCTTTTCCCATAAAAAGTAATACTTAAAAATATTTTATAAAAAACATTTTTTATATACATTTCCGTAGAAATATCCATTGCTTTTCTAAGACTGAGTTCAGCGGTCGCTTCCCGGGAAGCCCGGTCTTCCCGGGATCTCCCCAAGCCGTTCAGCGAAGGCATCACGTGATCATTTGTGGGTAACCCAAGGCGTTCAGCGCACCAGATTGAGGAGCACGGGATGTTCCCATTTTACCCAGACTTTTTTTACGGGAACTTGGAAGATTTTCTGGGGAGTTGGTCACGTGACGTGTAACGTGCATGCGTGTGTGCTTGTTGTTTGTCAACAAAATCATAATTATTTTGCATTGTGTGCTTTTTTTTATTGGAAATTTTATTAATGCAATTAATTTTTATTAATTTTGGCAGACTATCAGAGTATATTATATTACATTTTAAGAAAAGTAATAAAATATTTTCATAATATAAAACTCTTACAGAAAATAATTAATACGTATTTTCACTTTTTTTAAGAAAGCAGTGTTTTTTCTCATCTTCATCACATGATTTATATGAGCTATGTGTTAACTGGTTTATTTTTAAAAACACATTTCCACTCCGATATTATTTAAATTGATTACATGAATATTTTTTCGTTATCATACTTGCCAACTATGCGAAACTTCACTAAATTTTTAAGTTTTCAGTGATTTTCGCTTTTGTTGGTGAAAAAAAAAATATATTGTGTCTCAATAGACAGCATTATTTTAAAATAATAATTACTAGATTTTTATTTAATTATTAAACTTTATGTATGCATCGCTTTTTTTTTTTTTTTTTTTTTTTTTAACAATTTAAGCCATGGATTAAACTATTAAAAATTGGCATATGTCGAAAACCTGCCAAAGTTATTAGACTGAAGCCAATCAATATTATGTAAAAACCTGAAAATGCCATCTATAGAATCACCCTTATATTGATCCTATGTTGGTAGATACAGTCGGCTGCAAAATTATTCGAGCACTAGCAATAATCCCTGTCTAAAAAAAGTGCACTTAATACTGCTTTGTTAAATAAATCCTTATCGAGTCATGTTCTTAGTCAGTCTAAGAACATGATTCGACAAGGATTTATTTAACAAAACAGTCTTAAATGTACTTTTTTAATATAGGAATTATTGGCTAGTGCTCGAATAATTTTGCAGCCGACTGTATGTTAAGTTATTAAATGCATTTGAGATCTTTAGTTTACTTGTGTCCCACTGTTTGTACTAATTTGAAGAATTTTATGTTTGAATTTAGTTGTAAATGTTTAAAATTTTTTGATAAGTTGGATAAAGAAAAAAATAGATTGTTAAATTACATGTCATTCTTTGAGATTAATTTCAAAATCTTGCTATATTGAATGATGTTTTACACAAAGTCCTTACTGTTATACTTAAATGCCATAGTTAGTTAACTAGTATAGCAATTTACTTTTTCTTACGATGTGAGAAACACATTTTTTTTAATCCAGTAAATAAAGTATGAATATTATGATATATATTTTTCCATGTTTTTATGATAATGAAATTATTTATTTATTTTTTGTGTGCATGTGTGTGTGTGCTCAGTTATATATAATTTACATTTTATTTATAATTTACAAAAAGCAGCAATTTTTTTAAAACAATTTCTTAGTGAGGAAAAATGAAAGTGTTTCCTGAAATTATCCTGTTAGTTGAATGCCTGTTAACAAAGAGTTAATCGTATTTATTTATTTTTTTTTATCATTGTAACTTAAAAAATATATATGTTTTCTTTTAAACTCATTTTTTATGCAATGTATGTCAATTTCTGATATTTGCTGATTTTTACAGTTTACAATGTTGCCTGAAGGAAATAGTAAGATCTGTCATACTTTTAAAAAAAACTCTAAATCTTTCCAGATAGGAAAAAAAAAAAAAAAAAAAAGAGTATCGTTACCTTGTGCTGTAAACTGCCTAGAATTTTACAGAATCTTAAGAAATTACAAATACTTAAAGAAGAAAAGTCTAAGTCAAAAATAAGGTTTGTTTAGAAGAGATTAAAATATTACAAATTAAAGAGATTACAAAAATTTTTCATCAACCTGAAAACTGATCCGATCCCGCAGTAGAGATTTTTTGTGACCCACACCTGCTTTCTTTATATCCAAACCCAAAATTTATAAGAATATTAATAATTCATCTAAAAATCATGAAAAACTTTTTTCAAGGATAAAATAAGGTAAATTATATTTATTGTCACACAGTTTGTAAATTATTTTTAAAAGAATTAAAATTGTAATTGTGTTAAGTTAAAAATCTGAAAAATGGATTAACCCTTTGCACTCAAGGCTTTTTTCGCTTGGATGAACCAGTAATTCAAGACAACTTTCTGCATATGAGGTTGGTTGGTTGGAGGATTAAGGCCGATTGACTCCTTATGTGTCCTAGGCCTATAGGGGGAATGCCCTCCGTGGGGGTCTTTCTAAGGGGTCCCAGCCCGTATTTACGCGAGTTTCGGAGGAAACCACCCTCTGCATATGAGGTGAATTTCTTACCATTAGCATAAAATGATTTCACACACAATGTGCGTGCATCTGTGCATGTTATTTGTCAACAAAATCGTAATAAATGGTAAGAAATATTAGAATGATGATTTTTATTCGTTATATTAAAATATTATACATTATTTATGTCACGTTGTGTGCTATTTTTATTGGAAATTTTATTAATGCATGTAAATTTCAGCAGACGACGAAAATATATTTTATTAAATTTTAAGAAAAGTAATAAAATGTTTTCATAGAATAAAATTTTTACAGTAAATAATTTTAGTACTTATTTCCACTTGTTTTAAAAAAGCAGTGTTTTTTACCATCTTCATTTGAGCTATGTGTTAACGATGAGCAATCTCGGACGTTATTTTAAGTTAGTATTTATTTTTTTAAACACATTTCCACTCTGCATATTATTTAAATTGATTACATGAATATTTTTTCGTAATTATATCATACTTGCCAACTATGCGAAACTTTTATTTTGGGATTGTCATCTATATATTTCTCATATATTTGTCCCTCCCTCCCCCCCCCGCTTTTTTTTTTGGGGGGGGGGGGGAGCATTTTAAAGTTATACATGTATTTTATCAAAAACTTCTATAAATTTTTAATTTTCTAGTTACTTTCGCTTTTGTTGAAAAAAAAAAATCTTGTGAGTCAATAGACAGATTTATTTTAAAATATCAATTAGTACATTTTCATTTAATTGTTAAACTTTATTTATGCATAAAGATTTTTAACGATTTAAATCATGGATTAAATTATTAAAAACTGGCATATGTCGAAAATCTGTCAATATTATTGAACTAAAGTCAACCAATATTATGTAAATCTGAAAATACCATATATAGAATCACCCTTATTTTGATCCTTCAATGTTGGTAGATATGTCATTAAATGCATTTGGTTTTAATAATTAAGTTCTTTAGTTTACTTGTGTCCTATTGTTTCTACATATCTGAAAAATTTTGTTATGTTTGAATATAGTTGTAAATATTTACAATTTTCAGGTCTAGTTAAGAATGGGCGATAAGTGTACCAAATGCAGTGGTCTTTTTCTCGCCAAATCGCATATGAGGAAAACAACACAACCTCCTGTTGGCATCGTTGAAATCTGAAATTATATATTAACAATCTATACTAATATTATAAATGTGAAAGTTTGGATGTTTGTACTCAATCACGCCACAATGGCTAAACGGATCTGGATGAAATTTGATACAGAGATAGATAATAGTCTAGAATAGGACATGGGCTACTATCTTTACAGAAATTCCCCCCATGGTATGTGTTACATAGACCTTATATACTAGACCACGCCATCAATAGGACTGACCATTATAGCGAATGTCTTCAACATGAGGGTGTAATCTGATACCTCCATCCTTTGCTCCGAGTCTCGGAAGTCACGTGAACTTGACCTAGGGGTGATTCCTCTCTCTCTCTCTCTTTTTTTCCAGCATGCAAGCATAATCTCATACTTCTCTGACTGAAGTAAGAATTCAAACGCAATTTTTTCGCTTGCAAAATGATTTATCATAATTTTTTTTCTATGTAATTAATCTATGAAAGTTTAGCTTTCCATCCATGTGTAAATCTAAATGCTAAAATAAAAAGTGCGTGCACAATAAAAATATTAAAAAACACAAAATTCGTTCCTACAGAAAAATAACATAGTGATCATTCTTCACTCTTCCTCTAGGCCAACATCACATGACAATTTTGCTGGGGAAGCTCGTTCATGATGCAGTCAAATAACGAGGGGGAATGCGTGGTCTAGTATATAAGGTCTATGATGTGTTACAAAGGGCAAATTTGAGACACCCTTTTTAGTGCTAAATTTGTCCTGGGAAATTTATGAGAGCTGCGGTCATGAAGTTTGGTGCTTCGATTTTTTATATGTATCCGACAACTAAAGAAACGGGATTTATCAAAATAACACCACTTTCCCCTTGGAGGGCAGGAAGAAAAAAACGTTTGTAAGCATAACGCGGCCCCAAATTGCTTCACGGTGAAGAAATTGTACATGGTGAGATTAGAATTGAGTATATATAAAACAAATACCATTTTTAATTATTGATTCTTAAAAAAGAGAGGGGAAAATCGTTTTTTGGGGGGAAATTTCAGAAATTCCGGATTTTTTAGTAGAGCTTTACTAAAGATGTTACAAAGGTATTTCCAAAGATATTTTCTTTTTTTCTTGTGATTTTTGATTTTTTTTTTTTTTTTTTTTTTTTTTTGGGGGGGGGGGGTTACAAAGTAGCAAATTCAAGACTCCCCCCCCCCCCCCTCTTTTCGCGGTAAATTTGTCTTTGGAAATCTATGGGATCTACGGTAATGAAATTTGGTGCATAAATTGTTTATATGTATCTGACACTTATTGTAATGGGATTTTACGAAATTCTCCCCCCTTACCCCCTTGAGGACGAGGGGGCTATAAACACATGTAAAAACACATTTTTACATTTCAATTTGCCTTAAATTATCTTAGAATGGCGAACTTTGTTGTGTGGATGCTTATTAGGTGTATACAATATGTACTTTGTTGAGATTTCGCAAAACTTCGAACTTAGCCACTAGGGAAGGGGAAGTAAGAATCGGGTAATTTGCTGCCAAAAGCAGTGGGAACATGGACTCCTCACGTTGCGAGCGAGAAAAATCTCTACCGAACACAATGGGAACTTTAACTCAAGTTAATTAATAACGATATAGGATTTTGACAACTCATTTAAATATTGTGTCCAGCGAAGTGGGCAAAGCTTGCTAGTCTCTCTATAAATAAATGGCTAAGAGATTTTTGACTCTGTGTGTTGAGGCAAGTTGCCACCAGATTTTCATACTTTAGTTAATTTTAAAAAATCTAATAGTCCAATCGATAAGTTAATTAAACCGACTGATTCAGAAAAAATGTCCCTTTCATTTGGTACCTTATTTGTAACGAAACTTTGATTAGATTTTTTTTAATTAATTAAAACGTGAAAATAATAACCTGGTAAAACTTTAAAAATGGACATTTTACTTCAATTTTTTCGATACTGTCATCTGATAAGCACCCAAATGGAAGCCCACTGGTAAGCTATTGTCACAGGCAATAGGGACAGAGCTGGCTTTAAAGCAATTTCATGATGTCTTTAAATTTTATTTTTGTTTGTAAAATGATATAGAAAAGAGTTTTCTTTAACACGTTTACGCCGGCGTGAACCACCGGTGGATCACAGCTACAGTCAGCAGAAAAGTATCCGAGCACTAGCAATGATCCCTGTCCAAAAAAAGTACACTTGATACTGTTTTGTTAAATAAATCTTTGACGAATCATGTTCTTAGTCTAAGAACATGATTCGATAAGGATTTATTGAACAAAACAGTTTTAAGTGTACTTTCTTGATATCGGAATTATTGGCTAGCGCTCGGAAACTTTTGAGTAGACTATGCAAACAAAATGCGCCGGTGTGAATGTGTTGAATATAGTGACCAGCGAAGCAAGAAAAGTCTTCGTTGGTTCACTACCTTCATTGATTTCATTAATTAAAAAATAGTTTCGTTAACAAACTTTGATCTATTGGCATGGAGGCCGAGTTTTTTACATATCGAGTTTGATTTTGAAATTTTTCCCACATTCGGAAATCGGTACGTTTCCGAACCGGGGCTTTGCTAGTAGTCGATAAAGATTTATATCATTTTATTTCTAATTGGTTGTTGTAGTTTCATAATTTTTAATAAAATTATTAAAAATTGTATTGAAGATGATTTTTCTTGTTTTCTATGTTTGTTTCTGATCAAAATGCTTTTTTTCCCAACATGTTTTGTTGATTAGTTAGATCACTGAAAAGCTCGCTATCTTATGCCGCTAATGGGGTACTATAACTGCGGAAAGGATGCAGAACGGTACAATGTTAACAATAAAAAAAAAAAAAGCACCAAATGGACCAACAGACTAATTTTCCCTTATAAATGTGAATTGCACTATTAAACACTATTTGCCAAAAACTAAATTCGAAAACTGGCGTACAATCAATAGAAAAATATTAAAACTTCTTCACACACCATAAATTTTAACTGCTTTTGCCTCCAAGGCAGTAGCTCGTGTTTGCACCTGATGAAGAAAGGCTACGTCCTTTCGAAACCGGTTGTGCTGACTTAAAATTTATGTTGTGTGAAGAAGTTTTAATATTTTTCTAAACACTATTTGATTGCATGCTTGCAACATTATAAAAGAAGTGAAAGATTTATCATATTTCAGAAGACATTTTAGGCTCAGGAAATAGAAGCTCTTGTGAAAATATTAGTTTTTTTTTTTTATCTTTCAATTGTATTTACAGTTGAACACATTTCTTTAGTTTCTGTTAGTACTTTATACTGGAAGTGCTTAAGCAGATGAACGAAAAGTCACATTTTTCTGTTCATATTCGTATTTATATACATTTCTTCCTTTTTTACATTAAAGTAAACTTGTTAATTGCAGTTGTATTAGCCAGACTTCACAATACATTTCAGATTTTATAGATTCTTTTGTTTTAAAAAATGCGATTTGGATTATTATTTTTTTTTTTTTTTTTTTTTTTCAGTTTAAAGTAGTATTTATTACTATTATTTTTATGGGTGATCAAGTTTTCATTGTTATTTGGTGTTTTAAGATTAAAGGCAACTGAGTAACTCGAGGATCCCAGGCCTGATGAAGTTTACATTATAAAACTACATTTAAATTTTAAATTGCAAAATTTTATAATGTGATAAATATGCTAAGAAAAGGATACAACATATGTTGTCCTTAGTGAAAAAGAAGAGATCACCAATTTATTTAACAAACATATTTAATTCCTCTGAAAAATCCTGATTATCTTGATAATGTATATTAAGGGAGCAATCAGTAATATGAAACAATATTTTGCCCAATACATATCATGAAAATATACACATGTCATGTATGTTTTCACTTCCCAAGGACAATATATAAAATCTATGCCTATGCTAAAAACAAAGTATAAATGCATAAAGCATAAATCACTACATTCTCTGGGACTTTTAAATTTTTCTTTTATTTTTGGTTTTATTCAATGATTGAAAAATTCTCTCCACACACAAAAATTTTTAAATGATAATTTACAATTAATAGTAACTCCACTACATACACAGCATCACTTAATAAGAATGTAATATATATATCCCTTTAGCCGTGTCAAGTTTTTTAGCATATCTGTTTAATAACTCATAAAATCAATACTAAGTGAAGTAGGAATAAAGCATATTAGTTTTTGAAATCAATGGATATTCAGTAATCTTATGTCCTAGGAAAAAATATCATATTTTTCCAAAATTTGCTACATTAGCCTCTTATTTCAACTATTAAAAACGGAAAAAGCCGTTTGCAACGGTTAAAGGGATATATATTAATCAGGATACCATTTCTTATATTTCATAAACCAAAGTAATTACTTACTTAAAACAAAGAATGTTGAATACATTATAAAATAGATAACATTCTAAAAAATTGAACACAATTTTATTTTTTAAATAAGACGCAATAAAACATATACGTGATGAAAAGTATCCGGTTTTAATTCAATCTTTTCAATGTAAACTTGATCATCCATAAAATTTAGTACTTCTTTAAATTTCAACATAAAAACATTAGCATGTACATTTTATAGGAAATTACATTTTTTTCAAACGATAGTAATACATAAAACCAAATTAACATGCGAAGCATGAATCTGTTAAATCTGATATGCATTACGAAGTCAGACTAGTACAACTGCACAATTAACGAGTGCTATTTAATCTAATGTAAAATACAAAAAAGAAACCTGTATAAATAATACCAACATAAACCGGAAAATGTGATTTAACCGCTCAAATACTTCTCAGTATAAAATAATTTAAACTAAAGAAAAGAATTCGTCTGAAAATACGATTTAAAAAACATACCACGCTTCCAACAACAGCTTCTGTTTCACGATTTAGTGTAAAATATCTCCTAAAATTTGTTTAACCATCCATTTCTTTTATAATTTTCATATAATATCTTATTCTTGGAAGATAATTTCTTTTTATTAAGCTATTTATTATTTGTGACTCTTCTTTTTAGTTATTAGTTAGAAGGTTTTTAATTGAAATTGACTTGGTCATCGTGTTTTCGTGTCACGCTAGTAAACAAGGCGCCTTCATATTAATGACTGCAGCGCCCTCGAACGACTACTCGCCCAACTAGCTACCATACTGGATTCCGCTTATTTCGGAACATCGGACAAGCAGCTAGTATCAAAGCTTCCTAGATCTACTATCAAGCCTGAAGGTCCCCTTCGTGACGTCACAACCGGGGTCCTTCCGCATCGTATACTTTCGCTTGAAACCTCTTAAGATATCTTCTAAAAGCTTCATTTCTTCCTCATAAAAACTGATTTCTCATTAATATTCCATTAAAAAATATTAATTGACATTTATCTACCCTTTTCATTATATATATAAATATATATATGTGTGTGTATGTGGGTTTTCCCCCCATAGTTTCAGCTAAAATAGATATATTTTCCCTTTCATTTATGTTTATATGTGTTTACTTAATTTAGTATTTTTTTAAATCAAATATTTGGTGTTTTAAAACTAAGTTTGTACATGTTATTTTAATAAACGAGAGAAATATACAGAACTCCATTCGAATAATTTATTTTATAACTATTACACCAAGGAAATTAAAATATTTAAATAATAATAATAATAATAAATTTTGACACACGTTCTTTAGTTTTAAGTTCCTAAATTTTGGCATATAAAGATTTAAATTTGAGTTAAAACAACAAAAATGATATTTAATAATGCTCATTTTAATATTAATATAAATGAAAATTTTTATTATACGTATTTTACCAAATATTTATTTTATTTTTAATTATATTCACATATATAAGTGTATTTTAAAATCAAATATATAATGCATTAAATCAAGATTTGAATATGTTTACATTATTTTAAAAAGTATTATGACATATTTAGAATTCCATTAAGATTATTAAACTTCAAAATTTTGTACAAAGAGTATTAAATTAATATTTAAAAAAATAAGTATTAATAATTTTAGATATACATGCATTCACTCTTTTTAAATTTCCAAACTGTGACTTATAAAAATTGAAATATGAATCTAAATTCAATCTTTAAAATTAACATAAAATATTTTTTAAATCCTCTATTTTTGGCTATGTAATATATTTGAAAATGTTAAGTATGCATATTTTTCCTCATTTTTATACATGAATTTGAAAGGTTATTTTCTGAAATGTAGATACAACAACTCTTTAGTAAATGCTGATTTGTAAATTTTGAAAAAAAAATCGAGTTATAATAAATACAAGATGTTGGAATTAATATTTCAAATTAGTCTGTATTGGGCAAAATTAAAATAATTCAGTTTATAGGTAATATCGAATAAATTTGAAATAATGTTTGCCAAAAGAATAATAAATTTTTAACATGCATCATACATTCAGTACTTTTAAATTTCCAATTTTTAACATATGAAGATCGAAATTTGAATGTTAAATTTATATTTTAAGAACAATAAAAATTTATATTTAAAATTATCCCCTATTTGCAGAGCACAATAATTGAAAAAGTTTTACATACATATGTTGCGAAATTTTTATTGATGGCTTTCAAATATTACTTTATAAAGCATAAATACATCATTTGAGTTATTATAATTGTTTTCTAAGCATTTAAAGTAAACAATTTGAAGTCATAAATATAAGATGTTTAAAAAATATTTCAGATTAATATATAAGAAACTTTTGGAACATTCAATTTAAAATTACATGGGCCGAAAAAAAAAAAAATTAAACAATATTATTAAAAAATCTGTTTCAGATAAATTTATAATTCCTAAACAAATTCACGCAACACAAACTACTTATCAAAATTAATTTCAACAATGAGTGGAGACAACCTTCATATCAGAGAAGTACAATACTAAATTTCGAAAAAAAAAAATACGCTCTACATTCGAGATTGTAGGAAGTGTTTCTTTCTTTTCTTTTTTTTTTTTTTTTTTATCTCGATAATTTCGTTTGAAATTATCGAAGATACATGGTTCAATTATTAGTTTTAAAGGTATTTATAAGTTCTTTTAAAAAATATTTATATTGAAAGTTTACAACATTCGAGAGGATTTTCCTCCAAGGGTGCAAAAATGCTCCTATGTGTGTCAATTTTCCCTATAAGTATTTCGGTCCGCCAGCGGCCGAGCGGTTCTGCGCTCAAAGCTGGTAGACGTGAAGTGGCACGGGTTGAATCTCAGGTCGCACTCGTCGGCCTAGCCGTTCGGAATTTTCCGTGGTTTTCTCCGAAATTGTGTAAATACGGGCTTGGGACCCTTAGAAAGACCCCACGGAGGATATTTTCTTCAGGCCTAGGACTCTAGTACAGTCCTCACATCCTAACCCAATCCAACCTATAAGTATTTCTTTTTATTTCACGATGATTCGTTAAAAATAATTGTAATTATGCTCATTTATACAAAATTTTCTCCTATACTGCCATATTAATAATTATCATAAAACGTTATGGTATCTCCACCTGTTGGCGATTTTCTCCAAAAGTTGAAGAACATTTAAATCGAGAAGCAACTTAAACTTTTAAGAAATTCTGTTCATTAGTCCCTGATATACAGATACCACAATATTTTGTAACACACACACACACATACACATATATTGACATTATCTAAAAATGATCAGATCGTGTTTGTACCTTTCAAAACGTATAAATCCATCGAAAACAAGGAATAGAAAATCTTTACGAATCCAAGACGTTTTTCTATTGAATTCAGAAGAAAGAGAAAAATAAATAAAAATGAAACAATTTGAAAATTAAAATCTTTTAACAAGTGGTGTTGCCATTCCGCTTTTCATAATTTTTAATGTACCCGTATAGGACAAAGTTTCGTATAAATGAGAATAATTTTTAAGGAAGTATTGTAAAAGTAAGAAAGAATTACTCATAACAGTAACAGTCAATCAGGATAACAGTCAACCTTGCGTGGGTGGGTGTGTAAATTTTCAATATGGATATTCTTTAAAAGAACTCGTCAATACCTTTAAAACGAATGATTGAGCAATGATCTGCAAAAATTAAAACAAAATTGTGTTCTTTTTTTTTTTTTTTTTTTTTTTTTTTTTTGAGAAACGGTCCTCCGTGGGGGGTTATTTTACGGGGTCCTAGCCCTATATTTAAACGTTTCGGGGGAAAACAAGGAGAACTCCGAAAGGATAGGTTGACATGTGTCACCTAGTATCGAACCCGACACCTAATGTCTTTGAGTGCAGAATCTTTTGACTACTGATGGGAGACTTTCGTAATTTTTAAAGAATTTTTACGTAATTTCTATCATTTCTAAAGAAATATTTAATTTTTTTTAGAAATATTACAAAAATTAAAAAAAAAAGAAATTAATTGACGCATTTAAAATCTCTGTTTGACACTTTTTTTTAAATCTATTATTTACAGCTGCTAAATTTCTGGAGGATCTACCATGAAATTCATCATTTCTTGTCTTCGTACAGTTCGAAATAATTAATAATATTCGTATAATTCGTAATGTCTTCGTATAATTTCTTGTTTTCGTGTAACATTCGAAAGAATGTTGCACTTTGTTTTTATACACTCATTAATTAATTGAGTTAGTGATTTACCACAATTACAAATTCCTTCAAATTCTAATCCGTCATCCATTAGTTTTTCTTTATAGACAATTCACATAACAGAAAACGTTGATTTTCAGATTTCAAAAAATTTGCCTCATATTCTGCAGTAATACAATGTAAATGAAAATTAACTCAATTTGTGTATATTAAATTATGGAATCTAAACATTCATTCATGGAAAATGTAATTTAAATGTATGTGAGGTGTAAGGTGAGGACAAACATTGTTTGCTACACGCATTCCAAGTTCCAAGCAGAAGAAAAGATAAAACATAGTAAACGGATCCGATGGACATCAGTTTCTTACACATGAGGGACCCGGGTTGTGACGTCACACCCTGTCCGAAGCGATACCTTCAGGCTTGATAGTAGATCCAAAGAATATCTAAGGGAGGCATACTATTGTAACAGTCGCAGCTATCGTAATCGTAGATCACAAATCCTGGAATTTGCGATCGGCTCACAAATTATGATACTATTGTAACATTTGTGACTATCACAAATGGCAACCCTTCGATCGCAAATTTGTGATTTCCGGTAACTGGCATTTCGATTATTTTAACGATTGGCTTCACTGATTGGCTGATATGATATGTAGGTGTGTCCGGTGTGCCGTGTGCAATACAATGTTTATATTTACAAACATTTGAAAAAAAAAAAAAATTATGATATATTTACCAATTTTTAAATACGAATGAAGTGATTGGTTACATTTCATTTTAATTTCATTTTTCAGTAAAAAGTGTCTTTTGTGTGATGTATAAGTAAAGAAAAATATATAAAATAAAACTATATATTAACATCCTAGTTAAACTTACACATATACTACTTTTCCTATTTTCGTAATAAAAAGTTCATTTAAGACTGTTTTATTTATAAAATATTTTCTCTTTTATTTATGTATTTTGTAAAAGTCCTACACAAAATGGGAAATAGAGGGGATAGTCTAATTTTTTCATTATAAACAAAGTGTCAAAAAGTAATTTTGAAGTTGTTTAAAAGCAAGATATTTAAAAATATTTCCTTGTAATATTTCATTTTCTAACATCAAAAAGCATCTTTTGAAAAATTGATTCTAATTAATGTCTTTATACATCTGTTATCTAATATATATATATAATTATATAATCACTACAACTATTATTCTACGGATTAGTGTTTCAAAAAGTTATTTTTTAGTTTGAAGTTGGTTTTTAAAAAGTATATAGAACATTATTATTAAAGAAAGGACCCAGTCAACACAAATTCATGTAGATTAGGTCAAAGTACATAATATGATATGTCCATATTACAGCTAGATTTAGATTTTTCACCAGATCTTGTAGATATTATATTGAAATGTATTTTTATGTAATAAGTGTCTTGAAGCCAAAATAAATAAACATGTGAACATAATATAGACATGTCCATTTTAGTGCATATTACATCCAAAAATTATCTATATTATTTAAAGATTTATGTAAACATAGATGATGGCAGAATGAAATCAACAGCGAGTGCTGTTTTTCTCTTTCTTTTCTTTTACTTTACACTGTGACATTACATATTAATCTAGCAGAGCTATGCAGTGGGCAATTGTAAAATCTACCGAAAGAGCCTAAAAGAAAATTTAAAAGCTTTAAGCTTTATTTATATTAAATATTATAATTTAAAAACTTTATATTTAAAAAATTATCCTGAATTAAGCTAAGGGAAAAAAAAAAACCTTGATTTTTTTCTTTTTTTGCAAAACATTAAATAAATAGTATTAAATATATTTAGATTTCCTTCTCTGCCAGCACTCATGTACGTAAATCAGTTTTAGGTTGATTTCTTCAGAAATCAAGGTTGATTTAAAGGTAGGTTGATTTCTTTAGAAATCAACCTACTACAATGACTTTTTTTTTTTTTTTAATCTATATATAATAGAAATTTGTCATCACAGTAACTTCCAAAATAATACTCCAAATCGAACCAAAATTGGACAGCGAACTTATCTTACAAATATCTAGGATGAGTTCATTAACGATGGTTGCTGTGCTATTTTATTTTCAAGAGTTCACTTGAAAATTACAAATCCACATTGTGATAAGTGTATTTAAGGTTGGATTTGCTTGAATTTTGATATATACATAGGCCATATAAGTGTCTCAACCAAGTTTATTAATGAAATTCATCCGCTCTTTTCTTACAAAAAAAAAAAAACCCGGATACCTTAAATTAATTAGGGCTAATTGAAAATTTATTATTACAATAACTATTGAAACACTGAATTAATCAATCAATTCAAGCCAAAGTTGGGTAGTGAACTTATATAAATGTTTTGATGATAAGTTCACTGGACAACTTGCTCTGCCATTTTGCTTTCAAGTTGCAGTCACTTGAAAATATGCCATCATGATAACTTTTGAAATACTAGGCTGATTTAAACTAACGTTGGAAAGTAAACTTACAGTTCAAATATTTGGAGTAAGTTTGCTGTGCAACTTGTTCTGCAAAGGGATCTTCTCATTCAATATTTGAGTTTACCGTAGCATTCGCATGAAATAGATTTTTCTTTTCTTTATGTAAATACAAATGCAGTATTACATTTTTTTTTTCTTTTTAACCATATTACATTTACAGATGGCTAAAAAATTGTAATTTATCTTTTTAAAACTTTTTTTTTTTTTTTTGTTGTTGCCAGTGAAGAAAATAACATATCTCCTCTCGCTTTTTTTTTTTTTCTTCCTTACTACAAAATTTTACATAAAAAATTATTTAACAATTTTTAATTTCTTTCTCACTCATCACACATTTATTTAAATCAGTTATTTTATTGATCGATTCTAAATCAGAATTATTCGCAGATTCTAATCCCCTATACCAACTAAGTTTTCTGGTAAACATCTAAAATATTAACTCGTAGAAAGATGAAACCTTTTGACCTGTTCGATAAATATAGACACAGTATTTAGTACTTTCTCTTAGGTTTTATTTAATGTTTGCTGGATAAGAATGAACAGTTTCATTACAACTTAACTCTTTGTTTTATTTGTCAGATTACATATTTATAGTCGAGTGCAAGTCAGATATTGATTTGGTAGTAATTTTTAGAACACTGGCAAATTGTGCCATAGGACAAACCTTTTTTGAAAGGCCACCTCTCTGAAGGGCCAGTTTTCTATAAATCAAGATAAATGTGTGAAAATAATTCGTAGAAAGTTTTCTGAATTTGCTGTAAAATTAGAAACTTCATTTAGAAAGATTGGAGTGTGAGGTTGATTTTTCACGTAGTTGGTATAAAAAAAAAATTATAAATCAGTCTTCCACTACAATATTTCTAAATGAAATTTCATGGTTGATGCATTATTGAATATCTATATATTAACCCCTTCCGCTCCAGGCTAGCTGTAGTGTAAATGTCTGAAATACCAGATATAATTTTGAAATAGTATCGTATACTTTCTTTGGACGTATGCACGTACGTCCCTGGAGTGAAAGGGGTTAATTTGACACGTGTTTTGTCTGTATCCACTAAATCGAGAGAACAGCTTGGTGTAAAAATTTGGCTGAGGTGTCGGGGCAGGAGATAAAAACATGTTTGCGAGCTTAACTTAGCTGCAAATTACTTCACGGTGAAGAAGTTGAACATGGGGGGACTAGACTCGAATACTATAAAATCAATTTCTGTGATTTTGGAATTTTCGATTTTAAAGAGGAAAAGTAGATTTTTTTTTTTTTTTTTTTTTTTTTTTTGGGGGGGGGGGGATTAGTTTAAGAAGGAAATCCCTTTTAGACACACATGTAGCACCACATTTTAAAGGACTTGAAATTTCGGGTAGATTGGGGATGTTTGTATACAATATAGTGTGCCCCCTGGTGGGGAAAAATGGAACTGGGTGATTTTGTAGTAGACCCCATCATATTACACCTTATTTTAAAGGTCTTAGTATTTCCTGACCATTGGTGATGTTCGTACAGAACACACTGTGCCCTCTGGCGGTGGAAAGCTCAACTAAAGGATTTTGCAGTTGACACCACCATGTGACACATTATTCGAAAGGTCTTGGAAATTTAAGGCAACTGGTGATGTTCGTATACAACATACTACGCCACCTGGTGGAAGAAAGTGAATTTTGTGTAGCATTCTGCAGCCACTGGTAGCGGAAACACGAGTCAAAGGTTCGTTCAGTTCAAGGTTAATTTTTGAGAATTTTTTCATGTTATTAGCGGCCTGTGTATACGCTGCCGCAAGCACCATGGTCCCAAGTTCCGTTCGGTTTGAGGTAATTTTTTTGTTACAGATGATTATTTTTTTTGCGATGCTTTCATTTAAAGATAGAAATTCAAACAAAATCGAGTTAAAGATATGAAATCATAGAAATATAAGGTTATTATCATGGGCCTGGTCAACGCCGGGTGGTTTCGTTCGGTTCAAAGTAAATTTTTGGGAATTTTTGATGTTAGTAGTGGGCCGTGTGTGCACTGCCGCAGGCACCTGGGTCACAAGGCAGAGTATTGTTCGCTTCAAGGTAATTTTTTTGTTACAGCTGATTATTTTTTAGTGATGCTTTCATTTAAAAACAGAAATACGAACAAAATCGAGTTAAAGATATGAAATCATACATATTTAAAGTTTATTTCTATTTATAAGAATTTTTCCGCATTTCTTTTTGTAAGTGAAATGTTGTAACTTATATTAGATGTTTTTATCATTAAAATAATGATGCAGCAATGTTTGAAACATTACATGGGTTCCAGCTAGTAATTTCCAATTGGAAAATTTGTGGTCTAATGGAGTTGTGCTACGAAAAATATTCTCACTTGTTATATCTGCGTTTGCAGACTCGGTGACCTTGCCAATGGATATTATGTGAGAAATGCCGAGCTGGTTATGAGCCTGGGTAGCTCACTGGAAGCAGATAACCCGGGCTTGATTCCCGGCTCTGGTATTTTTCACATAGTTTGTATAAAAAATCAGCCTTACACTCCAATCTTTCTAAATGAAATTTCAATTATCTATATATTAATTTTTAACGTGTTTTATCTGTATCCACTAAATTGAGAGAACGGCTAGGTGTAAAAATTTGGTTGAGGAGTCTAAAAAAAGGTCTTGGTCTGTAGATGAGTCATCAAAAGAGAAAAATATAAAAAGCCGAATGGTCACCCCCTGGAGGGGGGGGGGGGAGCAGAGGTTAAAAGCATGTTTGTGAGTTAACTCAGTTCCAAATTACTTCACGGTGAAGAAATTGTGCAGAGGGGTGATTAGTTTGAGAGGAAAATCCGGTCTAGACCCACACTTGTAGCACTTCATTTTAAAGCTCTTGAAATTTCATGTTGATTGGATATGTTTGAATACAATATAGTGTGCCTCCTGGTGGTGAAAAATGGAACTAGGTGATTTTGTAGTAGGCCCTATCATGTTACACCTTATTTTAAAGGTCTTGGTATTTCCTGACTGTTGGTGATGTTCATAGAGAACACACTGTGCCCTCTATCGGTGGAAAGTGCAACTAAAGGATTTTGTATTGACACCACCCTGTGACACCTTATTTGAAAGGTCTTGGAAATTGAAGGAGATTGGCGATAAAGGTCTTGAAATTTCATGTTGATTGGGGATGTTTATATACAATATAGTGTGCCCTCTGGTGGTGAACAGTGGAACTAAGTGATTTCGTAGTAGACTATCATGTTACACCTTATTTTAAAGGTCTTTATATTTTCTGACCGTTGGTGATGTTCATACAGAACAGATTGTGCCCCCTGGCGGTGGAAAGTGCAACTAAAAGATTTTGCAGTTGATAACACCATGTGACACCTTATTTGAAAGGTCTTAGAAATTCAAGGCAATTGGTGGTTTGTACACAACATACTGTGCCCCCTGGTGGAGAAAAGTGGATTTTGCAGCGTGTGTGTAGCATGCCTGCTATACAGTGCCACAGCCACAGGCAGCGGAAACACGAGTCAGAGGCTCATTCGGTTCAAGGTTAATTTTTGAGAATTTTTCATGTTATTAGCAGCCCACGTATAAGCTGCTGCAGGCATCAGGGTTACGAGCCCTTGTTCTGTTTGGTTTGAGATAATTTTTTTGTTACAGATGATTATTTTTTTAGTGATGCTTTTATTTAAAAATAGAAATTCAAACAAAATAGAGTTAAAGATATCATACAAATTTAAGGTTATTATCATAACATGTAGTCTTAGTATTAAACGATATAGAAAATAAAGATAGCTTGTTTTTTTTGGAGTCAGTTTGACGTCACACTGACAGTACATTGTAGAAAGTGATGTCATATATAGTATTTCTATTTGTAAGCATTTTTACAAAAAAAATTTTTTAAGTGAAATGTCATAAATTTTATTAGACGTTTTAACTTGAAATACATTTAAATAATGAGTTTATTAATAACAGTAATATAACTATTTAAGTTATACAAATAACAGTTTTAATAATTTCACTAAATTAATACACTATCACTATCAATATATCATTACACCAGCACAACGATTCAGCTCCTGGTTGCAAAGCACATGCAAACGAGGAGCTGTCTAGACCAATTCCCTAAAATGACGCAGCAGTTTAACATCAAGTTGTGAAATATATATGGAGAAAAGTGGTGTAACTTCCCTAATAGTGTATTGATTTAACATGGTGTCTCAAAATGTAGTAAGAGAAGCGAGAATGAAAACGCTGAGAGTTTGCTTATATCATGAGTGGAATCAGAGCCCGAATCTAGAACCAATTTTTTTTTTTTTTTCTTAAATTAAGTTTCAAAGTTGAAAACCATGTTGCCAGTTAAAATATACTGGTTGGCTATGGTAACCAGGCGACTGTATTTCATGAGCCAAGTTAATACTAAAGTATAAATTGCCAGCATGCGATTAATATGAAAGTACCAAATGGCAATTATAACACTTAAATTAAAGGATTATGTGTCATTCTTGAAACCACTTGGATTCTAAAATATGCAAATATTATGGTGCAAAAGATGTGATTGTGATGCAGAAAAAGACTCTTTTAAAATTGGATGCATTTTTAAACAAAAACAGCTAGTTCCATTAAACTGATCGGCATGAAAGTTGCCTCTGACACCATTTCAGTATATTCTTATGTAAAATGACTTCCTGAATCCGAATATGATGCCCATTTTGCCCTATCACCCACCGTTTTTTAGGAATGGCACCCTATTTTTTATCATTTTTCAGTGATTTTATGGCTATGAATTTGATTTCTAGGAGGGGAGAGGATTATTTTAACCATTAAATGCCTTCTGAGGGGTTACAGAGTTGGAAAATTCTAAAACATTGACATTTGCGACAAGGGAAAAATTTTGGGTAGGAAACTGAAATTATGCATTACATATCATATATTTTTTTAATCTGTTATTAATGTTATTTTTTAAACTTTATATATTTTTTGCTTTTAGGTGTTAAATTATTTTTAATTCTTCAAATCAAATTCATGGTCATAAAATTATCAAACAGGGAAAAAAATCAGAGAGGAGGTGGTGTATCTAGAAAATGGTGGGTGACTAGGCAAAATGGGAGTCACATTCGGATTCAGGAGGTCATTTCACATAAGTTGAGCAAGAATGGTATCAGATGTCGAATTTTTTTTTCTTTTTGCAGAGCAGTGTTCCCCCCCAAAAAAAAAAATCATTTTACACACAAAGTTCAAAATCTTAAAAGTGAAAAACAACTCTTGTGAATCAATTCACTAATAAGTAAATCAAAATTATGCGTGCCCTCTATACAAAGCAAAACCCAAATTTATTTGACTTTTTTTTTTTTTTTTTTTTTTGCTTTAAAAGTGTATTGTAACAACAAGTTATCTTTTAAAATGCCAATGCAACAAGTAAAAAAAAAAAAAAAAAAAATCTAAATTAACAGCAAGAAAATTCATATCCCCCCCCCCCTCCTTAAATCATGAAAAAAACACTATTTAAAATCTTAAATTAAGCAATTTATTAATTAATTGAAACAGTGAGATAGTTGGATTACAAACCTTTTAATTTCAATATAACTTAAAGCACAATAAATTATTTTATCTATAAAAGAATAACCCAGAAATATTTCAAAAATAACTCAAAATTTAAACACATAAGATATTATTAGATCACCTACTAAGCAAAGCATTTATTTAACTCTGCATTACATGAAGATTTAATTAGAAATAAAAAAAAAATATGTAACATTTTCTTACTCAATGTAGCACCTTTCATAATAAAGTGTTTTAAAATTTAAGTGGGATAGCAGTATCAGAGCCCAAAATTTCAACTTATATTATACTCACTGAAAAAAAAAAAAAAAACTACTCGCCACAAAATATGATTATCTTACTCTATTTTTTACGTATAAGGTGATGAGAATTTTTTATTGGTAAAAGAGGAGAAAATATGCAATGTCTTTTATTTTATAAGAAAATAGAAAACATTCAATTTTGAAAAAGAGGTCATTTTAGAGGACACAAAATTGAATGAAAATGATTATAAAAACCAATTCAAAAGCTACTTTGCACAAGTGGTGGAAACATTTTTATCACAAATGATGAATTTGAATCAGTATACCTTAATTTAAATTAATAATATATGGATATGTTTACATTGCTATCTTTAGAAAAGAAAACTTTTGTCAATATCAGTATTGCAAGCATATTTTCAGCATATACAACCTTAAGTAACGATGATGCAGGAGTATAAAATGATTATTTTTCATTCCCTAATTAATAAAATGCAATGTATACCCAAATTATCCCATGCTTTTAAATCATTACTTACATTAAAACTATTAAACATAAATGTTTCAATTCAATAAAAAAATTAAAGTAAACATAATGTATAGTATATACCTAAATTTGGAAAGTTGAAACTTTAAAGAATATTTCTGAATTTTAATGCTTAAAATATTGTAGGAGTTAAAATATCTCAAGAATGTAGGAGTTACAATAATCTTATAAAAAAGAGACTGTATATAAATTTTGTGAATAAAAAAAAAATTACATTAATGAATTTTAGCATTTCATCAATAGCTTAAAAATTCTAAAAAGTAACTCTCTCATAATCTACTTTTAGATACAAAATTAATTCCCCACATATAGAGTTTTTCTTTTTCCTAATAAGAATTTTAACTCTACAATTTAAATAATTTTGATGAAAATCAATTTAGAATTTAGGTTTGTAGTTGTATCAAGCTGCTTTATATTATTTAATGACTTCTGTGATAAATTAGGGGTCAAACTACTTAACATGCAAAATCACTAAAACTTCCTACTTGTCTGCAGAAAGAATAGCATGGCGAGGAAAGACTTATTAATAAGTACATCATATATGTATTACTAAAAGAATTCATTTATACCTGTGAATGATATTTAAGGAGTACTTAACGCACTCAGTACCATTAGTGTAAAAATATAGTATGACATTTTTTAACAAGGAACAAACGATACAAAATAATATACATAGTTAATAATAATAGTAATAATAATTATTATTATTATAAAAAATCAGAAATATGCTGTTCATCTCACATTATTATACAATTTATTTAAATAATGAATCATAAATGAACAATATTGGACGTTTTCGTGTTTGTGCGATATCATGTTTAATGAAGTAAATCTTGTCATTTTAAAATTATACAAAGGTTTTAATTTCATTTTCTGTATCAATAATAACACTCCACACACAAAAATAAATAAATAAATAAATATTTTATTTTTCATTAATCAACCCTACTATCCGCCATCTTACTTGTGAGAGGCTTGTGAGAGCTTACGGGAGAGCGCAGGCAGTCGCAAATTTTTATGTCAACAATCACAACTTTACGATCCAATATGGCCGATGGCGTTACATTTGTATCAAAATTACGACTACGATCCGACTTGTGATCTACGATAGCTGCGATTGTTACAATAGTATGCCTCCCTTTAATAATAGATTCTTTGAGTAGATCTGGAGGCATACTATTGTAACAATCGCAGCTATCGTAGATCACAAGTCGGATCGTAGTCGTAATTTTGATACAAATGTAACGCCATCGACCATATTGGATCGTAAAGTTGTGATTGTTGACATAAAAATTTGCGACTGCCTGCGCTCTCCCGTAAGCTCTCACAAACCTCTCACAAGTAAGATGGCGGATATTAGGGTTGATCAATGAGAAATAAAATATTTATTTATTTATTTATTTTTGTGTGTGGAGTGTTATTATTGATACAGAAAATGAAATTAAAACCTTTGTATAACTTTAAAATGACAAGATTTACTTCATTAAACGTGATATCGCACAAACAAGAAAACGTCCAATATTGTTCATTTATGATTCATTATTTAAAAAATCGCAGTAAATTGTATAATAATGTGAGATGAACAGCATATTTCTGATTTTTTATAATAATAACAATAATTATTACTATTATTATTAACTGTATGTATATTATTTTGTATCGTTTGTTCCTTGTTAAAAAAGTCAAACTATATTTTTACACTAATGGTACTGAATGCGTTAAGTACTCCTTAAATATCATTCACAGGTACAAATGAATTCTTTTAGTAATACATATATGATATATTTATTAATAAGTCTTTCCTCGCCATTCTTTCTGCAGACAAGTAGGAAGTTTTAGTGATTTTGCATGTTAAGTAGTTTGACCCCTAATTTATCACAGAAGTCATTAAATAATATATAGCAGCTTGATACAACTACAAACCTAAATTCTAAGTTGATTTTCATCAAAATTATTTAAATTGTAGTGTTAAAATTCTTATTATGAAAAAGAAAAACTCTATATGTGGGGAATTAATTTTGTATCTAAAAGTAGATTATAAGAGAGTTACTTTCTAGAATTTTTAAGCTGTTGATGAAATGCTAAAATTCATTAATGTAATTTTTTTTTTTTTATTCACAAAATTTATATACAGTCTCTTATTTATAAGATTATTGTAACTCCTACATTCTGAGATATTTTCACTCCTACAATATTTTAAGCATTAAAATTCAGAAATATTCTTTAAAGTTTCAACTTTCCAAATTTAGGTATCTACTATACATTATGTTTACTTTAATTTTTTATTGAATTGAAACATTTATGTTTAATAGTTTTAATGTAAGTAATGATTTAAAAGCATGGGATAATTCGGGTACACATTGCATTTTATTAATGAAAAATAATCATTTTATACTCCTGCATCGTCGTTACCTAAGGTTGTATATGCTGAAAATATGCTTGCAATACTGATATTGACAGGAGTTTTCTTTTCTAAAGATAGCAATGTAAACATATCCATATATTATTAATTTAAATTAAGGTATACTGATTCAAATTCAACATTTGAGATAAAAATGTTTCCACCCCACCACTTGTGCAAAGTAGCTTTTGAATTTGTTTTTATAATCATTTTCATTCAATTTTGTGTCCTCTAAAATGACCTCTTTTTCAAAATTGAATGTTTTGAATAAAAGACATTGCATATCTTCTCCTCTTTTATCAATAAAAAATTCTGGTTACCTTATACGTAAAAAATAGAGTAAGATAATCATATTTTGTGGCGAGTAGTTTTTTTTTTTTTTTCAATGAGTATAATATAAGTTGAAATTTTGGGCTCTGATACTGCTATCCCACTTAAATTTTAAAACACTTTATTATGAAAGGTGCTACATTGAGTAAGAAAATGTTACATATTTTTTTTTTCTAATTAAATCTTCATGTAATGCAGAGTTAAATAAATGCTTTGCTTAGTAGGGGATCTAATAATATCTTATGTGTTTAAATTTTGAGTTATTTTTGAAATAGTTCTGGGTTATTCTTTTATAGATGAAATAATTTATTGTGCTTTAAGTTACATTAAAATTAAAAGGTTTGTAATCCAGCTATCTCACTGTTTCAATTAATTAATAAATTGCTTAATTTAAGATTTTAAATAGTGTTTTTTTTTTTTATGATTTAAGGAGAGGGGGGGGGGGTTCTTGCTGTTAATTTAGATTTTTTTTTTTTTTTTTTTTTTTTTTTTTTTTTTTTTACTTGTTGCATTGGAATTTTAAAAGACAACTTGTTGTTACAATACACTTTTAAAGAAAAAAAAAAAAAAAAAAGTCAAATAAATTTGGGTTTTGCTTTCTATAGAGGGCACACATAATTTTGATTTACTTATTGGTGAATTGATTCACAAGAGTTGTTTTTCACTTTTAACATTTTGAACTTTGTGTGTAAAATGATTTTTTTTTTTGGGGGGGGGGTGGGGAGAGGGGGGAACACTGCTCTGCAAAAAGAAAAAAAAATTCGAGATCTGATACCATTCTTGCTCAACTTATGTGAAATGATCTCCTGAATCCGAATGTGACTCCCATTTTGCCTAGTCACCCACCGTTTTCTAGATACACCACCTCCTCTCTGAATTTTTTTCCCTGTTTGATAATTTTATGACCATGAATTTGATTTGAAGAATTAAAAATAATTTAACACCTAAAAGCAAAAAAATATATAGTTTAATAACAGATTAAAAAAATATAAGATATGTAATGCATAATTTCAGTTTCCTCCCCAAAATTTTTCCCTTGTCGCAAATGTCAATGTTTTAGAATTTTTCAACTCTGTAACCCCTCAGAAGGCATTTAATAGTTAAAATAAATCTCTCCCCTCCTAGAAATCAAATTCATAGCCATAAAATCACTGAAAAATGATAAAAAATAGGGGGCCATTCCTAAAAAACGGTGGGTGATAGGGCAAAATGGGCATCATATTCGGATTCAGGAGGTCATTTTACATAAGAATATACTGAAATGGTGTCAGAGGCAACTATCATGCTGATCAGTTTAATGGGACTAGCTGTTTTTGTTTAAAAATGCATCCAATTTTAAAAGAGTCTTTTTCTGCATCACAATCACATCTTTTCCACCATAATATTTACATATTTTAGAATTCAAGTGGCTTCAAGAATGACACATAATCCTTTAATTTAAGTGTTATAATTGCCATTTGGTACTTTCATATTAATCGCATGCTGGCAATTTATACTTTAGTATTAACTTAGCTCGTGAAATACGGTCACCTGGTTACCATAGCCAACCAGTATATTTTAACTGGCAACATGGTTTTCAACTTTGAAACTTAATTACCAAAAAAAAAAAAAAATGATGAAAAAATTGGTTCTAGATTCGGGCTCTGATTCCACTCACGATATAACCAAACTCTCAGCGTTTTCATTCTCACTTCTCTTACCACATTTTGAGACACCGTGTTAAATCAATACACTATTAGGGAAGTTACACCACTTTTCTCCATATATATTTCACAACTTGGTGTTAAATTGCTGAGCCATTTGAGGGAATTGGTCTAGACAGCTCCTCGTTTGCATGTGCTTTGCAACCAGGAGCTGAATTGTTGTGCTGGTGTAATGATATATTGATAGTGATAGTGTATTAATTTAGCGAAATTATTAAAACTGTTATTTGTATAACTTAAATAGTTATATTACTGTTATTAATAAACTCATTATTTAAATGCATTTCAAGTTAAAACGTCTAATAAAATTTACGTCATTTCACTTTAAAAGAATTTTTTTGAAAAATGCTTACAAATAGAAATACTATACACTGAAGTGACAAAAGTCATGGGATAGCAATATGCAAATATACAGATGGCAGTAGCATCGCGTAGAACAGGTATAAATGCGCAGTGCTTTCGCAGGGCTTTCATTTGTGTTCAAGTTATTCATGTGAAGAGGTTTTGACGTGATTATGACCGCACGACGGGAATTAACAGACTTTGAACGCGGAATGTTAGTTGGAGCTAGACGCATGGGTCATGCCATTTCGGATATCGTTAGGGAATTCAACATTCCCAGGTCCACTGTGTCAAGAGTGTGCCGAGAGTATCGAATTTCAGGCATAACATCCCACCATGGACAGCGCAGTGGTCGACCGCCTGCACTTAACGACCGAGACCGGCGACGTCTGCGAAGAGTTGTAAATGCTAACAGACAAACAACACTGCGTCAAATAACCGCAGAAATCAATGTGGGACGTACGAGGGACGTGTCCGGTAGGACTGTGTGGCGAAATTTGTCTTCCTTGGGCTATGCCAGCAGAAGACCGACTCGAGTGCCTTTACTGACAGCACGACATCGCTTTCAGCGACTCTCGTGGGCACGTGAGCATATCGGTTGGTCCCTAGATGAATGGAAAACCGTGGCCTGGTCCGATGAGTCACGATTTCAGTTGGTAAGAGCTGATGGTAGGGTTCGAGTGTGGCGCAGACCCGACGAAGCCATGGACCCAAATTGTCAACAAGGCACTGTTCAAGCTGGTGGTGGCAGCATAATGGTGTGGGCTGTTTTTACATGGCATGGACTTGGTCCTCTGGTGCGACTGAACCGAACATTGACTGGAAATGGTTATGTTCAGCTACTTGGAGATCACTTGCAGCCATTCATGGACTTCATGTACCCAAACAACGATGGGATTTTTATGGATGACAATGCACCATGTCACCGGGCCACAACTGTTCGCGATTGGTTTGAAGAACATTCTGGACAATTCCAGCGAATGATCTGGCCACCTAGATCGCCCGACATGAATCCCATCGAGCATTTATGGGACATCATCGAGAGGTGTGTTCGTGCCCAAAATCCTGCACCATCAACACTTTCACAATTATGGACGTCTATAGAGACAGCATGGCTCAATATTCCTGCAGAAGACTTCCAACGACTTGTTGAGTCCATGCCACGTCGAGTTGCTGCACTTCGCCGGGCGAAAGGAGGACCGACACGATATTAAGAGGTATCCCATGACTTTTGTCACTTCAGTGTATATGACATCACTTTCTACAATGTACTGTCAGTGTGACGTCAAACTGACTCCAAAAAAAACAAGCTATCTTTATTTTCTATATCGTTTAATACTAAGACTACATGTTATCTGACCCACCCGGCAACGCCCGGGCCATGATAATAACCTTAAATTTGTATGGTATCTTTAACTCTATTTTGTTTGAATTTCTATTTTTAAATAAAAGCATCACGTAAAAAATAATCATCTGTAACAAAAAAATTATCTCAAACCGAATGGAACAAGGGCTCGTAACCCCGATGCCTGCAGCAGCTTATACGTGAGCTGCTAATAACATGAAAAATTCTCAAAAATTAACCTTGAACCGAATGAGCCTCTAACTCGTGTTTCCGCTGCCTGTGGCTGTGGCACTGTATAGCAGGCATGCTACACACACGCTGCAAAATCCACTTTTCTCCATCAGGGGGCACATTATGTTGTGTACAAACCACCAATTGCCTTGAATTTCTAAGACCTTTCAAATAAGGTGTCACATGATGTTATCAACTGCAAAATCTTTTAGTTGCACTTTCCACCGCCAGGGGGCACAATCTGTTCTGTATGAACATCACCAACGGTCAGAAAATATAAAGACCTTTAAAATAAGGTGTAACATGATAGGGTCTACTACGAAATCATTTAGTTCCACTGTTCACCACCAGGGAGCACACTATATTGTATATAAACATCCCCAATCAACATGAAATTTCAAGACCTTTTGTCACCAATCTCCTTCAATTTCCAAGACCTTTCAAATAAGGTGTCATAGGGTGGTATCAAGTACAAAATCCTTTAGTTGCACTTTCCACCGCCAGAGGGCACAGTGTGTTCTCTATGAACATCACCAACAGTCAGGAAATACCAAGACCTTTAAAATAAGGTGTAACATGACAGGGCCTACTACAAAATCACCTAGTTCCATTTTTCACCACCAGGAGGCACAATATATTGTGTTCAAACATATCCAATCAACATGAAATTTCAAGAGCTTTAAAATGAAGTGTTACAAGTGTGGGTCTAGACCGGATTTTCCTCTCAAACTAATCCCCCCCCCCGGGAAATTGATATTTTTGTATTCGAGTCTAGTCCCCCCTATGTACAATTTCTTCACCGTGAAGTAATTTGGAACTGAGTTAACTCACAAACATGCTTTTTAACCTCTGCCCCTCCCCCCCAGGGAGTGACCATTCGACTTTTTATATTTTTCTCTTTTAATGATACATCTACAGTCCAAGACCTTTTTTTAGACTCCTCAACCAAATTTTTACACCTAGCCGTTCTCTCAATTTAGTGGATACAGATAAAACACGTTACAAATTAATGTATAGATAATTGAAATTTCATTTAGAAAGATTGGAGTGTAAGGCTGATTTTTTATACAAACTATGTGAAAAATACCAGAGCCGGGAATCAAGCCCGGGTTATCTGCTTCCAGTGAGCAGGGGCGTAGCGTGAAAATTTGATTAGGGGGGGAGACCCGACTTTTGGCGCCCTTTCGTATTCCTCATCTGAAAATGCCACCCACATACTTTCAAGAGTGTTGCCAACCGACGAGAGGGCCTGTGCCCCTCTCGTCGGTTAATACGTACCCCCCCCCCCCCTCTCCTTCGGGGCATTATTCCTAAAATCTGCCAAGGAGAAAAAAAAAAAAAGGCTGTTTTTTTCCCCCTTTATTTAGTAGCTTTTTTTTTTATACTTCTTTGGAGCATTTAAACTATATTAATTAAAAACGAATAGTAATCGACAAGCAACGAAGTCAGTAAAGGTTTTTTCATGTATTTAGTTTAGTAATTCTTTGGAGCATTCTAAATTTTTTCAGGGAATCTATATATTAATACGCAGACATGAAATTCCTCTTACATTTATAGCCTATTCAATAAAAGGAAGGGCTTACAAGTAGTATCGTTCGAAAGATATGGTTAATGTGCTTTGCAGAAATAAATACATTTATATATATTCTCGTATGAGACTAAACAAAAGCATCTTTCTTAGGACAACCAGAGTATTGGTTTGAAATAAAGTAGAACAACTGAAAAAGATTTTTCCCCCTTTTCCAACAAGTTTAAAGATATTACATTATAATTCAGGTAAAACATAAAACTTTCAAAATAAATTTTAAGAAATGAAAGTAGTAACTGTTCCTAAGGAAAGCAACTTTATGTTTTTAGAGTGGCTAATACCTAATCTCACCGACAGCCGTGGCCCATGTTACTCTATGGGAAAGTTTGATTTCATGATTACTCATTACATAATGTATATTTATATTCTGTTTTCACATTTAGAAAATTTACAATCGTTTATTTATTTTTACTGTAATTCTAAGTTCAAAAATCTGAATTTTCAATATGTGCATTTTTCTCTTTCTTTCTTTTCTTTTCTTTTCTTTTTTTTTTTTTTTTTTTAACCGCAAAATGAAATATTAAAAATTTATCAATTTTTGGAAAATAAGTACGAAAAACATAAGCCTTCCACATTTGTTCTGATTCCGAGTGACTGTTCTAGGGTCCTAGGCCTGAGGGGGAATGCCTTCTGTGGAGGTCTTTCTGTGGGATCCTAGCCCGTATTTACGCAAGTTTCGGAGAAAACCACAGAAAATTCCGAACGACTAGGCCGACAAGCGCGATCTGGGATCGTACCCGGCACCTCACGTCTATCTGCTTGACACAAAGATTGTGGATTCAATAATCGAGCCAATTGAAGATTATCATGAAAGTCAGTCTCTGGTGCACATAAACTCTGTCGTAGCTGCAATGTCCTCTATGCTCTAGCTCTGTACAAATAGTACCTTTGGGAATACCAAAGATAAAAATTGTGATGGCTTGTCTTCGGACCGCTACTGGGGCGTTAATCCCAAACCATCTCAAATGCCCAATGTGTACCTATTAATTCGACGTTAAATCAGCATCCTCGTGGTATTTCTTATTAAGAAACACTAGTTGAATTCTATAGACTTATAGATATTTCAAAACCTGTTAGCGAGGAAACTAAAATTAAAAATTTGCTTAAAGGATCACTTAGAATAAAAAATTGTTAGTGAGAAATCGTTATAACCAAGTTAAGCCTCATCTAATTTCGTCTTTATACGATAGCCATAACATACAATAAACTGCTTTTTTTTTTTTTTTTTTTTTTTTTTTTCGAGCTAAGGACTTGAAAAAACGTAATTTTAAAACTTTGGAGGTGAGAAAGCAATTGTGCATACTTACGAGTCAGTTCTAAGTATCTGAAATGGGAGAAGGGCGCCGCAGTCGCCTCAGAGCGTGAATTTGCTAAGGTCAGAATTTTCAAGGGTCGTTGCATGGTAAGCGAACATGCTGTTGTAGGTGCCTAAACAGGGAAGGGCGCTGCTCAGCTGGAGTTTGCTGCAAACTTATTCTTAAAGTGTCCTGAACAAGATAAAGTTTACAACAGTCTTTTGCATGGTAAGCGAACAGACTATTGTAAATGTTTGAAATGGGAAATCATGCCATAGGCGCCCCCAAACAGGAATTCGTTATAATCAGATTTTTTTAAGGGTCGTGATAACGAAGAGAATTTTCAAGGATAGTTTGCACAGTAGGAAAATTGGTTGTTATACACATTTAAAAAGGCTGTTTTAGGCGTCTAATTAGTTAAGAGGGCGCCACCTAACGGGAGTTTGCTACAGTCAGACATTTTAATGCAAACTTTTTTTGCTGGTCGGTGAACCAGTTGGTTGCCGAAGGAAGCTTCTGATGCATAAAAATCTTAAGTGTTTTTGGTAACTAACGATAATCAACAAAATTATGATCCACTTTCAAATGAACTTCAAGGCGCAAAACAGCGCCCCAGAAACCTCATTATGCCTTTGAAGGTGCCTGAACAGGGAAGGGCGCCGTTCAGCTGGAGTTTGCTACTCTTAAAGGGTCCCGAATACGATTAGAATTTTCAACTGTCTTTTGTACGGTAAGCGAACAGGCTATTGTAAGTGAACAAAACGGGAACTCATGCCATAGGCGCCCCCAAACAGGAATTCGTTATGATCAGATTTTTTTAAGCGTCATGAATACAATGAGAATTTTCAAGGGTCGTTTGCACAATAGGAAAACAGGCTGTTTTAGGCGTCTAACTAGTTTAGAGGGCGCTGCGGGTGCCACCAAACGGGAGTTTGCTACAGTCAGACACAACTTTTTTGCTGGTCGGTGAACCAGTTGGTCAGCTTGTGATACATAAAACTCTTAAGTGTTTTTGTTAAATAACGATAATTAACAAAATTATGATCCACTTTCAAATGAACTTTAAGTCGCAAAACAGCGCCCCCAGAAACTTCAATATGCCGCCCTATTTTTTAAAACATTGGAGGGGGGAGACTCCCCCCTCCCCCCCTCAAGCTACGCCCCTGCCAGTGAGCTACCCAGGCTGATAACCAGTTCGACATTTCTCACATAATATCCACTGGCAAGGTCACTGAGTCTGCAAACACAGATATAACAAGTGAGAATATTTTTCGTAGCACAACTCCATTAGACCACAAAATTTCCAATTAGAAATTACTAGCTGGAACCCATTGAATTCGAAAGTTATTTTATTGACTGTAATGTTTCAAACATTGTTGCATCATTATTTAAATGTATTTCAAGTTAAAACATCTAATATAAGTTACGACATTTCACTTACAAAAAGAAATTCGGAAGAACTCTTATAAATAGAAATGAACCTTAAATATGTATGATTTCATATCTTTAACTCGATTTTGTTCAAATTTCTGTTTTTAAATGAAAGCATCACGAAAATATAATCAGCTGTAACAAAAAAATTACCTCGAAGCGAACAATACTCTGCCTTGTGACCCAGGTGCCTGCGGCAGTGCACACACGGGCCGCTACTAACATAAAAAATTCACAAAAATTAACCTGGAACTGAACGAACCCACCCGGCGTTGACCAGGCCCATGATAATAACCTTAAATTTCTATGATTTCATATCTTTAACTCGATTTTGTTTGAATTTCTATCTTTAAATGAAAGCATTGCGAAAAAAATAATCATCTGTAACAAAAAAAATTACCTCAAACCGAACAGAACTTGGGACCATGGTGCCTGCGGCAGCGTATATGCAGGCCGCTAATAACATGAAAAAATTCTCAAAAATTAACCTTGAACTGAACGAACCTTTGACTCATGTTTCCGCTACCAGTGGCTGTAAAATGCTACGCAAAATTCACTTTCTTCCACCAGGGGGCGTAGTATGTTGTATACGAACATCACCAGTTGCCTTAAATTTCCAAGACCTTTCGAAGAAGGTGTCACATGGTGGTGTCAACTGCAAAATCCTTTAGTTGTGCTTTCCACCTCCAGAGGGCACAGTGTGTTCTGTACGAACATCATCAATGGTCAGGAAATACTAAGACCTTTAAAATAAGGTGTAACATATTGGGGTCTACTACAAAATCACCCAGTTCCATTTTTCACCACCAGGGGGCACACTATATTGTATACAAACATCCCCAATCTACCCGAAATTTCAAGTCCTTTAAAATGTGGGGCTACATGTGTGTCTAAAAGGGATTTCCCTCTTAAACTAATTCCCCCCCCCCCCCAAAAAAAAAATCTACTTTTCCTCTTTAAAATCGAAAATTCCAAAATCACAGAAATTGATTTTATAGTATTTGAGTCTAGTCCCCCCATGTACAACTTCTTCACCGTGAAGTAATTTGGAGCTGAGTTAAGCTCGCAAACATGTTTTTATCTCCTACCCCCCAGGGTGGAGAACCATTCAACTTTTTTTATTTTTCTCTTTTAATGACACATCTGCAGACCAAGATCTTATTTTAGACACCTCAGCCAAATTTTTACACCAAGCTGTTCTCTCGATTTAGTGGATACAGACAAAACACGTGTCAAATTAATATATAGATATTCAATAATACATCAACCATGAAATTTCATTTACAAATATTGTAGTGGAAGACTGATTTTTTTTTTTTTTTTTTTTATACCAACTACGTGAAAAATCAACCTTACACTCCAATCTTTCTAAATGAAGTTTCTAATTTTACGGTAAATTCAGAAAATTGAATGAGAAGATCCCTTTGCGGAACAAGTTGCACAGCAAACTTACTCCAAATATTTGAACTGTAAGTTCACTTTCCAACGTTGGTTTAAATCAGCCTAGTATTTCAAAAGTTATCATGATGGCATATTTTCAAATGACTGCAACTTGTAAACAAAATGGCAGAGCAAGTTGTCCAGTGAACTTATCATCATAACATTTATGTAAGTTCACTACCCAACTTTGGCTTGAATTGATTGATTAATTCAGTGTTTCAATAGTTATTGTAATAATAAATATTCAAGTAGCCCTAATTAATTTAAGGTATCCTTTTTTTTTTTTTTTTTGTAAGAAAAGAGCGGATAAATTTCATTAATAAACTTGGTTGAGACACTTATATTGCCTATGTATATATCAAAATTCAAGCAAATCCAATCTTAAATACACTTTTCACAATGTGGATTTGTAATTTTCAAGTGAACTCTTGAAAATAAAATAGCACAGCAACCATCGTTAATGAACTCATCTTAGATATTTGTAAGATAAGTTCGCTGTCCAATTTTGGTTCGATTTGGAGTATTATTTTGGAAGTTACTGTGATGACAAAATTTCTATTATATATAGATTTAAAAAAAAAAAAAGTGATTGTAATTTCTAAAGAAATCAACCTAAAACTGATTTACGTACATGGGTGCTGGCAGAGAAGGAAATCTAAATATATGTACTACTATTTATTTAATGTTTTGCAAAAAAAAAAAAAAAAAAAAAGAGAAAAAATCAAGTTTTTTTTCCCTTAGCTTAATTCAGGATAATATTTTAAATATAAAGTTTTTAAATTATAATATTTAATATAAATAAAGCTTAAAGCTTTTAAATCTTCTTTTAGGCTCTTTCGGTAGATTTTACCAATTGCCCACTGCATAGCTCTGCTAGACTAATATGTAATGTCACAGTGCAAAGTTAAAGAAAAGAAAAGAAAACAGCACTCGCTGTTGATTTCATTCTGCCATCATCTATGTTTACATAAATCTTTAAATAATATAGATAATTTTTGGATGTAATATGAACTAAAATGGACATGTCTATATTATGTTCACATGTTTATTTATTTTGGCTTAAAGACACTTTTATACATAAAAATACATTTCAATATAGTATCTAAAAGATCTGGTGAAAAATCTAAATCTAGCTGTAATATGGACATATCATATTATGTACTTTGACCTAATCTACATGAATTTGTGTTGACTGGGTTATTTCTTTAATAATAATGTTCTATATACTTTTTAAAAACCAACTTCAAACTAAAAAATAACTTTTTGAAACACTAATCAGTAGAATAATAGTTGTAGTGATTATATAATTATATATATATATATTAGATAACAGATATATAAAGACATTAATTAGATTCAATTTTTCAAAAGCTGCTTTTTGATTTTAGAAAATGACAGATTACAAGGAAATATTTTTAAATATCTTGCTTTTAAACAACTTCAAAATTACTTTTTGACACTTTGTTTATATTGAAAAAATTAGACTAACGACTCTATTTCCCATTTTGTGTAGGACTTTTACAAAATACATAAATAAAAGAGGAAATATTTTATAAATAAAACACTCTTAAATGAACTTTTTATTACGAAAATAGGAAAAGTACTATATGTGTAAGTTTAACTAGGAATACTAGGATGTTAATATATAGTTTTATTTTATATTTTTTCCTCTACTTATACATCACACAAAAGACACTTTTTACTGAAAAATGAAATGTAATCAATCACTTCATTCGTATTTAAAAATTGGTAAACATATCATAATTTTTCTTTTTTTTTTTTTTCAAATATTTGTAAATATAAACATTGTATTGCACACGGCACACCGGACACACCTACATATCAGCCAATCGTTAAAATAATCGAATTGCCATTTACCGGAAATCACAAATTTGCGATCGAAGGGTTGCCATATGTGATAGTGACAAATGTTACAATAGTATCATAATTTGTGAGCCGATCGCAAATTACAAGACTTGTGATCTACGATTACGATAGCTGCGACTGTTACAATAGTATGCCTCCCGGAAGCTTTGCTAGTATTCAGTGGGCAGTGGTTTGTTTACGACATCGAGAAGAAGATATTCCTCCATCCAAGATGGATGCTCCCTGTACGTACGTGCATGCAGAAAGAAACGTGGTGTTGCAAAAGTGAATTCGGGACAGATCCTGTATAAGTGGATTATAATTTTAATTATCAAGGTAAGTTTATAAATAAAATACTTGTTACACTTAAAATGTTTTTCATTCTTGTTGTTTTAAATTTAGACGTCATCTTTTCAGCACCGGCCCGAGCAAATTTGGCGCCCTAGGCAACATGTTTTAGTGGCGCCCCCTTAAAACAAAATTTTTACAATATAAAATACAGAGACAATCAAATTCTGTAATAAATAACCAAATATTTACTTAGATTACATATTTTACATTATTATTTAGACGTCAATTTAGCAATAGTAAAAACAATATCCTTCAAATCATTTATCTAAATCTTGCTTTATTGATAATGTTGACAATCCTGCAAATCTTTCTTGTGTTATTGTAGAACAAAGGTACGTTTGTATTAATTTTAATTTTGTAAAACTGTTTTCACCACTAGCCACAGGCAACGAAAGTGTCAGCAACACCTTTATTGCAGTTACTAAATTTCTTACATAATTCAACGTCCTAAGAGTCTCAGTGAGTCAGATATTCTCCTAATCTTTAACAGAGTTTTATAATCGCTTTGGAAGTTTTATTTTACGGCTCACAATTATTAGGTACACATCTGAAAGAAGAATTTTTCTGTTTTGTCCGTATTTGAACCTATCATGAACTGAAATTGTTGCTGTATCAAGATATGTAATCTAAAAATTAATTTTAAAATAATGTTTTGCCTCGCATATATAAGCCCATCTGCAGATTCATAATTAAATTGGTTTTTTTTTTTAATAAGCAGGCCGACTCGGCCTCTGATGCGAATGATGCCGAAATATCAGTTTTTTTCCGAAAAGTTTCTTTCTTTTCAAATCCCAAATCACTTTTACAACTTTTGGGAAAGGTTTTTGTTTTTAGTGGTGCATTCAGAGCAGTGTTCAGGTCAAAGTTTGTTTAAAATTGGCCAAATTAATTTCGAACAAAATATATACCATGCAGAAAGATATTCAATAAACTTGAAATCAGCAATCTTTTTAGCAAGTGACTGAGCCTTGATTCGTAAATGATTTCTAGATAAATCACACAGATTGCTGTCTTCATAAATATCCATGAATGCTTCACGCACATCAGTTTGTTCATGTAGCAGTGGTCGCAAGACATCAATAAAGCGCTTTGAATATACAGTGTGGCAAGTGTTTATAATCTAAAGCTTAAAATACTTTTTAAAAAATTAAGCCTCCTAGATAGCGCTGCGATCGAAATTTTTGCTCAAATCGAAAACATTGCGTAAGAGGTGGTTCGCTTTTCCCAGTTTCTTCTGCTCAGTCACATGATCTAAACACATAAATAAATGATAGGAGTTTTCAAGCAATAAACTCGATCGCACTGACCTTTGATGAGAGGCTTAATTTTTAGGGCACTGATTTGCTGTTCGCTTTCCACACTTTGTATTCTAGGCGCTGTAACATCAATCTGACACTCACACCTTGCGTCACTCAGCGTTTACAGTGTCAAACAAGGTACAGAACTCAATAGGGTATGCCAACGTTGAGTTGAAACTGATATGTATAAATTGCACCAATAATTGAAAAAAGACATAACTGTTAGACAAAAATTAGCTGCATCATTAACCACAATATTTAGTGTATGTGATCTCGATCTGCAAGGAATAAAAAAAGCATGTAAATTTGTATCTAAAATTCTTTTTTTTTTTTTTCTGTGCTTACCCTCTTATATTATTTCTGTTATTGTATCCCTATCTACGTTAATTTTCTGTTGAAAATGGCATCTATTCTAGCTTAGCGAGAATTATTTCAGGTAAGTGAAAATAAAGGGTAAAAGGTAAGTGAAAATTTCAACGCCAGTGGTATCCGTAAGAGGAACAAATTCCAAAAACTTTCTTTATTTTCACTTTCATACTTAAACGACTTTATCATCATTTGTCACATTTACAAACCGAACGATGATAGAAATTCGTTCAATATAACTCATGTCTGACATCAATCGAGAGATATTGAGTAATACTTAGTAGAGTGGATCAGGGTTGTCATTTCATCCACTTTTTCGTCAAAAGTCCGGGACACTGGACAAAAGTGGAAAAAACCTGGACAAAACTGGAAAAAAACACATGAAACTGGACAAAATAAAATCCACTGAACTGTACATGTTCAGTGCATAAAATTGTTCCGTTAAAACAATAAATTGCAATTTTAACTTTAAATTACAATTTTAGCAATAGAAATATTTTATTAAAAATTAATAATTTGATTAATGAAAAGCATAATTTTATTTTAATCACGATAAAAAAAAAAATAAAAAAAAAATCATGAAGAAAATGCTAATTACATTAGTTTACAGTTTGTAGATGTAACAAAGTAAATCTATTGTGGTGGACTATTATAACATTATCATACTGGATATTAAGAGGGGAAAAAAGTTATTTAACACTATATCTAAATCCTTAAAAACAAAAGAAATAGACACGGCTGTTTAGCCGGAAAAAGATTTCGTGCCCAATGTTGAGTTATCTTCAGTACATAATGTTGACAATTAAAAATGAAGAATAACTTAATCCCCCCCAACACCCCTATCCCCCTTCGAAAGAGACTATTTTTAATATTAAAGTTTAAAATAATTTAAGTTGTTTCTTTGCTATTTTGTACTTAAAACCCGAATAAACTACTATGTCAGAAACGCCAAAGAGAAATATCTGTTTTTGAAAAATATCTATCCGTTTCTGACGTAGTAGTTTATTCGGGTTTTAATATACCAACGCCAAGTCTCCTGTTATTATTTTTACTTAACTTGGAAATATCTTATTTAACATTTCTATGCTAGGTTAAAAAAAAAAAAAAAAAAAACTCATAAATGTAGATAAAATGTTTTTATCAATTTATGTCCACAAGTCCTTTCAAAACAAAGCTTTCATTTCTATATAACATTTTATTTGCAATACCAACATGTCACTTTTCAATCCAACAATTTAAAAAATCAAATTTACATGCTTAATTATTTAATAATTTTATATTCTTATTTATACTCTTATTAAAATACATTTTATACTCTTATTAAAAAAATATTACTTGGTAATGGAAATTCCAGATGAAAAAAATACAAAATTAAATTTTACTTCCACATAGAAAAGTTATTTATTTTTCACAAAAGTAATGTCTTTAATAATATAAATGTGACATATATGTGTATGACTGCATATATATTTAATCAATTTGATAAATATGCAGAAACTTAAAGAAAAATAATAATGTCGAGTGACTCCAGTCGACTTTCTGAACATTAAAGTAATTCACTGTTGTTTAAATAAAATAACACAAGAGAAGTCATTAAATAAACAAACGAGAAAATTATAATAAGTGTTTGATTATTTGCTCCCAAATAATATATTGTTTAATGGTTATTGTGATATTACCAACATCACAAGTCAAATTTTTGTCATGATTGCAATACTTTCCTTACCTATGTATTTTCAGAAAGTAAAAAATTCCATGAAAGATATGTGAATCATTGATTTCATCATGCTTAATAACAAATTTTTTAAAGGTGTTTATGACTATGAGGGAGAATATGACAATGTAGTTGAAAGCAGTGAAGGGGGGGGGGAGGGGAAGAGGGGAATTAAAATTTTAACTATAAACTATCACTTTTGCATCCAATCCACCCTTAGATATAGATATATTTGTTTATTAAATATTGTTAACTTTGCATGTCTATTTTGAAATATTTAAATTGATTTTATTCACATACACAGGGTTCAGGAATTTATTAAAAAATATGGTCGCCAACAAAAAATTCTGGTAGCCCATAAACAAATATTCTCCAACGTTTTCTTTTTCCTTTTTTTTTGTTCCATTTCAAAATTTACTTGAATATAGAAATTAAGATTCTATATACCAATTATTATACCAACTAAAAACCAATTATTTATTGGGCTTGAATGATTTTTTTTTTTTACACCAGGAAACACCTGTTTAAATTTAACATCATGAAACTGGTTTTATTATTTTCACTAAATCAATACACCATCGGCAATGATACATCATTATACAGATACAACAATTCAGCACTAGGTCGATGCCGATAGCATGCACAGACAGGAGCAGTGTAAACCAATTCCCTAAAACGGTGCAATAATTTAACACTGAGTTGTGAAACATGCACGGAGATGTGTAAATTCCCTAATTCAACACAGTGTCTCAAAAAGTGGTGAGAGAAGCAGGAATCAAAACAGCGAAAGTAGAATTGGAGCCCAATTTTGGGAACAATTCTTTCACCAAAATATATATTAAAAAAAAAAAAAAATGTTTCCTGAAAGTTGAAAACATTATTACTAGTTAAAAAAAATATTGGTCGCCAATGGCAACCAGGTGACGATATTTCACGAGCTCTCACATACACATAATGATAAAGAATTGTTTTATATATATGGAAAGAATAAAGGTAATTTTTAATTTAGTACTCGCAAATAATTAATAGTGGACAAAACGGTATTTTGTCCGGGACGGTTTTAACCAGGTTTTTTCCAGTGGTTTTTTCCACTATGGAAAAAACCGTTCAACCCTGGAGTGGATGAGAGACGTTACGATTTTTTCTGAACTGTATTATCCGATATGACAATAAATTCGTTTTAGGTATTTTTTCCTGCTAATAAGTTTGAATCTCTTTGTCATGAATCTTTTAAAAATATCAAGCGAAGTTTCTAGAAATAAAAGGTAAGTAGAACTGCCCATAGCGTAGCATTTGTGCAATGTAAACCTATCTTCTAGAAATAAAAGACAGCGTTCAGGGAAAGTGTGTAGAAACAAGAGAAAATGTGCAAGGAAAAGACCAAGACATCAAAAAAGATGTGCAAGAGATGATTCAAAAGATAAAGCGAGATGTACATAAGCAAATCTAAACACTTGAAAGGAAAGTCAAAACTTTATATTTGCGACAAGGTACAGCCCCACTAAACAATGACTTTTAAGTATGGTGTAAAGCTGCTATTATTAAATGGACCGACTTAATGGGTTGTTTTCAAAACTCAATTTGATGCTGCGAATTCTACTAATAATGGATAGATCAGCATTACAGTTAAATCAAGTTAGCTGTTTGCCACTCTTCCCCCAGCGCATCTTGGAACTGCAACACCTATGGACGATTCCTACCTATCTCAACTGCACCAAGTTTAATGGGTTTGACACCGTCCACAGGGGCAAAGAAAGCCAGGTCACTGCATGGCGATCACCTATTGTCGGAAGCAAAATTAATGAAGCACAAATCCAGGATTTTTTTTTTCAGTTTGATTGCTTTAAGTTTTATCATCAACTTACTTTTTTATGAACAACACAAAGACTAAGATCATGATTCGACAAATATTAATTTAACAAAACAGTATTAGGTGTGCCTCTTTCAAATACATATTATTGCTAGTGCTTCAATAATTTTGCTGCCAACTGTACACATAACTTTATGTTTCTGTCAACTGATTAAGAGACTAAACCAATGCTACTTGAATTATGATGATATATTTGGACACAATGCTTGACCTGCACACCCATACCTCCAAGATTGCACAATTAGAGCTCACAGAACATGAATCTGAATGAATGAATTTTGAGCTGAGTGCAAAGCTAGCTAAAAGATATAGGAGAAAAAAAGAATGAACAAAGTGATAAACTGAGAACTAATAGTCATGGAATATTAGAGCTTTATTTAAATGTACTGAAATAGCCACTGGAGGGAGGAAGATGCAATTTAGGGTTATGCATAACATAATTTATAAACTGTAACAGTCTTAGCAGAAAATTAAGAGCCAAAATAAGAGCATGTTATACACAGGAGCCAGAGCTGCCTAATAATTGAGAACAGAGGGACTATCTCAATTTTGATCACCACGCAGGGATAGTATCCGCGTTTTTAGCCCAATGAGCTGCTAACGCTCCAGCGCATCTTATCAGATAAACTATCCAGTTTGACACCCCAGAAAACCAATTCGAGGATTAACTATATAATGCATTTTTACCAGACTAATTGAAACTCGCCAATAAAAGCCCTACAAATGTCTTCAGGTCATAGCAACAGACCTGTGCATTTCTGTCCTCTTTAAGATAAAGATTGTTAGTGTTAAATTTTTTTCACATGATATAGTAGACAAAAAGGCATCATGCCTCTCTTTCAGTTGTCAGAACTGTTGCAAGTGGTGAGATTAATGAATACTGTGCTTCCAAGATTTCACTATATCTATTTAAAAGCAACGTTAGTTGGTAAAAAATAAAATGGGTCTTTGTTGCCTGTTTTGTGCCGCCCCTGAATTTGAGCGCCCTAGGCCATCGCCTAGCTTGCCTATATAGTCGAGCCGGCCCTGCATCTTTTCAAAAATTCATTCATGTGCATGTATTGAAAAGTAGCGCTTGTATTGAAAATTAGTTCAAATACATCTAATTTTGGTCATAGTTGTTTTAAATATGAAAACAGTTAAAATTATTGGTATGTTTACTAAATCATCTTTATAAGGGTTTTAGCATTATTATTCTAAATGTTTCTGTTGTCTGAATGTATGTACTGTATATATAAGTAGCATTAAAGTGTTTTCAAAACATATATTAAATATAATTCGAAATTATTTATTTCATAATAAAAGTTCTTGCAATTTCTTTTTTCGATGTAGGATATTTATTTTTTTGCATTTATTGTTAATTAAATATGCCATTATTAAAAATATTGTATGTACTTACTACTTCTACGCTAAATTAAACTGTAATTTCTAACAATACATTTTTTTCAGTGCTTGTATGGGCCAATAATCTAATGGTAATAAACGGTAGCAATGACCACAATGTTTTAAATCTGATTATGTGTATTTTTAACTAACGGGGGGGGGGGGAAAAAAAAAAGATATTTTTTTCTGTTATTCATATGATTATATTCATTCTGCTAAATAATACTTTTCAAAATATACAGTCTATGTCTACTCCCTAAACCCACATTTCTTAAACCTGCAAATTCTAGAAATTTACAATGAATTTTAACAATGAAATGAGTTTTCAAAACAAAGTACAAGATAGCATGAACAGCAATTTGTTTTAGTACTTTGTTTTGTAAAAAATAAATATTTTTACAGGGAGGAAAAAAAAAATAATTAAAAATGTTTAGCTTAGCAGGTAATCTATATAATGCTTAATATTAAGGTAATAATGTTTGATAGAACCAAATACACGCAGTGCTTTAAAATGCCATTGAAAAAATGTAAAAAATTGGTTTCATCCTACTGTACGGTACCATGCCGATAATGTGTTGCACCTGGCAAACCCATCAGCCGGTTGCACAAGTTCGCTCTTCTAACTTCTTGCATAACCCTCTCAGCGCCTTCTTCTCATTGGCTTAACTGTATAGCGGGAGCATTAGAATTCGTATGGCTTTAGCTGATTGGTTTAGATTTCGTAACAGAGCCAATTTTTAATTTAAATTAATTAAAAATCTGCCATCTGCGTTACGATGGTAAAATGTTACAAATAGATTTTATCTTCTCTTAGATTTTTTTTTTTTTTAACCGTCACGGTATCGCTAAGTGAGATAAGTTTAAAACAAAAAATTTTAAGTGTATTTTATATATTGTTTAATCAATTTACAAAGAAAAGAAAAATTAGGGGCATAATAGTCATTGCTTCAATATAGATTTTTCATGCATTTTCTGTACCGTATTATTATATGTAAGTTTTTTTTATTCATGCTATGTGATTTAAGTGCATCCAGTGATTATTTATTTTTTTAATGCTTGCGTAGTGATCTTGCATTGGAATACTGACCATTGCAGTACACATTTCATACATGTACTAATTCATGTGCCTCAGATTAGGGATGTCTAGTGATGTTTTTTGTCTTTGTTTTAATGCTTGCGAAGCAAGCATACAGCAGCGAGTGTACTGACTATGGCCTATACAAATTTTCATGCATTTACTGATTCATGTGCCAAGAATTAGGGGTATTCAAAGATATATATTTTTTTTTAATGCTTGCGAAGCAAGCATACAGCAGCGAATATATTGACCATGGCCTATATACATTTTCATGCATTTACTGTTACTGATTCATGCACCACAAATTGGGGGTATCCAGCGATTTTTTTTTTTTTTTTTTTTTTTTTTTAAATGCTTGTGAAGCTAGCAAACAGCAGCAACCATACTGACCGCGGCAGTTCAGATTTCAGCAGGATACTGCTTAATACCGACCTCTTCAATCTACAGCATGAAAAAAAAAAATCTAAATTTAAATATTTTTCTTTTAATAATATATATTTTAGTACTATTTTTATTATATTGAATGTGACTTTTGTTGGCGTGATTTACCTTTAAAAATGGCATTTATAAATGACTTTTGTATTTAAAATTCCAGTAACAATCAATTTTTTTCACTTTCTTTGCACTTAAAAATGATCGTTTGCATCAACAACAGTCATCTTGAAAAGCAAATTATGCCTGAAAGCCAGCGGGGATTGTGCCACCAAAAATGGTTGAAAATTGCCAAGGGATACTGCACAATAGGACTTCACCCTGGACTGAGACTAATTTGGCAGGACATAACATCTCGTTCCCCTTTTTAAACTTAATTTAACACCCGGCAAGGTGGCGACCCTTTCCAATGCTATGTTTTGATGCCTTTTGTGAAGTCCTAGTTTGCAGTACCCCTTATGGCACTGTTGGGCAACTTTTGATGCACAATCCCCGCCAGCCAGGGTTGTCAAGTTTTTGACAGCTGACGGTTTTATCCTGATTTAACCATGGTTTTAACCAGGGTTGGTTTTTTGACGTCAAAAACTGGTTTAAAACGTCAAAAACTGTTGAAAACCATATGCAAAAATTAGAAACTACTGTAAAATAGTTTTATACATATTTTTAAGTTGCAATGTACTAAGTTTATAAGTTAACATTAGTTCTCTCTCTCTATATATATATATTCAGAAATAGAAAGAAATGTTTATGTTAGGAACTGTAACAATCATCTTAAGGGGAGAGTGAATGTATATAAAATATTTTTTGTAAATTTCCCTAGAGCTACGAAAAATTGCATATACATTTGGTGAATTATAGTAATACAATTAAGCATATTAAAAATTCTTTACAACTAATTAAATTTCAAAAAATAAATAAATAAAACTTTTACATTTTTAAAAGATTTCTAAATGTTTTCTGTTAATTTTTTTCCCCCTCCTCACTTTATAACATTATGATTTAAAAATACAAACTAAACATATTAGGTTATTACTTAGTTTGTGAATTCAATGATAGGTTAATTTTTAAAATTATGTTGAATGTTGAAATTTCAATGAAAATTTTCAGCATTCAAATGTAATATTTTTTTTAAAAATTAAATCATAGCAATGAATCCACAAAGTAATATCCATATATTTTAGAATATATAGTTAAACATATGTATAATCAAGATATAAAATTAAAAATTAATTTGACACAAGCATTTTTGAAAAGTAAAGGAAAATTTATTTATTTAAATACAGTTTGAGGAATTTTAATGTATTATTTAATATTGCATTTTGATGTATTTAATATTACATTTCAATGCAAATTTTCATACCTTTAAGACATTAATTCACAAAAGAGAGATGTACTGTTAACTTAAAGTGCAATAAGTAGTTCACCTTAGAACACACAAATTTCTATATTTGAATTTTTGTATTTTGTAAAGGTAATAAATAATTTTTTGTACTTAAAACAGACATCATTGGCATTCATAGGAAACAGATAATACTCTCCTAAAAATTACTTTTAACCATACGACACCTACAAACTAACCACTTTTTTAAAGATTACATTATTTTATTTCTTGAAATATGACTACTTCATTGTTAAAATATACTAAGAAGTGTAAAATTGGAGGTTTTTGACGTGACAGTTTAAACCGTGAAAAACTGTCATGCGTCAAAAACCTGCCAACCCTAGTTTTAACCGTCATGTCAAAAACCACTTTTTGACATAGTTTTTGACAACAATTGTCAAAAACCTAAAATTCTGTACAAAAAGCATTCTGAAACTAATTTTTCATTTTAGTACCTTGAGTAAATTTTATAACAGTTTTAGACACTGTGAACGCCGCACCTCTGAGTTCGAGAGTATCCCAAAACAAGAACTGAAAAGTTTGGTACGAAAGTGTGGCAACAGTGTGTGCGTATGTGAATCCAGATGGACTAACGTTCCATTCTATATGTTGTTTTTAAAATACTTTATTGGATGTTAATTTATGTGTTCGTTTATGTATTTTATGTTTGTGCCGTAAGTAAAAGTAAAATCTTTAAAAGTAAAGAAAGCGTGATCAGTGTCTTAATGTGTCTCGAGATGAATTCACAGGAAGAAAAGAACCAGGTGCGAAAAAGAAGTCGTCACAATTGGCCCAGTCGACAAGCATATGTGAAATAGCTAGTGCACGTACGGATTATTTCATGATAGTGATGAAAAAAAAAAAGGGTATGTTTTTTTTTTAATGTTCCATCAAGAGTCATATTTTGTATAAGTTTAGGTTAAATAATTAGGATTAAGCATTTAGATATTTTGTTCCGATTTTGTATTCCAACAAGGTAAAGAATAGGTAAATGGAAATTAAATATTTCGTAATGTTGAAATAATAATAATTCTAGTGTTTGAAAAATGAAAAATAGAAATATATTTGTTTATTTGTATTTAAAAAGCCGGAAAATGGTAAAAAGAATGTTGAAAAGAATATATTTTTATGCTATTCAAGATCATTGTTGTTAATTTCTGTGTGTTCTTTTTATTCATCACGTGATTTAGAATAAATAAGATTTCATTAAAGCAGATAGGAAAAAAAAAAAAAAAAAACAAGTTCTGTTTTGATTTATTTGTTCTGTTTTATTGAATGATTGTTCATCTGTTAGACGTTGATAATGATTTATATTTATTTATCTTTATTATTATTAGAATATTAATGAAATATCTCAGTAAAAAACTAGTGAATTATTCTTGTGAACGTCCGGTTTTGTTTATTTTTTTTACTTTGAGGAATGAATCGGAAATTGTTTTTCTTTTCTGTTTAAAAGTAAGTTTGATTAAAGGTTGCTATAGCAACATGATTTCTAATTTATTGAAAGCTGGTTATGTAATAAATTATATTCTGATTTATTTAATGAAAGAGTTGATTGTGTAAACATTTTTTTAATTTGTTATTTCGATACATATTATTTTTTTTCTCCTTTTATGTATGCATTCCGACTTAATGATTATTTTATTTAATTAGGGGGAAAATGTTGTTTAAGATAAAAACTAAGATGTCAAATTTGGCGTTCTTAGGAACGAAAACAATAGAGTTTGTGATTATAAATATAAGAAAATTTATTTTATTCACGGAAAATTTGAACTTGATTTGATCTCATCCATCCGAAGATGGCATTTTTGGGTAAAGGGAATAAAAAAGATCTGCAAGAAGTTGCTACTGAGCTTGGAGTGGAAGGAGCATTTAAAGTTATATGAGTTAAGAGATGCTATTTTGGCTTCAAAGAATTACGATGAAGAATTTGTTAAAGAAATATTAGCGAACGTACTTGAAGCACGGAAGAGGAAAGAAGAGATGGAGGAACGCATAAGAAGGGAAGAAATAGAGGAACGTAAGAGGAAAGAAGAGATGGAGGAACGCATAAGAAGAGAAGAAATAGAATTGGAAAAAATGCGTTTGGAAAATGCAAGAATAGAACTTGAGAAGAAAGGAATTACAAATGAAACTTCTGAGAAAACGCGCGTAAAATTACATAACATCTTACAAAAATTTGATCCTAAAACATGCGAAATTAGTCTGTATTTAGTTCTTTTTGAGCGGCAGGCAAAACGTGCCGAAATTAAAAGAGATGATTGGGTTTCTCATCTCATTGGGCTACTGCCATACGAAATCGCAGAAGTTATAGCTCGGGAAGACGAAGAAATCACGAATGATTACGGAAAAGTAAAAGAGTTATTGTTAAAGAGATATAAACTTACTCCTGAAAGATTTCGACAACTTTTCATTAAGCATACTAAAAAAGCTGATATCACATGGAGAGATTTTGCTTACGAGTTGAAAAACTATTTTACTGAATGGATTCGGGGATTAGAAGTTAACACATTTGAAGAATTATATGATTTGATTATTACAGATCAAATTAAAAGGAAAGTACCTCCAGAAATTAAAGAACATTTCATCGATGAATGGTCATTGTTTAAGTCATCTGATGTTATTTCCAGTAAATTAGATGATTATGAAAATGTCAAAATGACTTTCAATAAAAAACCGAAAGAAATTTCTCATAAAGAAAATTGGAATCTTCCATCCAAAGGGGCGAATTTCGGAAATAACAATAGAGATGAGAAAAGGGTTTTTACTAAGCCACAGCAAGAACAAAGAGACATTCGTCCGAAATTCTCCTGCTATTTGTGTGGAAAGGAAGGCCATATGAAAAAATCCTGCCCCAAATTGAATTCAGCAAGTACATCTAACGTGAAAACAAACAAAAAGAGTCAAGAAAGTAAGGGCCTTAATAAGGTCAGTGTTAATCTAAATAGCGCTTGTTTCTAGTGGGAATTTCCAGTCAACGAGAAAGATGGCGAGCTTCTGAAAGTGGATTTAGGAATCGGAGGCCGGAAATTTCAAGGCATCGTGGACAGTGGTGCAGAAATCACCGTACTACGAAAATCAGTTGTACCTGAGGAACACTTACAGTCAAGTGGGAAAATTCTTTTGAGACCTGCTATAGGTAATCCAGTGGAAGCACAACTTGTGTCAGTTCCGCTAAGTCTTCATACAGATGAAGAAATCATTCCATATGTTCAAGTGCATGCTGCAGTAGTAGAAGGGCTGCATGAGGAAGCTTTAATCACTCCCAGGGTATATGAATGGTTGAACAGGGTTCGCACTAAGGAAAAAAAATGAGTGGGATTCTCCCACTCTAACAAAAAATTTAAGTGGGATTTTGAAAATTTAAGTGAGATTTTTGAAATTTAAGTCAGTAATTACATTTTACAGAAAAAAAAGTATTTTCAAGAAATATGCAAATTACAGACAGGTGATTGCTGAAATTAGAAATTAGCTGAAAATTTTTCGCTAATATGATTGATTGGATGATTAGTTGAATATTCGGGGTTCATACTCCTCAGGGAAAACCTGGAAAACAGGGAATACTCAGGGAATTTGCAATTTGTTAAAAAAAGTCAGGGAAAACTCAGGGAAAATAAAAATTTTCATTAAAAATCAGGGAAAATCAGTTTAAAACCTGGAAAAACAATTTTTTTTCTCTCTCTCAAGTTATGTTTTTCTTGTTTAGCTTCGTATCAAAATTTAAATGATTAAGTATTGTGAAAATACGCATGAAAATAATGATTTCTACCTGAATTTCTATCATGATCGGCAGTAATATGACATCATACAGTGAAAGTAGCTATATTTTGTCCTGTCTAGAGGAGCGTTTCTTGTAATATGTCGCTAATATTTTCTTGAAAATTGTCTAGGAACTCAGGGAAAACTCAGGGAATTTTTTTCCCATATTTGAGTATGAACCCTGATATTGATAACATCACTTTCAATAAACTGATGACATAAACATTTATATATATAGTTTTTATCTACATTAAGCATTTTCAGGATTTTTTCATTAGCGTAAAAAAAAAATTCTTCAATATACCTGCAATAAATTTTATATCCACATAAAATCTTATTGAAATTTCACACCAAGAGTAAAACAAATTTTTCACACAAATATAGAATATGATTTTTATGTATGTACATTAATCATTCATATAAAAGTAGCAGTAGCTAATTATTAGTTCCAAACGTGAATAAAACCTACTGAGTATTAATTTTCTTAAATTGATTTGGAAAAAAATTTCTTACCTGAAAAATCTATTCTCCATTTCCCCCATGTTTACAAATTTGGTATAGATATGACACCCCATAAAGATTGAATTTAATTGATAAAAAATAAATAGATTCATTAAGTTCAGCACTAAAGGTCTAAAAATAATTACGTATGTCAGAAATATTGAGCAGTTCTAATGCTTTATTGTTTCTAGAATTGATCATTGACCACAATCCGTATTCCGGAAATGGGAAAGGGGGCGAATGAAAAAAAATAATTACAGAGTAAGAAATATTAAACTCTTTCAATTCTACTTCTAGAATCTAATAAAGCAAGTTTAAAATGAATATTATAACTATAATTTATGTTGCAGATGGGTAAAGATTGGGAAACAAGACTTCTGCAGAACATTTCATTGCTGATCGCTAGATGGAGATAAATAAAGTGGGAGGTGGGCAAAAAATAATTACATGGACAAGAAATATTTAACAGTTGTATTTCTTTACAGGTTCTAGAATCTCATAAAGCAAGTTTGAAATGGATATTGACATTTATGTTGTGGATGGAGAAAGATTAGGAATCAGAAGCTTTTGTAGAATATTTGATCGCCCATTGTTCCATTTTTATTTATTTATTTTTTAACGAACGTTATCCGCGATTTTTTTAAAAACGGAAAAAATAAATTCGCGGAGTTCAGTGAATTAGATATTTAAAAAAAAAAAAAAAAAAAAAAAAAAGATCGCGGAAAATCGCGGGAAAATAAGTGCGGGAAAATCGCGCATATGAAAATTTTTTAAGTGGGATTTATTTTAATATTGCGCAATCCCGCGCTCTAGCGCGAACCCTGTTGAAGGAACAAAAGCGTTCTTATTTGGGAGATGATACAGGAATCACTTCAGTAAAAGAAGCTAATGAACAATCCTTGTTCAGTGTGGAGGGAAGGCCTCCCGAAAACATTTCTTTAGGGGGTAAAGTGAATATCCCGAAGAAAGAAGTCGATGAACAATCCTTGTTCCATGTGAAAGGAAGAAATCCTGGAAATTCAGGGGTTGAGGTTAATATCACCCCAGTGGAAGAAAACAATGAACCGTCCTTGTTCAAAGTGGAGGGAAGGTCTCCCGGAAACTATGAGGTTGAAGTAATCACAATAAATGAAGTCGGTGAACAATCCTTGTTCAGTGTACCTGAGAATAATTCAAACGACAATTATCTTGGGGATGAGGCAATTAGTACTCCACTCACAGAAGATAATGAAAAGTGTATGTTCTGTATGGAGGGAGAAAGTCACGAGACTATTCGAAAGGCAAAGCTAAACAACAGCGAGTCGCATCATCCAGAAACCAAAGTCTTTAATAACTCAGTAGTTAAACAGACATTGACCGAAACCGATAGTAAGGATGAAAGAAATGAAAATATCCCTGTTCCACAAGCACAAGTGTTTAGGGATGAGCAGTTAGCCTGTCCTACATTGAAAAGGTGCTTCGAAGAAGCTAGGCAACATAAAAATGGTTACTGGATTGAAAGAGGTTTATTATATCATATGGGTAAAGTAGGCGGACAGAAATATATTCAATTGGTCGTACCGGCAAGCAGAAGAAAGGACATTTTGAAATTAGCTCATGAAACCCCTACTGGTGGACATCTGGCAGCTAAGAAGACCAGAGACAGAATTGCAATGTCTTTCTGGTGGGAAGGAATGCCAAAAGAAGTCAAACAATTATGTGCTTCGTGTCATGATTGTCAAATGCGCAGGAAAGGAAAAGTAAACGATAGAACACCTATCGAAGCTGTTGGAAGACCAGAACTCCCATTTCAAGTGGTTAATGCCGATATTTTAGGCCCAATAGAGCCAAAGTCATCACGTGGCCATCAGTATGTACTGTGCGTTATAGACCAGCATAGTCGTTGGCCGGAAGCAATACCTCTGAAGTCTTTAACAGCAAAGGCAGCCTGTGATGCATTTATAGAAATATTTGTACGAACTGGAATTCCTCAAGTAATTGCAATGGATAACGGAAGAAATTTTGCCGCACAGCTGACAAAAGAGTTTTTAAAACGATTAGGATGTGTTCCTAAATTTTCCACTCCAGGTTATCCACAATCGAATGGTTTGGTCGAAAGATGGATAGGAACTATGAAATCCATGCTACATCATGCAATTAATTCACAAGGTCGAGGCTGGGATAAACAGTTGCCATTCTTGTTATGGGCATACAGAGAAGTGCCTAACGCTACAACGGGTGTTGCCCCATTCCTACTAGTTCATGGGCGACCACCTGTAGGACCTCTAGCTATCCTCAAATCAAGTTGGGAAGATGAAGTCGTACTTCCTCAAGGGATTGGAGAATCTGTAGCTGACAACCTGTTGAAACTCTGGAAATGTTTAGAAGATGCGGCACAGTATGCGAATAGCATAGCTCAAGAACAGCAGCAGAAATATGTACATTATCATAATTTACAGTCAAAAGATACCGAATTTTCTGTTGGGGATGAAGTTGTAGTGTTAATCCCTGATTCAACAAATCGTCTTTGTTCAAAATGGAAAGGACCAGGAGAAATAGTAGAAAAGAAGTCTCCACATTCTTTTTATGTCAGACTACCTGATGGAAGTGTTCGACATCTTCATCAAAATAAATTGCGTAAATATATTCAACCTGTCAGAGCTGTAGGAATTATTTACGAAACAGATGAAGAGTTTGGAGATATACAACATGCGCCCGTAGAATCACGGCAAGTAACGGATGAAGAACTAAAAGCTGGTATAAAATCAAATTCGATATCAGCAAAGCAACATAAACAGCTGTTGAATTTGATTAAAGAATATCTAACAATATTTGATGGGGAATTAAAGAAAGCCAAAGTTCCTCCACATGTTATCCAGTTAAAGTCTGGAGTAGAGAGGAAACAACCCCATCTTTATAAAGTTCCAGAAACATTAAGATCTAATATAGAAAAACAGATAGCAGAATTATTGGAAAAAGACCTAATAGAACCCTCTTCAGCAGAAATAGCATATCCATTGGTATGTGTAGCCAAGAAAGATGGAACTGTCCGACTTTGCGTGGACTACAGAGAGCTGAACTCAGTTAGTAAAATTCCACCTTTTCCTATGCAGAATTCAGAAAATCTTAGATTTAAAGCTGGTGGAGCTCATTACTTGACAACTTTAGATCTCCTTAAGGGATATTGGGAAATACCCTTAGCAGAGCAAAGCCGAGAATTAACCAGTTTTGTATCTCCAAAGGGTCAGTATCAGTGGAAGGTGATGCCATTTGGGTTATCTGGAGCACCAGCAACATTCCAAAGAATAATGAATCAAGTATTACGACCTCATAGTGACTACGCCGAAAGTTTTCTTGATGATATTATCATATTTTCTTCAAACTGGGAAGATCATCTTAATCATATTAAATCCATTTTAGAAACTCTGAAAAAATTGAATTTTTCGGCAAATTTAAAGAAATGCTCGTTTGCGATGTCGAAAGTAAAATATTTAGGACATGTCGTAGGCTCAGGAGAGCACGGCCCAGATCCGGACAAGATATCAGTTATTAAAGATTTGAAAGCCCCTAAAACAAAGAAAACATTGAAGTCACTCCTAGGATTATTTAACTATTACAGAGACTACGTGCCTCGGTATGCCAATATAGCAAAACCTTTAACGGACTTAACTCGGAAAACTGTGCCAAACGACCTCCCATGGTCAGAAGAAGCCGAAAGCGCATTTAATTCGTTAAAGAATTGTTTGTGCTCTATAACATCTCTGTATACACCTGATATGTCGAAACCTTTTGAAATCGATACTGATGCTTCAGTGACCGGAATTGGAGCCTGTCTAATGCAGAGAGATGAGCAGAATAAACTGAAACCTATAACTTTCGCAAGCCAAAAACTGACCCCTGCTCAATCAAAGTGGAGCACTATTGAAAGGGAAGCTTATGCTGTAATATGGGCATTAGGTAAATTCGAAATGTGGACTTATGGAACCACTATTATCTTACACATGGACCATAACCCTTTAAAATATTTGACAGAAACAGTTCCTAAGAACGCCAGATTACAAAGATGGGCATTGGCTCTATCTCGCTATCAAGTGACTATTGCTCATAAGCCAGGAAGCAGTAATACTATTGCAGATGCTTTATCACGCATTCATGAATAAAGTCATAAGTTAGTTTAATATTGAATTTGTTATTACATATATATATATATGTGTGTGTTTATTTTGTTTCTTATATTCAAGTATATTAATTCATTAAGATTATTTAAAGTGCATAAGAAAATCCATGTCAGGATAAATGTGTATTTATATATATTATATATTTTTTTTATTTCTATTATGTGTTTAAATGTTACTTATTTTATACCATAGAAAATATTTAAATTTTAAGTGAAATATAAATGTTATTGCTCTTGATGGAACATTGCATATTAGGTCAAAGATGAGACAATAATTAAGAATTTAAAAGGACAATTAGACTGTCATGAACATTTATTTAAAGATGAAACAATAATTAAGAATTTAAAAGGACAATTAGACTTTCATGGACAGTTATATAAATTATCCACAAATTTTTGTTAGTAGTTTCACTGTGAAGGCCATTGTCCCTCAAGTGAAACTGGAGGGAAGGTGTGAACGCCACACCTCTGAGTTCGAGAGTATCCCAAAACAAGAACTGAAAAGTTTGGTACGAAAGTGTGGCAACAGTGTGTGCGTATGTGAATCCAGATGGACTAACGTTCCATTCTATATGTTGTTTTTAAAATACTTTATTGGATGTTAATTTATGTGTTCGTTTATGTATTTTATGTTTGTGCCGTAAGTAAAAGTAAAATCTTTAAAAGTAAAGAAAGCGTGATCAGTGTCTTAATGTGTCTCGAGATGAATTCACAGGAAGAAAAGAACCAGGTGCGAAAAAGAAGTCGCCACAGACACCAACAGGGTTGCCACAGGCTACTAAAAGGCAACTATTTTTAGCCTGAGGAGACTATGGCAACTTTTTTGACCAAAAAAGCTTGAAAAAGCAACTATTTTCATAAAGGCAACTATTGGGAGATTATTTTTCACCTTTTGCAAAATTCTTCCAGAAATATCAGGAAAATCTTTCAGAGAAAAATATTTTGTATTCATTTTATAAACAATCCCATATCTTAACCTTTTCACCTTTTTATTTTTTTTATTTTTTTTTTTTTACCACTTTAAAGTATGGTTTATCTCTGATGTTGACCCAAAACAGGTGGAACATCCTACGAGAAAGTAGAAATAGCACCAGACATGACATATGTATCTATCAAGCTCGCCAATTTGCTTATTACAAATGGCTGCTAGTATACTCCTGTGTCCTGTTACGTCCTTCCTCATCCTGATTTCATATAAGAAAAAAAAAATAACAAAATTATAAAAGAAAGCTGTTTTAGTAAATCACAAAAGGAAGAATACAGCAAAGGAAACATAAGCTCCTAAGAGCAGACAATACTTAATCTTTTCAACAACCAAATCCCATTTTATTCTATGGGAAAATTTGTTTCCATAATGACTCATTGCCTTGTGTATTTATTTATTTTTAATTCAGTTTTCACATTCAGAAGTTTTTTTTTTTTTTTATGGTATATTTAAATTGAATAGTAAGAAAATATGTATGGTTTTATCCTTTAATGATCGTTAGCATGTGATATTTAAGCTAGTATTTTGGTCACTAGGCTTCTATTTAGGCAACTATTTTAATGCTTCTAGGCTACTAAAGCAACTATTTTTGCTCTCTTTCTTTTGCGGCAACCCTGCACCAAAAACCTCATGTCCCATCAAGAATTAAGTGTGATTTTTGTCAGTAAGCTTCGTTTTGAAAATAGAAAATAATTTTAGGCTACTATAAAATATGGAATGAAAAATTATAGTTACTAGCCATAAAAATTTTGCGAATTTCCATAGTCAGTTTATTGATTAGCCAGTGGCAAAAATAACATATTTAAGTAGTTAATGGTAATTAAGAGTAAAATTTATCCATATTTCAGCAATTGGCTGTAAACTTAATGCATATTGCATTAACCAACTTTAAAAAAAAAAAAAAAAAAGTACAAGCCGTGTAGATTAACAGCTAAATAGCCTTTTACAGCAGTTAATTGCAATTGAACATATATTTTGTCAGTGAGTAGTGAAATTGTAGCTCTCAAGACCTATATTTTGTTTGGGTGTATTTATTTATTTTCATATATTAAAAAAAAAAAAAAAAATTCTTCCTGTTTTTCTTTTCTTTCCTCTTATGTTTTCTCATTTTTTTAAACTTTTAGCTCCTATTTTCCTTTCCCATTATTTTTTGTCTAAAGTTCCCTTTAGCCCCAAATTAATAAAACAAAATTCAAAATTTATTTTTCTTAAATGTTCCCTTTTAACTAATTTTTATTTTTTCTTTCAATTTTATATTACTATAGTTACAACATATTCTAAAAAACTCATTTGGCTATTGTTTTGTGGATTCATTGATAAGTTATTGTGTAAAAATATTTTTATGTTTGAATGCTAAAAATTTGTATTAAGTTTGAAAAAAATATTTTTGTTAATTAAAACATTTCATTATGTCTTATTTTTTTCTTTCTACAACAGAGTCATTCCATTTTAAATCAACAAATGGGGTGTGCAACACCATTTTTGATTTTAATGACAATTTGCACATGCTTTCCCCATACCTTTTAGACCACAAAAATATATTTTTTTTATTTTAAAAAAATTTACCCTTCGATATGTAGGCTATTTTTGTCGTTGCCAACAGCGAAAATTGGATATTTTGATGCTTTGCGTTATGAACTATAACTTTTTTTCTATAAAAGCTATCAAGCTCAACTATAGCTCATTGGAAAGCTAAAAAAAAGATCTTTTTCCATATGGTATCAATAAATTTGAGATTTAAAAACAAAGGTTATTTTTTCAAGGTCAAAGTTTGTGATGCAAAATTAATTTTTTGCCACTTTTGAAAATTAAAAAACCTATGAAGGGCTTGGAATAACAAGCCCTCTTTTTTTTCTTATATACATATATATGGTTGCTTATTGTATTAAAAAGTTTGGCTTGTTATTCAGCCCCCTTCACAAGATACGACCCCCCAAAGTTGCAAATTTTCTAAAAAATCCAATTTTCAATGCTAAAAAAATGCATGTGGGGGGCAAGGTAGATTTTTTTTTACTTGTGTGATTTTAAGTACTTCTTACCATCTTTCAAACAAAAAAAAAGTTACTTTGTTATTCAAAGGCGTTTGGCAGCTATAAGGGTCTAAATTTTCAAATAATTATACTGAAACAACGCAATTATTTTCATACTTCTTAATCTTAGGTGTTAGTGAAAAGTTATTTTTTACTTAATTGTTAGTTTTAAATGGTGAAAACAACTAAAAAGACTAAGAAGAGTTGTCAAAGAACACATTTAAACTTTGATAAGCTAATTTAAGGTTTCTAACATCTTGGTATATAGAATTTAACTTACCTCTCAAAACATGCAAAACTTTTTTGTTCAGTGGTTTATTGTCTCATAGAGAAGAGTTGACAAATGTTCACTCATCACAGGTGTGATATTATGACCACTCATCACAGGTGTGATATAATATGTGATATTACCCTGTGCTGACCATAGTTCTGACGCAGTCAGGATTTTCAAAATATCTTGAAACCGAACCCAAGTTTGGCTATCATGACTTGATTTTTTAAACGATGTTCCAGGTCCTTTAGGATGAAAAAGTGGATCCTGTATTCTTCTTCGACATCAAATACCTTTATTTCCACCACTTCTCCTAGCCACCAGTCACCATCATATACGCAACAAACATAATCGGACAACTTTGGTCGGGTTGTTGGTGTGGATAATCTAAGGTTGATAGGTTCGTCTTTGATGACATGAAAGGTTGTAAAATCTAAAGAAAATGATGTACGTCTGGCATGAATGATATTTCTGTTGAGTGGAATGTAGCTGTGGAAAGACCGAGTTTGGGGTAATGATAGTGCTGTTTTATATCTTTCCTCAAGAACTTTTCCTACTGCATTAACATCATCACAGGAAACATAGAAAAACGTTACACTATTAATATGTTCAGTGCAGTATTCAAAGACATCTAATGGATTCAAGATTTGATTACTGACCGGTCGTTGCAAACTAGCCTTTCGCACTAGCCTCTTCACTGTTCCTCCAATCCCATCGCAAGGGCCTTTCCCGTGGGATGTAGCAAAAAAATGCCACTCTGCTTTTATCCCAAAGTCTTGTTCATGATGGCTCAAGTTAATGAAGTTTTTCCTGTTTTTGTACTGTGCGGCAGATCCATCTGAAAAATAGAATAATTTTGAAATTAAAGCATGATCTGCCTTCAGTTTTTTAACAAGGATCATTTGAAAGGCGTAGAATGTAGTTGTGTTGTGGTCAAGGCAGTCGCTTACAAAGCAAAAACTTTGAGTTTGAATTTCTCCATCTTTTTCCCGGTAGACAACAAAAGGATGAAGCGTACATTGCACACCTGACCAGTGATAGGTCTGCACCTCGTCTTGAACAACACAAAAATCTCCAAGTATCAAAAATTCCCCCTTATCCAGATCTTCTTTCTTTGATTTTAGAAACGCTGCTTGTTTACTGGCAATGAAATGGTGGCTCTTTAGATGCTCAAGTTTTTCACAACACTTAACCAAGAATTCTTGTAAAGGTAGCACACATGATGTCAGTTCACATCTGTCTGTGGACATCCACTGCTTATATGAAACTTGCAAATCCTCAAATTCATCATTTTCCAAGTCAATTTGGGTGCTGTTACTTGGAGAAATCAGTGATAAAATGGCATCCACACCTGGACATGCAGTACATTCCGAAAACATACAATTCTCATTTTCAGTATCACAGACCATAATCTGCCGCAGATCTTTGTAGCTATGATCACTTTTAATCGCTGATAGCATAAGTTTTACATTTTGATGGTACAAACAAACGCACACTGAATGTGTACCAGATGCTCCAGCTAACACACAAAATTTTGGTCTAAGATCGGCAAATTTAGATAACCCTACTTTCAAATCAGGATAATTTTCTTTAAAATGTATGTAAAGTTCCTTCAAGTCACATAAAATGAGCCTTTTTTGAAGGTTTGACTTTTCCCCATTCATTCCTCTCACAGAAATACAGTCCTTTTTTCCAGGCATCATGCGACTACAGGCATCTCTCTGATAAAAATCCTCTATAGCTTTTATTGTACTAGAACCAAGAATATTGCTTGGCTTCTTAGGTTCCAGTTTTGGTAAAACTCCTTGTGTTTTAACTAAATCTTTAGTTTTTCGAATTAAATACTGGCTGACTCCAAATTCTGCTTGAATTTTTGCATAGCTCCAAGTTACAGGCAACAAACTTAAAATGTTTACTTTATCCTGCAGACACTCAGCAGTTTTCATTCTCTCTTTAAGGTCTTCTATTAATTTTTCATAATTATCACATATGTGCTTTTGGCAAGAACTATTGTTTTCTTCATGTGAAACAATTGAAAGGTCAAATGATTTATTTAGTTTATTTGTGACACATTCTGTTATCGCTGAAACTTTTCTTTTTAATGTAGATGATTTACGATCGCGCGATAATTTGGCAACTTTTACAGGTGATACTCCAAGGGCACTACATGCTACATTTACAGACTCGACTAAATCACATTCAGGTATGTACAGTCGGGGAAAAAAAAAGCGCAGCACTCGATGTAACTCCGTTGCTTTTCAATGCACAAAAATGTAATAGGTATCATTCGACGGGGAATTGAGAGTAGATTCAGAAAATAAACGGAAATTTTGAATTGGGGGTCGTCTACATATTAAAACGCGCACCAACTTTGATTTTTTCAATGGTAACCCCCTATTTTTATTTTATATTTGAATTCCTGGGATCGCGACAATGAGAAAAAGTATATTGGTTGTATATTTTGCTTATTTTTTCACAGAGTTATAAGCGTTCAAAGTTTGAAGGTGCTAATGTTAAATTCATATTTCAAACTTTTATTAATATCTTCACAAAAAATAACTTGATCGATATAATTCTTTTTTTACGAGATACAGTGAGGAAACCCAAACATAATCCATCATTAATTTTGATTCTCAAAAATATTTTTAATTCTGAAAAATATTAATAAATTCATATTCATAAAAATTATGAATTATGACCTATATTAATTTTTACATAAAATGAATCCTAATGATGAAAAATATGGGTGTGCAAATTTGCAGCTCATTCCAGTTATTAGTTTTCGAGATATAAATAAATCTTTCTTTTGGAGTGGTTTAGGGGGCCGTCTCTTAAAAATTTTTGAATGAGATAACGAAGCAAATCTTAAAAAATAACGGAGAAAATTGAACAAAATACTTTTATTTTTTATTTAAGGGTCAAATTATATAACAACAATGTCAAATGCAAAGAAATGAAACAAAAATGTTGATTTTTAGACATTTGTGTTAGTATCAAGAATTCCTGTTTTCTAAAGCCCCGCCTTTTATCGTTCTTCAAAACAAAACAATACAGAAACGAAAAATGAATGTGACTTTGAGTATTCGTGTTAAACCCCTTATTTTACATTGACAAAAAATATACACAACTGGTATTTACTTCATCGATTACTGGTGATAAATTTAGAATCCTTTAAACGAACACTAGAAGAAAAAATTAACTAAATAGGCGGGGTTTACTGTTTGAAATACTCTCAAAATAAAATATTTCAAAACAAATTTTCTGTACCACAATTATATTACAGATGGATATAAATTATAACTATATTCTTTCTAATTAATATATTTCTGTCCATAGTATATTTTATTGCAAAAATATGAACACTGGGTACATGCTTAAGAAATAAGTAACACACAAATTACGAAAGAAACGCCCACTGGCATTGTTACAGATTTTCAAATGATGTGAATCTACGTCAGCAGTCGCGAAAGCGTTAATTAAGAAATTATATTTTCATAGAAATTATAAAACAAATCGTACAGTTCCAAAGAGTTCAACTGACCCAAAACTGGTAAGTGCTAATTAAATTGTTTAATATTTACTTTATGAAACCTTACAATAATTTATCCGAAAAGATTTAGTTTATGCGTTGTTGTATATATATATATATATATATATATAGCTATATTATTTCAGTTTGTATATTATGTTACACGTACGAAAGAAAATTTAAGCTTTATTGGTGATCAGTATATCCATGATAGATACTTTTTAATTGAAAAATATTGCAATTTTATAAAAAGTATTGTCTGACCAATCGTAAGTGTAATGTATTTAAATATACCTAAAATTATCTAAAAAAGTACTAAAGTATATACATATCCAAAAAACTAAATTCATGATAATTAAGATACCGCAAAGGTGTTAATATATATATATATATATTTTTTTTTTTTTTTTTTTTTTTTATAACTCTTTTTTTCTTGAAATATTTCCGGTGTGAAACAGTATAATTTTGTCTAGTTCTTGTAGGATCTTAATTTTATTTTTCTATATTTAGAGATAGCCCCCTAACACATTTTTGATCATAACTCTATGAATACTAAAGATAAAGTATACAAACAGTATACTTTTCCGCACTGCCAGACTCTCAGAAATTTGAATATGAAGTCAAAATTGGGTGTTACTATTGAAAAAATCAAAGTTGGCACTCATTTTAATATGTAGATGACCCCTAATTCAAAATTCGACGACATTTTCAGAAAGTGCATTTCATTTCCTGTTGAATGGTGTCTATTAAGTTTTTCTGCGTCAATTAATAATGAAATACCATCAAGTGCTGCGTTTTTTTTTTCCCCGACTGTACATTTCTTCATTATTATCTTTATAGGTTTCAACTCTCTGATTTTGAATTTTATTTAAACATTTAGAGCACAGAGATTTTCCAGGGATAAGATTCAAATTTGTGTTTTTCAAATACAAATCTTTGCTTATGATTCTCAGCGATTTTGTAATCACCTTATTATGTTCCGAAAATGGGTCACAGCAGGAAGTTCCATAAAGGTGAGAAAATTTATCTAAAAACTTTTTTGCATGGTAAGTACAAACAGTTTCAATTGTTTTACATCCAGTTCTCAATTGCAGTAAAGTTTTATCATCATCATTATACTTAGAAATACTCTCTACAGTTGACTGCCTGCTATAACTTAAAATGTTACAATTATCTTTCATAAAAATTCCCATGGAGTTATCCATAATTCATTTACTCTTTATATGCAGAAAAACAAACTTATATTTAAGAATTCTAAAAAATAATTTCTTTTTTTACCTTCAACAAGGACAGTTATTCACCAAAATATTCTGTAAATATGTATATTTCTTGACCTTGAAATGAAAAAACCTACATGAAAGACAAAAATTTACAAGATTTTACAGCAAGAACACTTCCCAGCAACCTACTCCTTTCAGAGTTAAAGAAACAACTAAGTTATAAAGCAGTTCCATGTGACATCATTGGCAGGCAGATCATTTGTCTTACCCTATATTATTGGTCAAATTGTATCCAATAATATTCAAGCAGCCTTGTCATTGGCACAGTTCCTACCACAGGTAGGTACTGTTTGCCTAAAGGGAACTGTTTTATACATGTGGGAGCAAGGCTGGACAAGTTGAAATCTGTCTATTCTTGCTTTTAACTGGCAAATAGATTACTATAAATGAGGAAAAGTAGGAATATGATATATTCTTATTTGTGAGGTCAATCTAAGTCCATCAAATAAAAAAAAAAAATAATAAATGACATGTTTCCAAAAAAAAGTACATGAAAAAATTGGATAGTTTTAGTGTGATTATTTGAAAATTCAGACCCTTATAGCTGCCAAACGCCTTTGAATAACAAAGTAATTTTTTTTTTGTTTGAAAGATGGTATGAAGTACTTAAAATCACACAAGTAAAAAAAAATTTACCTTGCCCCCCACATGCATTTTTTTAGCATTGAAAATTGAATTTTTTAGAAAATTTGCAACTTCGGGGGGGGGGGGGGGATTCGTATCTTGTGAAGGGGGCAGAGTAACAAGCCAAACTTTTTAATACAATAAGCAACCTTATATATGTATATAAGAAAAAAAAGAGGGCTTGTTATTCCAAGCCCTTCATAGGTTTTTTAATTTTCAAAAGTGGCAAAAAATTAATTTTGCATCGCAAACTTTGACCTTGAAAAAATAACCTTTGTTTTTAAATCTCAAATTTATTGATACCATATGGAAAAAGATCTTTTTTTTTAGCTTTCCAATGAGCTATAGTAGAGTTTGATAGCTTTGATAGGAAAAAAGTTATAGTTCATAAAGCAAAGCATCAAAATATCTAATTTTTGCTGTTGGCAACGACAAAAATAGCCTTCATATCAAAGGGTAATTTTTTTTTAAATAAAAAAAATATATTTTTGTGGTCAAAAAGGTATGGGGAAAGCACATGCAAATTGTCATCAAAATCAAAAATTGTCATGCAACAACTTTTTTGAAAATTTGTTGATTTAAAATGGAATTACCCAACAATAATTAAAATAAGGTCAGGATGTTTCATTAACTTTGTAAGCTAGTACTTTAAAATATGATTTACTTTTTTATATTATTGTTTTATCCAGTAAAAACATTACAAATTATGACAAAATTAAATAGAGCAAATAGCTCTTCACTGTTTCTTCAGAAATTCTAGCTGCAGGTAACACTTTCATGTGTTAATGTTTTAATTTCTGTCTTTTTATGAATCATTTTACTTATTCGGTTCATTTTAATTTTCTTACTGTTTCGTAAAGATTATAATCCCCCCCCCCCCTTTTTTTTTTTTTTTTTTTACTAAATTAAAAAAAAAAAAAAAAAAATTGTATCTTAGAGGTATAAAGGACACCATGTTAATTTTGTGAAAAAAAGCACCATGTTCTTTATGTGCATTTTTAGATTTATATAGAGGCATTAAGCACTAATATACAATTACTATAAAGAAAAAAAAAGACAGTGAAAAAAAAAATGCTCATTTTCTTTATGACAAATATATGTCATTGCATCAAAGACATGGAGTTAACTCTTTTCATAAAATAGACATAGTGTCCTTTACCTCCGCAGTACAGAATTACTTCTTACCAAAAATTAATCTGAGATAAAGTTTAAAAAAAAAAAAAAAAAAACCCATAGATTTGATTAAAACATTAAAAAAAATACAACCTTTTTTTCTTCATGTCATACTGTCGACTAGTTTCACATGGGGCACCCCAGCTTGGTCTCCGACGACATGGTGCTTGAAGTATGTTGAAACTGTTGTTCCACGCCTCTTTTCTCTCTTTTAAAGACTCGGCGCCATTGCCAGTTGAGTAGAGCCCCATCGTTGCCATTGCAATTATTAAAACTTGATAAAATTTCTACTGCTTCTCTAATGGCGGCGTAACCGTGGTTATGATAATTGGCTAATTTCTTTACTTGCTCGAATTTAATATTAATATTATCGTCTTTGTTTACCTGAGTTAATGCAGTAGTTATTTTCCGGTGGCTATATCGTGGCTGTGTTCCTTAATACGCGTTTTAATTTTTCTTTTTGTTTTTCCTATGTAACACATCTCTCTACCTTGACTATTAGTATATGGGATTTTATATATGCCAGCGGTTTCTTTCTAAAGGGTTTATTTTGTCTTTATCGCTCCTAATCAGCTGAAAGATATTGGGGTTTGGTTTGATGGTTATGTTTACATTGTGTTTAGCTGCAACTTTTTAAATTTTATTTGAAACTCCGCGATCATATGGAATTGAAGTGGTATATTTAAGTTGTGGCTTTTGAAAATTATTGATTTGGTTTAAACTTTTTAAATGTTTTTTGAATAAATTGTCTACTTAATAGTTTATTTGAATAACCGGCTTTTTGGGCGTTGATATTTTTTATTTTGTTTTTGAGGATTCTAGGGTCTTTGCAAATTATAATAGTGCGGTTGATATGGGCTTGAATAGCATTAATTTTATATTTGAAGGGTGTTTTACTATTTTTATGGATTATTTCATTGCTGCTATTGCAGGGTTCCTCTAGGGCCTTGAAAGTCCTTAAGAAGTACTTTAATTTCATTTTCTTTTTCAGGGGCCCTTAAAAGTACTTGAATTTCGTGTAAAGTCCTTGAAAATCCTTGAATTTTCCGCTCTAGCAAACGCTTGATCAAGGTTAAACAATCTCCATCTCCACACGCACACACCGTTGTCTAATATAATGCATTTTGTCGTAAAATTCTCATTTAATCATCTTGCTTTTGCATATAGTTTCAGCTTATTTGTCTGTTTTGCCAATCTCATACCTGTTTCAGTGGCGGATTTAAGGGGGAGCCCCCCCACCCCAAAAAAAAAAAAAAAAAACTCACATTCACAATTGAATATTGCAATTGTAAATTTTTTATTGGTCTAGAACAGGCCTGTCCAACACAAAACATTTGGTGGGTCGCACTGAATATTTATTTTATTCAGGAGGGCCGCACCATATGTATATATGTGTATTTGTATCTATAAATTTGCGAGTGCATGAATCATGTATGTATATACCTTTTGGGGGGAGGGAAAGATGAAGACTCGGAGCCGAATATATTAATTTAAATTAGTTTAATTCATAAATTAACAATAGAATTGTGTAACATTTTTGACTATACATTAATAACTATTATAAAAATAACTAGCAATCAATCTAATGACATTTCATTACGACAGTGTGATTCATCAGATATATCATAATCGAAATGTATTTTGACTTCGAAAATTCAGAACGAATTTATCAATTTTTAATGTGTTAACCAAAGTTGTCATTTAAATAGTGTTAGTCTCCTCACGGGCCACAGAAAACTACACGGTAGGCCACATGCGGCCCGGGGGCCGCGGGTTGGCCACCACTGGTCTAGAATAACACTTTGGAAAAATCTTAGCCACCCCCCCCTCCCAAAAGTGAAGTTCTGGATCCTCTGCTGACCTGTTTGGTAGACTAGTCATTAATTTTGAGCAGAAAGTGATCAGACCAGCACTCAAACCTAAGAACTTTGGAATAATCATAATGATTCCAATTCCAAATCTTAAACTAATCATTTTTTGACTTTTGTAAAAGTTAATTTGGTCAATCCATCAAAAATGTGAAAACAGGCAAAGTTATTATTCTAATTATAAAAAAAAATACTGATAAAAGTAGTTACTAAAGTTTTGTGCATATGCCTAGTGTTCTGTGGTTTACTAAAGTTTTGTGTATGTATATGCCTAGCATTCTGCAATTTTCTCCCATAGTCCTTGAAAAATTTCTAATGGGCCTTAAAAAGTACTTGAAAAGTCCTTGAATTTTTTTCCTTTTTAAGAGTGGGAACCCTGTATTGGGTTTTCTGTAAACTTGGGTGGTTATTTTATTACTATGGTGAGTGATGGTGACGTCTAAAAAATTCAGTTGTTTGCAATTTTCTTCTTCAAGAGTGAACTTAATATCAGAGTCTATTTGATTTATGATATTTAAAGTTTCGTTAGGGTTTGTTTTTTGATCAATTATTGCAAAGACGTCATCTACATAACGAAACCAATAAAAAATTTTGTTTTTAAGTTTTTCATCAAAATTATTTTCAATTTTACGTAATTTGAATTCTGCTAAAAATTCCGAAATAGGAGATCCCATTGGGACTCCTTTGATTTGTTTATAGAATTTTTTATTAAAAGTGAAGTAATTTTCATTTAACAGGAAGTTGGTGGCAATGTTAAGAGTTTGTGCAATTAGCATGTTCGTATATTGTTCTTTTATTTCTTGATTTATTAATTTTGCAATATTTTTAATGTCTATTGAGCAGGATTTAACCTGGCAAAAAAATTACTTTAGCATTTTAGCGAAAATAGACAAGCATTTTTTTAGCTTTTTCGAAAGTTAATTAATTCTTTGGATACCATTGATTTCTTTTACTTACAAGGAACATCACCCAAGTGTCCGGCTCGGATTTCAATGAGAGAGAGGCGTTTCTTTCATATTTGATATGCTATCAAATTTTACTCAAAAATATGCAAAAAATTTGTATTTATACAGCAAGTGAATACTCAAATGAATAATTCTGTTGAAATAATTTTCAGTAATACTATAAATTTTCATTTGTAACTTAAACATGAAAGCTCAAAATTATTTTTCTAATCATTTAGTATTTTTAAGTCACACGCAAAAGCGGAGCTTACTGTTGATATGTGACTGATGTCGTTTTTAACATTTTAAAAATTCAATAAATATAGAAAACATGGACAATAGAAAAAATTTCTATGATCAAAAATATTTGGTACATGCCCTCTATCAGAAATTAAAGTTTCATTAAAATCGCACCCGGACACGATGGTCCTTGTTAGCTTTGTTATCCTCAGTTTTGTTTTTTATTCCTTTTGTTCATCGATGATTTTAACCAAGCATCCATATTTGTGACCGTAAAAATATAAATCAGGGAAACTATGTTTTGATATTAACAATAGAAAAAGAGGTACTCACATCATACGTGCAAAATGAAAAAGCAATTTAAAAATTAAATAAAGTGTAGTGGTAGATAATCGTGAAATACTAGTGCTAAGAATGCTTCTATTCTATACGTCTATCTTCTGACATGCTTTTAAATATTTTTGCATTTAAATTCAATCATTAAAAATTAAAAATAAATCCAAATTACTATATAAATAATGATTCCCAAAAATTTCAGTCCTTTCATAGTTTTTGCCTGCAAATATTACAAAAAAAAAAAAAAATCAGAGTATAGAGATATTTTATACAGTTATCCAGTTTTAGCTTTTTAGCGAAATTCTGACCAACATGTTTTAGCAAAATATGATACCTTTTAGCAAAATGCTAAAAAAAAACTAATGGCAGTTTAAACCCTGCTATTGAGGGATAAAGATTTACTACATCGAAGCTAACAAACTGAAAATTTTCTTGAACATTAATTTCATATATTTTGTGGATGAAGTCTTCAGTGGAATTTAAGCTGTGAGATGAGGGGGGGAAGCAAACTTTTATAAATTTCTGCCATGTATTTTTCTAAAAAGTAAGTAGGGCCTTCACTTTTACTAACAACGGGTCTGATTTAAGGGGGATCTTTATGGTCTTTATACCTACCGAAAATTTGCGGTGTATTAGCAGCAAAACTATTAAAACTGGGGGGGGGGGGGGGGTTATTGTTAGGCCAGGTTCCTTCCTTAATTATTTTTTGTGTTTTTTCGATTATTTTGTTGATGGGGGTCTTTTTTTATTAAAGCAGTGCCTATTTAATTTATGGTTTCTTCCATTTTATTTGTATATTCCTGACGATTTAAAATTGCAATTTTTCTAGTTTTATCAGTTATAGTACAAACAACATTTTCATTTTTCTTCAAATTTTTAAGGGCTTTAATGTCTTCCTGATTAATTTTATTATTTTTAAGTCTTTTTAATTTCATGCACAGCAGTGTTTCTAATGTGAATTTGAGCTTCTTTTGAAACATTTTTTATGGCTGATTCTATTTTTGCAACTCTATCCTTAATTTTAATTGGCTGATCTAAAATGTATTTTTGTCCCATTTTTAGTAAACTATCCTGATGGCTATTTATTTTAACGTCTGATGAATTTATATATTGGAAAATTTTTTGAGTGGGGGGGGGGGGGGGTTGATATTATTTCTGTTATTATGCAATTTTTTATTTTGTCTTTTTGTGATCGAATTTCTTTCCATTTCGTTGTACAAATTAATTTTTCTTGATAGGATGGTCCATTCTTCTTTATTACAACAGTCCTTTAGGTTATTGTACAGTTCATCATAAATATTTTTACATTTAAACATATAGGATTTTCTTGCGCGAATAATTTTACTGAGTAATTTTCTTTCAAATTTTTTAACATCATTCAAATAACTATTTAAGAGTGTTTTGTTACGGATCCTCATAAAATTCGGTGTTATCTTAAAGAATTTGCAATCTTTTAAAAACTCTACATTTCTTTCGGAATTTATTAATTTTTTGCTTGTGTTTTTTAATTTACTAAAGATATTATATGAGTTCATAATTTAAAAAAAAAAAAAAAAAAAAAAAAAAAGGCCAATTTTCTGAAAAGTAACACTGTAAACTGTTGTCATTACTAAAACGATTTAAAAAAAAAAAAAAAAAAGTCACAAATTTGGCCAAGGGTGTCCCATACTAAAGCTGTGCTCCATGGTTCGTACACTTTTAAAAATCCTTGAAAAGTGCTTGAAAATTGCTATAATATGTTAAAAAGTACTTGAATTTCAATCCCTCCCACTGTTCTGTTCAAAAGAGATATCATAGATAGAATTAGGAAACCTTTGTTTAAGGTGACTTGGCATCAGGTTTTTATATGAAAGCTTATATTTCCATATAATATTTATAAATTGAGCTATATTAGCACGATACTAGTCTTCACCAAGCTAGTAGCATGTGTTTTGCACTTGAAGAAAAGCTACTTCTTTCTAAACCGGTTGTGCTTTCCACAATTTCATGATTTATGAAGAAGTTTTCAAGTTTAAATTTTTAACTATATTAGGACCTGTGGCAAAATTTAGGCGAAACAGTGACATTGGCGCAGAACAGAAATTGTCACTTGCAGGAAGAACTGCTTATAAAATTAAAGAGAGTTCTAAATTTCTGTAGAAAATGGAAACTCATGTCTTATATTTAAGAATTCTCCAACAGTCTGCTAATAATATTGATATCTTTATAATTATCTCTACTATTGTGTCAATATTGTCTTGCAGAATATGTTTTCACAAACAATGCTTGTCACAGAAAACATAAAAGTATTCTGTCACAGAGATATTAGATTTGTATAATAAAATATATTCAAGGAAAAATTTTTAAGGTTTTGCCATTTTCCACTGGAAAATTAAAATGTGATCAATGATATTAAAAAAAAAAAAATGGAATGTCAACCTTTGTATAAGTGTGGCATTTTCTTATGTTTTATTTTTTTTTCTGTGTTTTTTTATTGTATCTTTTTATTTAAAAACATGTTTTAAATTACCTCAGATATACTCAGGATAATACAGGGTGTTTATAAAGTCCCGGACCCATTTTGATGTTTAATAGGTAACTCATAAAATAATGAAGATATAAACAAACTTATGACATTTATTGATGGAATAACTCATATATTTTGTTTTCAGGTTTGAATATCTTTACTTTTGTAAATATCGTCTGCGCGTGTGGTTAATTTCAGATAATTTCATTTTCCAGTCTAAATATCTGTACTTTTCTAAATATTGTCTGCTTATTAATTGCATTTTTCTCTCTTTTGTTTTTGGGAACTATTGCAACGTTATGTTTACTTTTGATGTGTTAGTATGTAGTACTTTTGTATGTGATGTTTTATTCGAGCGGATATTAAGGAGAATGCATACACGACAAGAGAAAGTACAGATTTTATGGTGGTACATAGATACGAAATCGATAGTGCAAGCACAGAGAAATTGCAGAAGAAATTACCAAAATCATTCTCCATCCAAAGTAGCATCTTGCGGTGGAAAAATAATTTTCTAGAAACTGGAAGTATCGCAGATAAGATACGTTCCGGACGTCCCTGCACAAGTGATTTTGATGTTGACCGTGTCAGAGAGACATTTTTACACAATCCTAGAAGATCTGTGAGATTTGGAGAATTGGATATGCCAATTTCGACGGTGTACATGGTTATTAAGAAAAAATTAAGACTGCATGCATACAAAGTTCAAATTGTTCAAGTTTTGGAACTGGACAATAGGCCTAGGAGGATGGCCTTTGCAACAGATATGATAAGGAGGATAGAAGATGATGCTGATTTTCTGAAGCGCATAATGTTCTCTGATGAATCATCCTTTCATGTTTCTGGCATTGTTAATCGCCATAATGTGCACATATGGGGATCTGAAAACCAGGGTTCGTTGATTTAAATCAGCTTGATTAAAATCTTGATTTAAATCAATGGATTTTTTTAAAAAAATCATTGATTTAAATCAACTGATTTTTTTAAAAAGTCATTTATTAAATTTGAATCATTTTTCAAAACATTTTATGATCTAAATTTTTTAATCTTGTTGGAATGAGTTTCAAGTACAAAATATGTTGCATTTACAACCTTTGATTAGCAAAACTATATAGGTATGTGTGTGTGTGTGTGTGTGTGTGTGTTGGCACTTATGAACCAATTACTTTAAATCTTACACTATTACTATAAAACCTGGATCGACCTATGCTTAAGCTTCAGTTATTTTCTTTGATAACATTTTATTTTGCATATTTATGTGCATTATTGGGATTGGTCCTATTTCAATTTTTTTTAGATAGTGTTAACTTTCATGCCATAATTATAAATTAACTTTGTTTATAATAATACCATGGATATTTACATGTAGATCCATTAAATTAATAATACAGTATGTTATCCAGAATCAGAATGATCAAAGAAATGTTTTATTCTTCCATAACACTCAGAGACGTTTATCTTTAAATATGGAAATTGTCTGCTCCATTTGTATTTTTAAATTTCATATAAAAGGTATTTGGTTAAAATGAGAAGTTTCATCTTTTAGTAATAAAGTGATCATATGATTTTACAAAATGATGAGTTGAAAAATCTATAATAATATGCATTTAGAGTAAAAGTAAATGCTCATATAACATGGCAGTTATTTTTCGTATATTCTGTTTTTAAAACTAAAAGAGAAGGTAAAATTTCAAGTTAAATTTGTTTATTAATTTGTATTTTGATTTGAGTAGGCTATAATTCTTGTGGTCGTAAATGTTAAATTTCATTATCCATCAGCGTTAAAAGTTAAAACAACTGTTTAAGATATAGATTACTTTTACAGATCTAAAGTAATGAATGAGTAACTATAAATTTGTAGACTTTTTAAAAAAATCTGATTTAAATCGAAAAAATCGGATTTTTTTTATTTTTTTAAAAAAATCAAAAAAATCACGAACTCTGCTGAAAACCCCCATGAATACCGTGAGGCACAAAGGGATTCCCCAAAGGTTAATGTGCGGTGTGGACTAATGCACGACCGAGTCATTGGGCCTTTCTTTTTTACAGAAAAGACGGTCTCATCAGTCGTATACTTAGACATATTGGAAAACTTCGTATTTCCACAACTAGAAGAGCTTCAGCCACATATCTTTTTGCAACAAGATGGTGCATCACCTCATTGGGGTACCATCGTTTGTAGTTCTTTAAATGACCATTTTCCCAGGAAGATGGATTGGGCGAGAAGGTCCAATTCCTTGGCCACCCAGATCACCTGATATAATGCCGCTGGACTTTTTCCTTTGGGGATTTGTAAAGGACAATGTTTACAGGAGGAGAGCAGGGTTGGTTTTTTGATGTCAAAAACTGGTTTTTGACGTGACAAGTGTCAAAAACTGTCTAAAACCATATGTCATGTGAAAATTGGAAATTGTAACTTAAAATAATTGTATTCATATTTTTAAGTTGCAATGTACTTAGTATATAAGTTAACATTGGTTATATATATATATATATATATATATATATATATACAGAAAGAGATAAATGTTTATGTTAGGAAACATATTTATGCATTGTCTTAAGAGGAGAGTGAATGTTTATAAATCTTTTTTAATTTTTTGTAAATTGCCATAGAGCTACGAAAAATTGCATTTGTATATGGTAAATTATACTAGTAATACAATTAAGCATATTAAAAATTCTTTAAAACTGACTAAATTTTACCAAAAAAAATTAAATTTTAAATGTTTTCTGTTTCCCCTGAAATTCCAATGAAAATTTTTTGCATTCAATTTTTTTTTTTTTTTTATTATTATATCATATCGATGAATCCACAAAGTAATATTCAGATATTTTAGAATATATTGTTAAACTTATAATAATGTGAAATCAAGATATAAAATTAAAAATTAATTAGATGCGAGCAATTATAAAAAGTGTAGGATATTTACTTATTTTTAACTACATACAGTTTGAGAAATGTTAACGTATTATTTAATATTGGGTTTCGTTTTAATGTACAGGCTGGTCCAAAAAACATGATAGAAAGTATTTTAAATTCCTGATTTCAAATGCACTGATATAAGTATAATTCTTCCATATTGTAATTGCACATATATTGGCATTTAAGGTGAATGCTTGATTACCGGAAATAATGAATAACCAATATAGAATCACCGACCTTGGAAGAACGATTATTTATCGTAAGAATATTTTTTGAGGTGTCATTGAGGTACGGAAAATCCTCATCTCAGTGTCGTCTCACAACTGTATCCACAAAGGGTCATGGTATGGTGTGCCATATCGCATATCGTCCAAGCGGATGAGTGGTTCGATATTCATTGATGGTATGGTCATGGGAGTGAAGTATCGAGAGTTTCTAGAGCGTCCTTTTTTCCCTTTTTCTATCTGTCTCAACATGACGCACCAGTACTGGTTCATGTAAGATGGGGCTCATTCCCATAGAACTGCTGATGTCTTCCTGTGGCTTAAAACGACGTTTAGTGAATGTTTGATTACATTGTATGCAGAAAAATTCACGGGGCACAGGATCGAGGGGTCCCCATACAGTCTGGACCTAAATCTGTGCAACCTCTTATGGGTTTACACCAAGAACAGAATGTATAGGAATCCCCTGAATCACTTGAGGGCCTGAAATCGACCTTCAGAATTGAGATTGATGCACTTGATTCCGACACACTCCAGCTCTTTATGACAGTTTCAGAACTGGCTTTATAGTCAGGGACGGTAGACATTTCAAGCACCTTGTATATTAAATGTCATTCATATCTTTATTCAATAACATAGGTTTCATGTTCTTGCATATTTTAGTTTTTCCACAACGATCACTTACTTTCTTTCATGTTTTTCGGACCACCCTGTATTTAATATTACATTTCAATGCATATAATTGCAAATTTTCATACTTTTTATTCACAAAAGAGAGATGTGCTTTCCATTAACCTCTTCATTAAAAATTTAGTTCATCTAATCATGCAATACCTAAAATATTTTTAATCATATAACATTAAAACATGCTATTGATATTGATTATAACCAAAATGATAAAACATGATACAATATTGCACAGTAATTTTATTCATTGGGATAAAATACTTATGGCACCTTTTAATTATCAGTCCGTATATATTTAGAAGAGTTTTGTTTACTTTTTAAAAATAAGACCTTGTAAAATATTTGATGACTTAATGTGGAATAAGTAGTTCACCTTAGAACAGACAAATTTCTATTTTCAAATTTTTGTATTTTGTAAAGGTTAATATCTTTTTTTTTACTTAAACAGAAATCATTGGTGTTCATAGGAAACAGATAATACTCTTCTAAAAATTATTTTTATCATGAGAAACTTATAAACTAACCACTTCTTTTAAGACAACATTATTTTATTTCTCTAAATATGACTACTTAATTGTTAAAATATACCAAGAAATGTAAAATTTAAGATTTTTGACGTGACAGTTTGAACTGTGGTTTAAACCATCAAAAACTGTCATGCGTCAAAACCTGCCAACACTGGAGGAGAGTGTCCAACATTGAAGACCTAAAAGTCAGAATTACAACCGCAATAGCCTCTGTGCATGCCGAAATGCTTGCCACTACCTGGCGTGAGATTGACTATCGACTTGATATTCTCCGTGCGACGAATAGGGCACACGTGGAAGTTCATTGACAAGGGTCATGAAACTTTTTGAGTCTGTCTAACCATTTATGTTATTAATTTTAATCTATCTTTATTATTTTATGAATTATTAACATCAAAATGTGTCCAGGACTTTATAAACACCCTGTATATTTTGGCATTAATTTGTTTCTAATAATAATTTGGCTTCTGAGGAATTAAAATTGGGTGAGGAATTTGGCTTAAGTTTTACATTAACTGCTATTTCTGTTTCTGTAGAATCAACTGAAGCTGTTAAAAGAAGTCCAGGGCATAAGCTAAGAAAATGTTGTGAGAATGGTTATTGGACCTCTTTGTAAGTATCTGTTAAAGTAAAATGTAATGAAAAATTCACAACTTGCAACAAAATAAGTGTGATTTTTTTTTTTTTTTAGCAGCTATTTCATGAACTAATTTTTTAAAAGCTTATTTTTTTTTATATATATTTTTTATAAGCAGCTACTTGATATTAAGCTAATTCTTTTAAAAGCTTATTTTTTTTTATTAATAATCCTAATAAACCAAACGTCCAATTTTCTGAAAAGTAACACTGTAAACTGTTGTCATTACTAAAACGATTAAAAAAAAAAGTCACAAATTTGGCCAAGGGTGTCCCATACTAATGCTGTGCTCCATGGTTCGTACACTTTTAAAAATCCTTGAAAAGTGCTTGAAAAAAAAAGTATCAAGTGCTTGAAAATTGCTATAATGTGTTAAAAAGTACTTGAATCCCCCCCCCCCAAGTTATATTTATAATATTTATAAATTGAACTATATTAGCACAATACTAGTCTTGCTTTTTTCACCAAGCTAGTAGAATGTGTTTTGCACGTGAAGGAAAAAAGCTAGGTACTTCTTTCAAAACCGGTTGTGCTTTCCACAATTTCATGATTTGTGAAGAAGTTTTCAAGTTTACATTTTTAATTATATTAGTACCTGTGGCAGGGTTGTAATTTTGACCGGTCAAAACTGATTTTGACCAGGACGCTGGTCAAAAATGGTTTTAACCGTCCAAAAGTGGTCAAAAATGGTCAGCACTGTTAAAAATGGTTTTAAACAGCTTTAATTTTAATAATAATTGTTTTTGCAATTAAAAATAACTTTATAAGTAATAAAAACAACAATTCATTAAAAATAACCACTTGTGATTGCGATTTTGCCACTTGTGATTGCATTTCAAGGAGAGTCTTTACCATATCTGAAAGCGTAAAAAATACTTGGACCTGATGTCTGGTGGGCAGCAATGAAGAAGATAAAAGGCATTGATGTAAAGTTTGTTGATTTCGCATTACATCTAATGAACTGTTGTGCCAGCTCGTCTTCAATAGAAAGACTATTTTCAAAGTTTGGACTTATTCAAAACAATTTACAAAACCGTCTAAGTTTACAGACAACTGCAAAACTTGCGACTAGTAACCAATTTTTAAATTCAATATAAATTCCAAAAAAGGGTGTGTAAAAATTAATTAAAACAATTGTGTTGTTTCTTGGTGATATTATTTGTGTTACGACATTCCTAAGTTATGACGACATTTTTAACAAATGCTTATTTAGTTTTAACATGTAATACTAAGATATATTTCATTGGTAGCAGATTTTAATTTCTGACCGTGATTGGTAGTAAATAAATTCAATTACGAATTTCAGTGGTCAAAACTGATATCGACCAGGACGGTTAAAACCGCTGGTTAAAACCCCTATGGTTAAAACCGATACAACCCTGACCTGTGGCAAAATTTAGGCGAAACAGTAACATTGGTGCAGAAAAGAAATTGTCACTTGCAGAAAGAACTGCTTATAAAATTGAAGATATTTCTAAATTTCTGTAGAAAATGGAAACTCATGTCTTATATTTAAGAATTCCCTAACACTCTGCTAATAATATTGATATCATTTTAATTATCTCTACCTATTATGTATGAAATGGGATGAGATTTTTCAGCTGATTTCAGCTTTTTTGTACATTTAGCTTTTCAGATTTTTAATTTTTTTTCAGCTTTTTTTTTATGTTTCTGATGTGCATTTCTTCTTTTTTTATACATTTAAGGTTAAAATAAATATTTATTTCTCTATTATAATAGATTTTGTCATCAAAATTCTAATATTTAATTTCAACGTCTTGTCTTTGCATACAGTTTCAGCTTTTTTGTATTTTTGCTAATCTCATCCCTGTATGAATTAGAAAATATGTCAATATTGTCTTGCAGAATATGTTTTCACAAACAATGCTTGTCACAGAAAACATAAGTGTTCTGTCACAGAGATATTAGATTTGTATATTAAAATATATATTCAAGCAAAAATCTTTATGGTTTTGCCATTTTCCACTGGAAAATTAAAATGTGATCAATGATATAAAAAAATGAAATGTCAACCTTTCTATTGGTGTGGCAATTTCTTATGTTGTATTTTTTTTTCTGTGTTTTTTTATTGTATCTTTTTATTTAAAAACATATTTTAATTTACCTCAGATATACTCAGGATAATATATTTTGGCATTAATTTGTTTCTAATAATAATTTGGCTTAAGTTTTACATCAACTGCTATTTCTGTCTCTGTAGTTTGAACTGAAGCTGTAAAAAGAGGTCCAGGGCGTAAGCTGAGGAACATTAGGAAAATGTTACAAGAATGGTTATTGGACAAGTCTCTTGACCTCTTTGTAAGTATCTGTTAAAGTAAAATGTAATGAAAAATTCACAACTTGCAACAAAATAAGTGTGATTTTTTTTTTTTTTTTTTTTTTTTTTGAGCAGCTATTTCATAATAAGCTAATTTTTAAAAGCTTATTTTTTTTTATTTATATATATTTTTTATAAGCAGCTACTTGATATTAAGCTAATTCTTTTAAAAGCTTATTTTTTTTATTAATAATCCTAATAAACCAAACGTCCAATTTTCTGAAAAGTAACACTGTAAACTCTTTTCATTACTAAAACGATTTTTAAAAAAAAGTCAAAAATTTATCCAAGGGTGTCCCATACTAATGCTTTGCTCCATAGTTCGTAAACTTTTAAAAATCCTTGAAAAGTGCTTGAAAAAAAAAGTATCATTCTCAAGTGCTTGAAAATTGCTATAACGTGTTAAAAAGTACTTGAATTTCACCCCCCCCTCTCCCCCACTGTTCTGTTGAAAAGAAACATCATAAATAGAATTAGGAAACCTTTGTTTAACCCCTTAACGCGCTGTCCTTGCTGCGAGGATAGATCCAGCTGCAAAAATTCTCGTTTATAACATATCAGAAAGAGGCAAATTTTTAAACCTTAAAATTTAAAATTTCTTTTAGATTAATTCAGTTCATGAATTCCGGTGGCAGTATAATATAAATGTTTCAAATTGTCTTGCGCCACAAAGGGTTAAGGCGAGTCGGCATCAGGTTTTTTTTTATATGAAAGCTTATATTTCCATATAATATTTATAAATTGAACTATATTAGCACAATACTAGTCTTGCTTTTTTCACCAAGCTAGTAGCATGTGTTTTGCACGAGAAGGAGAAAAGCTACTTCTTTCAAAACCGGTTGTGCTTTCCACAATTTCATGATTTGTGAAGAAGTTTACAAGTTTAAATTTTTAATTATATTAGTACCTGTGGCAAAATTTAGGCGAAACAGTAACATTGGTGCAGAAAAGAAATTGTCACTTGCAGAAAGAACTGCTTATAAAATTGAAGATATTTCTAAATTTCTGTAGAAAATGGAAACTCATGTCTTATATTTAAGAATTCCCTAACAGTCTGCTAATAATATTGATATCATTTTAATTATCTCTACCTATTATGTATGAAATGGGATGAGATTTTTCAGCTGATTTCAGCTTTTTTGTACATTTAGCTTTTCAGATTTTTAATTTTTTTTCAGCTTTTTATTTATGTTTCTGATGTGCATTTCTTCTTTTTTTATACATTTAAGGTTAAAATAAATATTTATTTCTCTATTATAATAGATTTTGTCATCAAAATTCTAATATTTAATTTCAACGTCTTGTCTTTGCATACAGTTTCAGCTTTTTTGTATTTTTGCTAATCTCATCCCTGTATGAATTAGAAAATATGTCAATATTGTCTTGCAGAATATGTTTTCACAAACAATGCTTGTCACAGAAAACATAAGTGTTCTGTCACAGAGATATTAGATTTGTATATTAAAATATATATTCAAGCAAAAATCTTTATGGTTTTGCCATTTTCCACTGGAAAATTAAAATGTGATCAATGATATAAAAAAATGAAATGTCAACCTTTCTATTGGTGTGGCAATTTCTTATGTTGTATTTTTTTTTTCTCTGTTTTTTTATTGTATCTTTTTATTTAAAACATATTTTAATTTACCTCAGATATACTCAGGATAATATATTTTGGCATTAATTTGTTTCTAATAATAATTTGGCTTAAGCTTTACATCAACTGCTATTTCTGTTTCTGTAGTTTCAACTGAAGCTGTAAAAAGAGGTCCAGGGCGTTTTACATCAACTGCTATTTCTGTTTCTGTAGTTTCAACTGAAGCTGTAAAAAGAAGTCTCTTGACCTCTTTGTAAGTATCTGTTAAAGTAAAATGTAATGAAAAATTCACAACTTGCAACAAAATAAGTGTAATTTTTTTTTTTTTTTTTTTTTTTGAGCAGCTATTTCATAATAAGCTAATTTTTAAAAGCTTATTTTTTTTATTTATATATATTTTTTATAAGCAGCTACTTGATATTAAGCTAATTCTTTTAAAAGCTTATTTTTTTTATTAATAAATCTAATAAACCAAACGTCCAATTTTCTGAAAAGTAACACTGTAAACTCTTTTCATTACTAAAACGATTAAAAAAAAAAAGTCACAAATTTGGCGAAGGGTGTCCCATACTAATGCTGTGCTTTATGGTTCGTAAACTTTTAAAAATCCTTGAAAAGTGCTTGAAAAAAAATGTATCATTCTCAAGTGCTTGAAAATTGCTATAATGTGTTAAAAAGTACTTGAATTTCACCCTCCCCCCTCTCCCCCACTGTTCTGTTGAAAAGAAACATCATAGATAGAATTAGGAAACCTTTGTTTAACCCCTTAACGCGCGCTGTCCTCGCTGCGAGGATGCAAAATTTAAGATCCAGCTGCAAAAATTCTCGTTTACAACATATCAGAAAGAGGCAAATTTTTAAACCTTAAAATTTAAAATTTCTTTTAGATTAATTCAGTTCATGAATTCCGGTGGCAGTATAATATAAATGTTTCAAATTGTCTTGCGCCACAAAGGGTTAAGGCGACTCGGCATCAGGTTTTTTTTATATGAAAGCTTATATTTCCATATAATATTTATAAATTGAACTATATTAGCACAATACTGGTCTTGCTTTTTCACCAAGCTAGTAGCATGTGTTTTGCACTTGAAGGAGAAAAGCTACTTCTTTCAAAACCGGTTGTGCTTTCCACAATTTCATGATTTGTGAAGAAGTTTTCAAGTTTAAATTTTTAATTATATTAGTACCTGTGGCAAAATTTAGGCGAAACAGTAACATTGGTGCAGAAAAGAAATTGTCACTTGCAGAAAGAACTGCTTATAAAATTGAAGATATTTCTAAATTTCTGTAGAAAATGGAAACTCATGTCTTATATTTAAGAATTCCCTAACAGTCTGCTAATAATATTGATATCATTTTAATTATCTCTACCTATTATGTATGAAATGGGATGAGATTTTTCAGCTGATTTCAGCTTTTTTGTACATTTAGCTTTTCAGATTTTTAATTTTTTTTTCAGCTTTTTTTTTATGTTTCTGATGTGCATTTCTTCTTTTTTTATACATTTAAGGTTAAAATAAATATTTATTACTCTATTATAATAGATTTTGTCATCAAAATTCTAATATTTAATTTCAACGTCTTGTCTTTGCATACAGTTTCAGCTTTTTTGTATTTTTGCTAATCTCATCCCTGTATGAATTAGAAAATATGTCAATATTATCTTGCAGAATATGTTTTCAAATATGTTTTCACAAACAATGCTTGTCACAGAAAACATAAGTGTTCTGTCACAGAGATATTAGATTTGTATATTAAAATATATATTCAAGCAAAAATCTTTATGGTTTTGCCATTTTCCACTGGAAAATTAAAATGTGATCAATGATATAAAAAAATGAAATGTCAACCTTTCTATTGGTGTGGCAATTTCTTATGTTGTATTTTTTTTTTTCTCTGTTTTTTTATTGTATCTTTTTATTTAAAACATATTTTAATTTACCTCAGATATACTCAGGATAATATATTTTGGCATTAATTTGTTTCTAATAATAATTTGGCTTATGTTTTACATCAACTGCTATTTCTGTTTCTGTAGTTTCAATGGAAGCTGTAAAAAGAGGTCCAGGGCGTTTTACATCAACTGCTATTTCTGTTTCTGTAGATTCAACTGAAGCTGTAAAAAGAAGTCTCTTGACCTCTTTGTAAGTATCTGTTAAAGTAAAATGTAATGAAAAATTCACAACTTGCAACAAAATAAGTGTGATTTTTTTTTTTTTTTTTTTGAGCAGCTATTTTATAATAAGCTAATTTTTAAAAGCTTATTTTTTTTATTTATATATATTTTTTATAAGCAGCTACTTGATATTAAGCTAATTCTTTTAAAAGCTTATTTTTTTTATTAATAAATCTAATAAACCAAACGTCCAATTTTCTGAAAAGTAACACTGTAAACTCTTTTCATTACTAAAACGATTAAAAAAAAAAAGTCACAAATTTGGCCAAGGGTGTCCCATACTAATGCTGTGCTCCATGGTTCGTAAACTTTTAAAAATCCTTGAAAAGTGCTTGAAAAAAAAAGTATCATTCTCAAGTGCTTGAAAATTGCCATAATGTGTTAAAAAGTACTTGAATTTCACCCTCCCCCCCCTCTCCCCCACTGTTCTGTTGAAAAGAAACATCATAGATAGAATTAGGAAACCTTTGTTTAACCCCTTAACGCGCGCTGTCCTCGCTGCGAGGATGCAAAATTTAAGATCCAGCTGCAAAAATTCTCGTTTACAACATATCAGAAAGAGGCAAATTTTTAAACCTTAAAATTTAAAATTTCTTTTAGATTAATTCAGTTCATGAATTCCGGTGGCAGTATAATATAAATGTTTCAAATTGTCTTGCGCCACAAAGGGTTAAGGCGACTCGGCATCAGGTTTTTTTTTATATGAAAGCTTATATTTCCATATAATATTTATAAATTGAACTATATTAGCACAATACTGGTCTTGCTTTTTCACCAAGCTAGTAGCATGTGTTTTGCACTTGAAGGAGAAAAGCTACTTCTTTCAAAACCGGTTGTGCTTTCCACAATTTCATGATTTGTGAAGAAGTTTTCAAGTTTAAATTTTTAATTATATTAGTACCTGTGGCAAAATTTAGGCGAAACAGTAACATTGGTGCAGAAAAGAAATTGTCACTTGCAGAAAGAACTGCTTATAAAATTGAAGATATTTCTAAATTTCTGTAGAAAATGGAAACTCATGTCTTATATTTAAGAATTCCCTAACAGTCTGCTAATAATATTGATATCATTTTAATTATCTCTACCTATTATGTATGAAATGGGATGAGATTTTTCAGGTGATTTCAGCTTTTTTGTACATTTAGCTTTTCAGATTTTTAATTTTTTTTCAGCTTTTTTTTTATGTTTCTGATGTGCATTTCTTCTTTTTTTATACATTTAAGGTTAAAATAAATATTTATTACTCTATTATAATAGATTTTGTCATCAAAATTCTAATATTTAATTTCAACGTCTTGTCTTTGCATACAGTTTCAGCTTTTTTGTATTTTTGCTAATCTCATCCCTGTATGAATTAGAAAATATGTCAATATTGTCTTGCAGAATATGTTTTCAAATATGTTTTCACAAACAATGCTTGTCACAGAAAACATAAGTGTTCTGTCACAGAGATATTAGATTTGTATATTAAAATATATATTCAAGCAAAAATCTTTATGGTTTTGCCATTTTCCACTGGAAAATTAAAATGTGATCAATGATATAAAAAAATGAAATGTCAACCTTTCTATTGGTGTGGCAATTTCTTATGTTGTATTTTTTTTTTTCTCTGTTTTTTTATTGTATCTTTTTATTTAAAACATATTTTAATTTACCTCAGATATACTCAGGATAATATATTTTGGCATTAATTTGTTTCTAATAATAATTTGGCTTATGTTTTACATCAACTGCTATTTCTGTTTCTGTAGTTTCAATGGAAGCTGTAAAAAGAGGTCCAGGGCGTTTTACATCAACTGCTATTTCTGTTTCTGTAGATTCAACTGAAGCTGTAAAAAGAAGTCTCTTGACCTCTTTGTAAGTATCTGTTAAAGTAAAATGTAATGAAAAATTCACAACTTGCAACAAAATAAGTGTGATTTTTTTTTTTTTTTTTTTTTTTTTTTTTTCTGAGCAGCTATTTCATAATAAGCTAATTTTTAAAAGCTTATTTTTTTTATTTATATATATTTTTTATAAGCAGCTACTTGATATTAAGCTAATTCTTTTAAAAGCTTATTTTTTTTATTAATAAATCTAATAAACCAAACGTCCAATTTTCTGAAAAGTAACACTGTAAACTCTTTTCATTACTAAAACGATTAAAAAAAAAAAGTCACAAATTTGGCCAAGGGTGTCCCATACTAATGCTGTGCTCCATGGTTCGTAAACTTTTAAAAATCCTTGAAAAGTGCTTGAAAAAAAAAGTATCATTCTCAAGTGCTTGAAAATTGCCATAATGTGTTAAAAAGTACTTGAATTTCACCCTCCCCCCCTCTCCCCCACTGTTCTGTTGAAAAGAAACATAGATAGAATTAGGAAACCTTTGTTTAACCCCTTAACGCGCGCTGTCCTCGCTGCGAGGATGCAAAATTTAAGATCCAGCTGCAAAAATTCTCGTTTACAACATATCAGAAAGAGGCAAATTTTTAAACCTTAAAATTTAAAATTTCTTTTAGATTAATTCAGTTCATGAATTCCGGTGGCAGTATAATATAAATGTTTCAAATTGTCTTGCGCCACAAAGGGTTAAGGCGACTCGGCATCAGGTTTTTTTTTATATGAAAGCTTATATTTCCATATAATATTTATAAATTGAACTATATTAGCACAATACTGGTCTTGCTTTTTCACCAAGCTAGTAGCATGTGTTTTGCACTTGAAGGAGAAAAGCTACTTCTTTCAAAACCGGTTGTGCTTTCCACAATTTCATGATTTGTGAAGAAGTTTTCAAGTTTAAATTTTTAATTATATTAGTACCTGTGGCAAAATTTAGGCGAAACAGTAACATTGGTGCAGAAAAGAAATTGTCACTTGCAGAAAGAACTGCTTATAAAATTGAAGATATTTCTAAATTTCTGTAGAAAATGGAAACTCATGTCTTATATTTAAGAATTCCCTAACAGTCTGCTAATAATATTGATATCATTTTAATTATCTCTACTTATTATGTATGAAATGGGATGAGATTTTTCAGCTGATTTCAGCTTTTTTGTACATTTAGCTTTTCAGATTTTTAATTTTTTTTCAGCTTTTTTTTATGTTTCTGATGTGCATTTCTTCTTTTTTTATACATTTAAGGTTAAAATAAATATTTATTTCTCTATTATAATAGATTTTGTCATCAAAATTCTAATATTTAATTTCAACGTCTTGTCTTTGCATACAGTTTCAGCTTTTTTGTATTTTTGCTAATCTCATCCCTGTATGAATTAGAAAATATGTCAATATTGTCTTGCAGAATATGTTTTCACAAACAATGCTTGTCACAGAAAACATAAGTGTTCTGTCACGGAGATATTAGATTTGTATATTAAAATATATATTCAAGCAAAAATCTTTATGGTTTTGCCATTTTCCACTGGAAAATTAAAATGTGATCAATGATATAAAAAAATGAAATGTCAACCTTTCTATTGGTGTGGCAATTTCTTATGTTGTATTTTTTTTTTCTCTGTTTTTTTATTGTATCTTTTTATTTAAAACATATTTTAATTTACCTCAGATATACTCAGGATAATATATTTTGGCATTAATTTGTTTCTTATAATAATTTGGCTTATGTTTTACATCAACTGCTATTTCTGTTTCTGTAGTTTCAATGGAAGCTGTAAAAAGAGGTCCAGGGCTGTTACTTATCAGCATTCAAAGAATACGCATATCGTACTAATTAAAACTATGTTTATTTACAGATGATGTGAAATATTTATACGTAAATGGAAAAGAACTTAATCAAACGTAACGTACTTAATCCAGAACAAAACTTAAACTAGAGAAACTGACTTGTTGCCAGATTCACAAACCAATATTACAATTTTAAGTATAATAATAAAATATAGAACGTGGGTTCATAACATTCTCCCACCTTTTGTCTTGAAAGATATATATTTGAAAGACAAAACTTATTAACATAACCACAAAGTTTACTTTAAAGGAGAAACAGTGAGTTTTGAAATTATATCAAACTTAAATTTTGACATAGGAAACGAAAAATAAGTACTTTACAAGTCCAGTTTTTTGGGTTTGACAATAGGTCTACCCTTTCTAGAAAATTTAATTTGGTCTGCCATTTTGTCACTGTCAATAGCACACTTTGGTTGTTCAGCAACTTCAGGTAAGGACTCTTCATTTTTTGTGGGCATGATAATATCCTTCGAAGAAATTTCCAAGGGATATAATCTCTGAAGTGGTCGTATAATTTCACCCCTTGCTACCTTTAATCGAGCTACTCGCTGTTTTCCATCTTTTCCTACAAACAATTCTATGACCTTTCCTAAGGGCCAGTTTATTCTTTTAAGATTTTCTGATCCCAGAAGTACTATATCTCCAATTCGAATTTTATCTTTAAGTCTCTTGACATTAGGATTTCTTACTAATTCTGAAATATACTCTCTCTGGAAGCGTCTCCTGAAATGCTCTCTTACCCTTTGAACATAACGTAATCTTTTCCTTAGATGATTTCCATCAATTATATCCAAATCAATTGTATTGAGCTCTAAAGGATTTCGTACATCATGTAAGAAATGAGCAGGGGTTAATGGCAATGGCTCATTTGGATCTTCACATACATATGTTAGTGGACGTTTATTGATAGTGTCCTCACAGTCACATAGAACTGTTTGCATTTCTTCGAAACTTAAGCAGGCCTTTCCAAGATTTCTTTTTAATAGATCTTTTATTAAGCGAATTATTCGCTCCCACCATCCTCCGTACCATGGTGCGCTTGGTGGGATGAAGTTCCATTTGATTTTTCTCATTCCACATTCAGCTTGAATTGCTTCCCAGTCTAAATTCTCAAAACATCTGGAAGTTCCAACAAAATTAGTTCCATTGTCGGTATACATAATAGAAATTCTACCTCTGCGCGCAAAGAATCGACGTAAGGCTTGCATAAATGCTTCAGTTGATAAGGAACTAATTAGCTCTAAATGTACAGCACGAAATACAGCACACGTAAATAAAACTATCCACGTTTTAATACCTTCTCGAAGAAAAATAGGACCAGCCAAATCTGTACCGGTTACTTGAAAGACTGCTACTCTGTTTATTCTATTCGCTGGAAGTGGAGCTGGTTCTGTGACTATGGCTTTGACTGAATGTCTCTTACAAGGTATGCACCGAGAAATAACTTCTCTAATTACTCTTCGACCACGAGGAATCCAAAATCTTTCCCTTATATGAGATAAAACAGTTTGGACCCCAGCATGATTTAAGCTTTTGTGTATGTACTCGATGTAACGCCTGACTATCAAGTGATCTGGTAAAACAATCGGGTACTTAAAATCATCATTGTCTTCTCCAAGTATGAGTCGAGTCTTCACTTTCAATAAACCATTTTCTTCATAAAACTTCATTGTTCCTTCATATCTTTTTCTATTTTCAGTACACCATTCACGTTGAATTATTTTTGTAAGGACAACTTCAGCTTCATTAATTTCTTCGGTACTTAAATTGATTGATATATTCATTTCTTTATTCTTAGAAAGTCGGCAAAATCTTAATATCCAGGCCATCATACGTAGCAGCTTAGGATATTCAGAAAAATACAAAAGTCTTTGGCTAAACTTTTCAGCATCTTGAATGTTCGCTGCACTTATTACAACTTTCCTTCTTTCAGTTAGTGCTTCTTCTGGAAAAGTTATGCATTCATTTGGCCATAATTCGGTAGAATTCTTCAGCCACGAGGGTCCTTCCCACCAGTTTTTTTTCTCAAGTTCCTTACAAGTACATGATCGAGATGGGAGGTCAGCAGGGTTCTGATCTCCTGGAACGTATCTCCAACTTTCCGTGTCTGTTAGTTCTCTAATTTCCTTTACTCTGTTACCAACAAAATTATTCCAGGGTTCCTTTTCCAAAATCCAGGCTAATGCTACCATAGAATCAGTCCAAAAGAAAGTTTTAAGAGGAAAATTCATTGCAGATTTTATAGTTTTGGCTAAACGAGCAGCCAGTAAAGCCCCCAACAACTCTAATCGGGGAATAGTTGGCCGATTAATTGGTGAGACTCTTGACTTGGCAGAAACGAAATTGACAAATACTTCTGAATTCTCTTTACAACGAAGATACGCACAACAAGCATAAGCATTACCTGATGCATCTGAAAACAAGTGTAGAGTGGCATCTTCTTTAGATCCATAAAACATTCTTCTTGGAATAGAACATTGTTGTATACAATGAAAATGTTTCACCCAGTTTTTATATTGTGACTGGAGATCATTGGGAAGCGGTTCATCCCAACTTATTTTTCTCTTCCAAGCCTCTTGCAGGAGTAACTTAGGAAACAGCATGGCAGGTAACGTAAAACCAATTGGGTCATAAACACTGTTAACTATTGAAAGTAATTTTCTTTTAGTACCTACATCTTCTAAATTTTCTATTGCTTTGGGAAAATGACACTTAAGCTCGTCAGACTCTGTATTCCACTTTAAGCCAAGAACTGAATGATCTTCCTGATTCTCATCTCCTGTGCATGTCCAGCAGCGTAAATCAAAACCACCGATTTTCATAACTTCTTTAGATTGAACCTGCAATTTCATATATTTATCTTCATTTTGGACACTTGTGATTAAATTGTCGACATAAAATCCTTTCTTAAGTATTTCCATTGTTGTTTATGGTTTGGAATTGTTGATATTGCAAATGATAATCAATAGTAGCATTTAATAAAAATGGACTTGAAGTAACTCCAAATACAACACGGGTATGTCGGTATTCTTTGATTGCTGATCGATCTTTATCTTTCCACCAGAGAAATCTTAACACATTTCTGTCTTCTGGACGAACACTAATTTGCAGAAATGCTTGTTTGATATCTGCTGTGACTCCTAAAGCATCTATTCTGAACTTGTTAAGAAGTAGAGGAATTTGTTGAATTAGACTTGGTCCAGTACTTAGACAGTCATTTAATGATGCACCACCAGAAGTCTTTGATGAAGCGTCAAACACTGGACGAATTTTTGTAGTAACACTTGATAATTTAATCACTGGTCTGTGCGGTAAATAATATAAAGCTTCAGTAGTTTGAGCTGGTTCCACTTCTTCTATTATGCCTTCACTCTCCCAACGAAGAAAAATGTCATTGTATTCCTCAAAGTAATTTTCTTTAAGCAAGCGTTTAGTTGTTTGCATAAGTCTTAATGCTGCTTTATCATAGTTATTGAATAACTGAGGATGTCCTGCCAACCAGGGTAGTGAAATCTCATATCTATTTTTCTCATTGATCTTAACAGTCTCAGTAAAATGAAGAAGTGTTTCTTCGTCTAAAATTTTCCTAGCTTTTTCTTGAATGGGATCATTTATTCCCAATGTTTCTAAATCCCATAATTTTTCTAATTCGACACTTTGTAAACATAAAGATACTGTATTCAATACTTCACGCTTTCGACCAAGTCCTAGTACAGTCCAACCTAGTTTAGTTTCGACTACTGATAATCCTCCTTTCAACACTTCAATTCTTCCAGTTAGAAGTGAACCAATAATGTCTGCGCCGATGAGTAACCTAATTGGAGGTATATCATTGCCAACATCAGATAACCTAATCCCCTTTGATGAAAGTTGTGATATTAAATTTTTATCCTTTATTCTAGGCAAATTTGAACAAATCTTAGATTGATCTAAAAATGAAAGTTTGGTTGAATATTTTCCATCAGTACTTTCTATAACCACATTAAAACGCCCATGTTCTTTCAACGGTGTAGTACTGCCACCAAATAGTCCTTGGCATAAGATTTCTGTCCCTACTGGAGTTAACTTAAGTTCTTGCACCAAACTCTTTTCTATATATGATCTATGAGATCCGTCATCAAGCAGGGCTCTAACATTCAGGCACTTGTTCTTATGACGTAAGCGTACAATTAATGTTTTCAAATAAATTTCATGTAACGATGAAGCAAATAGTGTAGCAGAACTTTCCCCCTCTATTCTATTTTGATTGCTTGGCATATCAGTTGATTTTGTTTTCAAATCTGGACAAAGCAGTGGATAATGCCGTCTGCTGCATACAATGCATTTTACATTACTTCGACAGTTTTTCGCCAAATGATTAGGTTTTAGGCAAACTAGGCAACATTTTTTCTTTATAACTATTGATTTTCTTTCTTCATTGCTTAAAGTAGCTCTGTTACAGTTTTGGCTGGAGTGATTATAATCACAGAAAATACAATTAAGCTTCTTATAAGGTGGTGAGGAGTTTATTAAAGCGGATGCTGTTGGCTCGTTCCTTGAAATTGGCGAATTATGCTCTTTCTTATTTTTCATGGCATTGCCAAAGGCACTTTCTGCTAAAACTCGATGCTCCTCACCCTCAACTTCATGTTGCAAAAATGACATTAAATTTTCTAATAATTTTTCTTTAGTCAAAGTTAAAGAATCCTCAACATTAGTTTCCCTATTAAGCCTATATCTATCCCAGGCTATCAAAACTTCAGCAGGTAAGCAAGATTCTACTACCGGATAAAGCATAGCAGCATAATTTTGAGTAGTGACGCCAAGGGTTTCTAATCCTCTTAAATATGATCCTAATTTATCATAAAGTTCCGATAATTTGACGGATGATCTATTACTTACTAAAGCTAAAAGATCACGTACATAAACTTCTATCAGAAGATCCGTTCTTCCAAATCTCGACTTAAGATGCTCAATAACTTTAATATAATTATCCTTGGAAGGTGGATAACTTTCTACAATATCTCTGGCTTTGGTTTTTGACTTCAATGAAGAAAGTAAATATTGAAATTTATCTTCTTCTCGTATGCTATCATCAACATGGATGCGGGAAAATTGTCCCCAAAAAGCAACCCATGTTCTAGGAACCAAATCATATTCTTTTAAATTTAGCTTAGGAAGTTTTAAATTAAGGCCAGAAATCGAATTTGTACTAGAAACTTCATCGTGAGATGATTGTTCATTTTTTTCATATATAGTTTTGATTTCTATAAAACGATCTCTATATGATTCAATCTGATCATATTCATCATCATTTAATTCTAAAAGTTCACTCAATTCAGAATCAATCTTAAATAAACGTTCTGACTGATCCAAAATCTTATTAAATATCACAGAAATTTGCTTACTTTCTGTCGTCGTGTCAGCTATTAACTCATCGAACTGGTTACAAGCAGTCGTAAACTGACGTCGTAAATTTGTTCTTTCTCTTTTCAAATTATCCAAAACATTTGTATTCACACCATCATTATTTGTTTGGTTCGTATTTGTACCATCGTTATTCTTTTGATTCATTATAAATTTCAGTTACGTAAATGCAAACAAAAGAATATTTCAAAAGCAAAGAAAGTACTAGTTACTTATTTCAGTTATGAAAACAAACATATTCGAGTTAAATATCGCGGACGCCAAATGTTACTTATCAGCATTCAAAGAATACGCATATCGTACTAATTAAAACTATGTTTATTTACAGATGATGTGAAATATTTATACGTAAATGGAAAAGAACTTAATCAAACGTAACGTACTTAATCCAGAACAAAACTTAAACTAGAGAAACTGACTTGTTGCCAGATTCACAAACCAATATTACAATTTTAAGTATAATAATAAAATATAGAACGTGGGTTCATAACATTGGCGTTTTACATCAACTGCTATTTCTGTTTCTGTAGATTCAACTGAAGCTGTAAAAAGAAGTCTCTTGACCTCTTTGTAAGTATCTGTTAAAGTAAAATGTAATGAAAAATTCACAACTTGCAACAAAATAAGTGTGATTTTTTTTTTTTTTTTTTTTTTTTTTTTTCTGAGCAGCTATTTCATAATAAGCTAATTTTTAAAAGCTTATTTTTTTTATTTATATATATTTTTTATAAGCAGCTACTTGATATTAAGCTAATTCTTTTAAAAGCTTATTTTTTTTATTAATAAATCTAATAAACCAAACGTCCAATTTTCTGAAAAGTAACACTGTAAACTCTTTTCATTACTAAAACGATTAAAAAAAAAAAGTCACAAATTTGGCCAAGGGTGTCCCATACTAATGCTGTGCTCCATGGTTCGTAAACTTTTAAAAATCCTTGAAAAGTGCTTGAAAAAAAAAGTATCATTCTCAAGTGCTTGAAAATTGCCATAATGTGTTAAAAAGTACTTGAATTTCACCCTCCCCCCCTCTCCCCCACTGTTCTGTTGAAAAGAAACATAGATAGAATTAGGAAACCTTTGTTTAACCCCTTAACGCGCGCTGTCCTCGCTGCGAGGATGCAAAATTTAAGATCCAGCTGCAAAAATTCTCGTTTACAACATATCAGAAAGAGGCAAATTTTTAAACCTTAAAATTTAAAATTTCTTTTAGATTAATTCAGTTCATGAATTCCGGTGGCAGTATAATATAAATGTTTCAAATTGTCTTGCGCCACAAAGGGTTAAGGCGACTCGGCATCAGGTTTTTTTTTATATGAAAGCTTATATTTCCATATAATATTTATAAATTGAACTATATTAGCACAATACTGGTCTTGCTTTTTCACCAAGCTAGTAGCATGTGTTTTGCACTTGAAGGAGAAAAGCTACTTCTTTCAAAACCGGTTGTGCTTTCCACAATTTCATGATTTGTGAAGAAGTTTTCAAGTTTAAATTTTTAATTATATTAGTACCTGTGGCAAAATTTAGGCGAAACAGTAACATTGGTGCAGAAAAGAAATTGTCACTTGCAGAAAGAACTGATTATAAAATTGAAGATATTTCTAAATTTCTGTAGAAAATGGAAACTCATGTCTTATATTTAAGAATTCCCTAACAGTCTGCTAATAATATTGATATCATTTTAATTATCTCTACTTATTATGTATGAAATGGGATGAGATTTTTCAGCTGATTTCAGCTTTTTTGTACATTTAGCTTTTCAGATTTTTAATTTTTTTTTTAGCTTTTTTTTATGTTTCTGATGTGCATTTCTTCTTTTTTTTATACATTTAAGGTTAAAATAAATATTTATTTCTCTATTATAATAGATTTTGTCATCAAAATTCTAATATTTAATTTCAACGTCTTGTCTTTGCATACAGTTTCAGCTTTTTTGTATTTTTGCTAATCTCATCCCTGTATGAATTAGAAAATATGTCAATATTGTCTTGCAGAATATGTTTTCACAAACAATGCTTGTCACAGAAAACATAAGTGTTCTGTCACAGAGATATTAGATTTGTATATTAAAATATATATTCAAGCAAAAATCTTTATGGTTTTGCCATTTTCCACTGGAAAATTAAAATGTGATCAATGATATAAAAAAATGAAATGTCAACCTTTCTATTGGTGTGGCAATTTCTTATGTTGTATTTTTTTTTTCTCTGTTTTTTTATTGTATCTTTTTATTTAAAACATATTTTAATTTACCTCAGATATACTCAGGATAATATATTTTGGCATTAATTTGTTTCTAATAATAATTTGGCTTATGTTTTACATCAACTGCTATTTCTGTTTCTGTAGTTTCAATGGAAGCTGTAAAAAGAGGTCCAGGGCGTTTTACATCAACTGCTATTTCTGTTTCTGTAGATTCAACTGAAGCTGTAAAAAGAAGTCTCTTGACCTCTTTGTAAGTATCTGTTAAAGTAAAATGTAATGAAAAATTCACAACTTGCAACAAAATAAGTGTGATTTTTTTTTTTTTTTTTTTTTTTTTTTTTGAGCAGCTATTTCATAATAAGCTAATTTTTAAAATCTTATTTTTTTTATTTATATATATTTTTTATAAGCAGCTACTTGATATTAAGCTAATTCTTTTAAAAGCTTATTTTTTTTTATTAATAAATCTAATAAACCAAACGTCCAATTTTCTGAAAAGTAACACTGTAAACTCTTTTCATTACTAAAACGATTAAAAAAAAAAAGTCACAAATTTGGCCAAGGGTGTCCCATACTAATGCTGTGCTCCATGGTTCGTAAACTTTTAAAAATCCTTGAAAAGTGCTTGAAAAAAAAAGTATTCTCAAGTGCTTGAAAATTGCTATAATGTGTTAAAAAGTACTTGAATTTCACCCTCCCCCTCTCTCCCCCACTGTTCTGTTGAAAAGAAACATCATAGATAGAATTAGGAAACCTTTGTTTAACCCCTTAACGCGCGCTGTCCTCGCTGCGAGGATGCAAAATTTAAGATCCAGCTGCAAAAATTCTCGTTTACAACATATCAGAAAGAGGCAAATTTTTAAACCTTAAAATTTAAAATTTCTCTTAGATTAATTCAGTTCATGAATTCCGGTGGCAGTATAATATAAATGTTTCAAATTGTCTTGCGCCACAAAGGGTTAAGGCGACTCGGCATCAGGTTTTTTTTTTATATGAAAGCTTATATTTCCATATAATATTTATAAATTGAACTATATTAGCACAATACTGGTCTTGCTTTTTCACCAAGCTAGTAGCATGTGTTTTGCACTTGAAGGAGAAAAGCTACTTCTTTCAAAACCGGTTGTGCTTTCCACAATTTCATGATTTGTGAAGAAGTTTTCAAGTTTAAATTTTTAATTATATTAGTACCTGTGGCAAAATTTAGGCGAAAAAGATATTTCTAAATTTCTGTAGAAAATGGAAACTCATGTCTTATATTTAAGAATTCCCTAACAGTCTGCTAATAATATTGATATCATTTTAATTATCTCTACCTATTATGTATGAAATGGGATGAGATTTTTCAGCTGATTTCAGCTTTTTTGTACATTTAGCTTTTCAGATTTTTAATTTTTTTTCAGCTTTTTTTTTATGTTTCTGATGTGCATTCAGGGCCGGCTCTAACGTTTTTGCCGCCGTAGGCAAACCACAAAAGTGCCGCCCCCCTCCCCCCTTCAAGCTTTAAAAACTTTCAAATAAAAAAAAATACACACACACACACACACACATATATATATAAATCGTAAAAACGTTCTGATAGAATTGAGCTAAGTAAATAATACTCATATAATTGCCGAAACGTCAGTGGAGGCCCTCTGTTGAGACGCAAAACGGTTTTGGGCTGTGTCTGTCTGTCTTTCTGTCTGTTTGTCTGTCGCGCGATAGCGGCCGCAAAAATAGCGCTATTGACTTGAAATTTGGTACAGGTGTTCAAGAGCCCCACGAAATCAGCTGTATAGTTTTTGGTATGTACTCCATTTGTAGTTCGTATACAGGGACACGCCAAAGTTTTTCTTATCATTACGGCCTATGGGAGGAATTTGTATGTATCGCGATAGCGGCCACAAAAATCACGCTATTGACTTGGAATTTGGTACAAGTGTTCATGTGCTCCACGAAATCAGCTGTATAGTTTTGGGTGTGTATTCCATTTGTAATTCGTGTACAGGGACACGCCAAAGTTTTTCTTATCATTACGGCCTATGGGAGGAATTTGTATGTACCGCGATAGCAGCCACAAAAATCACGCTTTCGACTTGCAATTTGGTACACATGTTCATAAGCCCAACGGAATCAGCTGTATAGTTTTAGGTGTGTATTCCATTTGTAGTTCGTGTACAGGGACACGCCAAAGATTTTCTATCATTACGGCCTACGGGAAGAATTCTGTATGTACCGCGATAGCCGCCGCAAAAATCAAGCTATTGACTTCAATTTTTGCCGAAACGTCAGTGGAGGCCCTCTGTTGAGACTCAAAAGGATTTTGGGTTCCGTCGGTCCGTCCGTCTGTCTGTCTGTCTGTCTGTCTGTCTGTCGTGCGATAGCGGCCGTAAAAACCACGCTATTGACATGAAACTTTGTACACATGTTCATGATCCCCACGAAATTAGCTGTATAGTTTTGGGTGTGCATTCCATTTGTAGTTCGTGTACAGGGACACGCCAAAGTTTTTTTTTATCATTACGGCCTATGGGAAGAATTTGTATGTACCGCGATAGCGGCCCCAAAAATAACGCTATAGACTTGCAATTTGGTACACATATTCACGAGCCCAACGGAATTAGCTGTATAGTGTTAGGTGTGTATTCCCTTTGTTGTTCGTGTACAGGGACACGCCAAAATTTTTCTTATCCTTACGACCTATGGGAAGAATTTGTATGTAACGCAATAGCGGCCGCAAAAATCCTTCGATTGACTTGCAAATTGGCGCACACATTCTAGCTTTCCATATAAGTAGCTGTATAATTTTCATTGCGATATTTTTTATAAACTGTGTACAGGGACACGCCAAAATTCTTAACATTACGGCGTATGGGGTGAATTTCGTTTAAACGCATTTTAATATCATTACTTTGCAATGAAGAAAATGAAACTAGAGTACGTGAGTAAGATGCTTAAACTTATGTCGCTTGAAGAAAATATGTGCTCTTAAGCTTTCTAATTAATGCACAGGACCTTACAAAAGTGTTCTGACAATGTCACTTAGTCATCCAAACGATGTTAAATTTGGAACAATTATTAATTTTAAACGCAAAATAAGCTGAATAGTTTTTACTGGTGTATACAATGTTTATGGTTCGTTTACAAAGACACACGAAAGAATTTCGTAACATTAGAGCCTATGGACGAATTTTTAATTTAAGCGCGCACTTTAATGCGTTTATGCTGAATTGAACTTAATAAAGTTAACATACATTATAAAGATGCTTAAAATCATGTTTACTCTAAAAAAAAGGTTATGTATAGACTAAATAATTTATGGGACCACACAAAATAATTCCGAGTATGTACTGTAATCATCCAAATGATGTCAAATTAGTTTGAAAGATTAATAAGTTATAATTAATTATATTTCTTCTTATTATTGGCGTTTATAATGACTGTGGTTACTTTTCCGGGATACATAAAGGAATTTCGTACTTTTATGGTGTATAGTCGGTATTTCTTAAAAGTGTATTTTAACATGGTTACACCCCATCAAATATAATGAAATTTTATTAGAATTTTAAAAGCCTGTTTTCATGTTGAAAATTGTGGGCATAGAATTGATAATTAGTTTAAAGGTTACGCAAACTATTTCCGATATGCTATGTAATTTTTTTTGTATGAAATTCGGTATTTATGAATTTCCGGGAAATAATACAAGACTGTCGTTTAATAAGAATGCATATTGTTGCGTACTTGGGGGTTTGTAAGTTGTCCGAGAATGAAAGGCGAAACTTGCAAAAATTCAGTGATTTATTCACAGAAAGTTCCAGAAGAATACAGGTCTATAAACCAAGTATCAGCTTCAATTCAACCAGTAAACATAGCTTAAACAACAGCCGTTAACCGCAAAACAACAGTACAAACTGTTTAGCAATAACACATAAAGCAAGTCTCATTCAAAGAGGCTCAAAGCAAAGCAAGCATTTGACGAAACCGACACAGATCTGAGATTGGAAGCCTTGGCTAAAAAAATGCTCCTTTTATACTATTCTATCGAACACAGACTGTTCTGGAAAATTATCGTATCTCATCAGCCAATGAGATTAGAGCTTCCATATTTGGTATATCCCTAATAAGGATTTTCTCGCCAAGGTCGCCAAAAAATCGCCAAGGAAGGAAACAGTCGCAAAATTTGGCGCCAAATCCATTTCTTCCCTTATTGGAGCTTTTCAATTCGTTTTTAAAGAAAAATTAGGCTATTTTAACGCTAAAACGACTAGAAATGCACAAAATTAGCATTTTATCGAATTACTAAGCCTCTTTGAAAAAAATTATACAAAAATAAATGCAATTATTTACAATTCCGTAACACTTTATATGATATACAAATAGGTATAGAAAGAGAGATACAGCGGGGGGTTGAGGGGGGCGGTAGCCCCCCTCAGGAATGTATCTGATTATGGTAATAAGTCGATCGAATCAATATATACTATTATATAATAAGAAATAAATAAAAATGACCTATTGAAAAATGTCTGATGCAAATAGGACGTTGAGGCTCCTGATCTGCAGATCCACTAGTATATATTACTATTTTTTTTTTTTTTTTTTTTTAAGTTAAAAACATAAAATCTTTTAACTAATACTAGTACAGACAATATTTTCTAAACAGCAAAGAGTAAAGAATGCTAGTACAATATACAAAATTTAAACCTTAATAAAATAATCTCTTTCAAACTTTTTTTCTACAAATCTCGAATAACTTCTTGCATATCTAATTTGTTACTCGATTCATGTTCAATGGCCAGCATTGCTAACCCATTGAGTCGATTTTGACTAGACATGGTTTTAAAGTATTTTTACTTTCTCTTACCCATAAGGTAGAGAAAGTATTGGTTTTGGGTCAAATTTGCGATCGCGAGATTTTGTTATATTTACACGTTTTGAGGTCCCCTGAATACGAAAATCATGTTTTTAGCAAATGGTCTGTGTGTATGTGTGTGTGTGTGTGTGTGTGTCTGTCTGTTATCAGCATATCTCAAAAAAAAAAAAAAATATATATATATATGGCAGAAAGTTCAAACTTGGTATTCTAAATGTGTATCATATAGGGATGCTACAGTAAGCTTTTCGTTAAGATCAAGCAAATGGTTCGTGTACAGGGGCAATCAAGAGAATTCTAATACATTACGTCTATGGGGGAAATGGCAGGTAAGTAAAGTTTAACGTCTATACACTGCACTAAACCAAATGAAACGAATATATATTTTTTGTAATAGAGATAGTCAACTGGGGAAAAAAATTATGTATGTAGGAGCCCCCCCTCGAGGGGAGTAAATTTTCATGATGGGTATCTTTCAAAAGAGCTCGCCAATACCTTTAAAACGAATGGTTGAACGATCGATCTGCGATAATTTAAAACAAAGTTATCGATTTTTTTTTTTTTTTTTTTTTTTTTTGCTTTTAACAAAAAAAAAAAAAAGTTTTTTTTTTTTTTTTTTTTTTTTAATATTGAGAATAAAATGGACTGTTTTTGGATATTTGGTGTTATACTACTTCTCTAATATGGAAATCGACTGCATTATCCTAAAAGATAATTTTTTTAAATAATAATTTTAATAAATTATTTTTAAAAATCAGAATTATTTTTTAATAACCGAATTGAATTCTATATAAATGTAGGTGCATAATTGAAACGGGGGTTGAGGGGGCAATTATCATATAAAACTCTTCCGAGGGCTAATTTGAATTGTTTAACACAGTTTTATATAAGAGTACTCGTTATCTTACCTCTTAATCTGCAACCTGTATATATAGTATAAAATTTAGGGTAAGAGAAAGTCGTGTGAGTGACACACCAGATTATTTTTTTTATCATTTTTAGTTTAGAAAAAAATCTTTCTCCGTTAACAAAAGTTATGGGCAAGATTAACAAAATTTTTAAAGCAATGCTTAAATTCGGCCCAATGTTAAGGAAGGTAATGAATTTAAGGACGTCAACTGGACATTCTTTTTTTTCAAAAGTGCAGAAAATAAAGTATATTTTACCAGCCAATTTTAAAATGTTAAGATCAGAGGAGTCACCAAAGATAAAGTTTTCAAAGGATTCAACTGATCTTAATTCGTAAAATAATAATAATAATAATAATAATGAGCTATTTAATAAATCAGTGGCTTGGTATAAATCAAAAACTTTTGTTTCACGTAGCTTACTTAATCGGATTAATATGATTCAAAATTTTGTATCAAATGACTATCAAACATAAAACTTTAATTGTTTTATTATACAGTCGGCAGCAAAGTTATTGAAGCACACATCCGCATTTTTCATATATTAGATATATATATATTTCTTAGTTTGATCGCTTCTTTTTATCATCAACTTGCTTTTTTAAAAACAGTATAAGACTAAGATCATCACTCGACAAATATTTACTTAATAAAACAGTATTATGTGCGCATCTATTAAGTAGGAATTATTACTAAGTGCTTCAATAATTTTGCTGCCGACTGTAATCAATAAACAACTGCCACATTTTTAATCATATTATCTATCTCTACATTTTTATAAATGACTTAATAAAGCATCATGAATATTTTCTATTTTAAGAAATAAAGATATTGGGGAATCTACACAAATTTTCCAACTTCGCAATCATTCATTAACTACTAAGTTTAATAAATGGCTGCTGCTATGTACGTGAAATGCCCTGGAGTTTAAAGTTTTAATCCTTGATTGTACTCCAAATTTGTCACCTCTCATATCTGAGCAATTTTCATAACCTTGACTCTCATATTTTATAATTTTAACCCATTTTTTTCCCCATCTCTTTTAATAAAACTTTAAGCAGTTCCTTACCAGTAGATCTTTCAACAGGAAGAAAACCTTAAAAAATGTTCTTTGAATTTGCATTGAAATTCTGATTGGCCAATGGAAGCATACCTTAACCAAAAATGTATCCCCCCTCCCCCATCCAATGAATTTGATGGACATTATTGCATAAATAAAGCATTGCTTTAAATGTGACATCACTGTTACCAATTCCAAATTAAATTTTACCGTGTTTTTACGGACAACTCAAAATGTCCCTATCTTATGGCTGAGGATGTCTTAGGACGTTCTTTCATACTTAGGATATACTGATAATGTCCTGGGGAGAAAGGGTACCTCCAAATAGTTCCTACATGCTGAAGAACACTGCTAAAATTGCCAACAATTGGCAAACTTTTGACTTTCTTTAATTAGAGAACAAAAAGAGCTTGTTAAACCAGCGAGTGTGCATTTCTCCCTTCGCGTCGCGGCTGCATAAATAATAACTGTACCTTACTGTACAGAACTTAGAAATTTGTTTATTCTTGTCTGCATTTCAAATTATAGCAATGGGCAGAGAAGCCTGTAAATTCTTGTTGTATTTATTTACTTTTTTTTCTATTTATTTATTTTCTTCATTCAATAATCGAAGTATTTCATTTATTTATTTTTTGTAGTTCAGCTGGTTTTGCCGCCCCTAATTTTTGCCGCCGTAGGCAGTTGCCTACCTTGCCTACCGCCTAGAGCCGGCCCTGGTGCATTTCTTCTTTTTTTATACATTTAAGGTTAAAATAAATATTTATTTCTCTATTATAATAGATTTTGTCATCAAAATTCTAATATTTAATTTCAACGTCTTGTCTTTGCATACAGTTTCAGCTTTTTTGTATTTTTGCTAATCTCATCCCTGTATGAATTAGAAAATATGTCAATATTGTCTTGCAGAATATGTTTTCAAATATGTTTTCACAAACAATGCTTGTCACAGAAAACATAAGTGTTCTGTCACAGAGATATTAGATTTGTATATTAAAATATATATTCAAGCAAAAATCTTTATGGTTTTGCCATTTTCCACTGGAAAATTAAAATGTGATCAATGATATAAAAAAATGAAATGTCAACCTTTCTATTGGTGTGGCAATTTCTTATGTTGTATTTTTTTTTCTCTGTTTTTTTATTGTATCTTTTTATTTAAAACATATTTTAATTTACCTCAGATATACTCAGGATAATATATTTTGGCATTAATTTGTTTCTAATAATAATTTGGCTTATGTTTAACATCAACTGCTCTTTCTGTTTCTGTAGTTTCAATGGAAGCTGTAAAAAGAGGTCCAGGGCGTTTTACATCAACTGCTATTTCTGTTTCTGTAGATTCAACTGAAGCTGTAAAAAGAAGTCTCTTGACCTCTTTGTAAGTATCTGTTAAAGTAAAATGTAATGAAAAATTCACAACTTGCAACAAAATATGTGTGATTTTTTTTTTTTTTTTTTTTTTTTTTTTTTTTTTGAGCAGCTATTTCATAATAAGCTAATTTTTAAAAGCTTATTTTTTTTATTTATATATATTTTTTATAAGCAGCTACTTGATATTAAGCTAATTCTTTTAAAAGCTTATTTTTTTTATTAATAAATCTAATAAACCAAACGTCCAATTTTCTGAAAAGTAACACTGTAAACTCTTTTCATTACTAAAACGATTAAAAAAAAAAAGTCACAAATTTGGCGAAGGGTGTCCCATACTAATGCTGTGCTCTATGGTTCGTAAACTTTTAAAAATCCTTGAAAAGTGCTTGAAAAAAAATGTATCATTCTCAAGTGCTTGAAAATTGCTATAATGTGTTAAAAAGTACTTGAATTTCACCCTCCCCCCCTCTCCCCCACTGTTCTGTTGAAAAGAAACATCATAGATAGAATTAGGAAACCTTTGTTTAACCCCTTAACGCGCGCTGTCCTCGCTGCGAGGATGCAAAATTTAAGATCCAGCTGCAAAAATTCTCGTTTACAACATATCAGAAAGAGGCAAATTTTTAAACCTTAAAATTTAAAATTTCTTTTAGATTAATTCAGTTCATGAATTCCGGTGGCAGTATAATATAAATGTTTCAAATTGTCTTGCACCACAAAGGGTTAAGGCGACTCGGCATCAGGTTTTTTTTTATATGAAAGCTTATATTTCCATATAATATTTATAAATTGAACTATATTAGCACAATACTGGTCTTGCTTTTTCACCAAGCTAGTAGCATGTGTTTTGCACTTGAAGGAGAAAAGCTACTTCTTTCAAAACCGGTTGTGCTTTCCACAATTTCATGATTTGTGAAGAAGTTTTCAAGTTTAAATTTTTAATTATATTAGTACCTGTGGCAAAATTTAGGCGAAACAGTAACATTGGTGCAGAAAAGAAATTGTCACTTGCAGAAAGAACTGCTTATAAAATTGAAGATATTTCTAAATTTCTGTAGAAAATGGAAACTCATGTCTTATATTTAAGAATTCCCTAACAGTCTGCTAATAATATTGATATCATTTTAATTATCTCTACCTATTATGTATGAAATGGGATGAGATTTTTCAGCTGATTTCAGCTTTTTTGTACATTTAGCTTTTCAGATTTTTAATTTTTTTTCAGCTTTTTTTTTATGTTTCTGATGTGCATTTCTTCTTTTTTTATACATTTAAGGTTAAAATAAATATTTATTTCTCTATTATAATAGATTTTGTCATCAAAATTCTAATATTTAATTTCAACGTCTTGTCTTTGCATACAGTTTCAGCTTTTTTGTATTTTTGCTAATCTCATCCCTGTATGAATTAGAAAATATGTCAATATTGTCTTGCAGAATATGTTTTCAAATATGTTTTCACAAACAATGCTTGTCACAGAAAACATAAGTGTTCTGTCACAGAGACATTAGATTTGTATATTAAAATATATATTCAAGCAAATATCTTTATGGTTTTGCCATTTTCCACTGGAAAATTAAAATGTGATCAATGATATAATAAAGTGAAATGTCAACCTTTCTATTGGTGTGGCAATTTCTTATGTTGTATTTTTTTTTTCTCTGTTTTTTTATTGTATCTTTTTATTTAAAACATATTTTAATTTACCTCAGATATACTCAGGATAATATATTTTGGCATTAATTTGTTTCTAATAATAATTTGGCTTATGTTTAACATCAACTGCTCTTTCTGTTTCTGTAGTTTCAATGGAAGCTGTAAAAAGAGGTCCAGGGCGTTTTACATCAACTGCTATTTCTGTTTCTGTAGATTCAACTGAAGCTGTAAAAAGAAGTCTCTTGACCTCTTTGTAAGTATCTGTTAAAGTAAAATGTAATGAAAAATTCACAACTTGCAACAAAATATGTGTGATTTTTTTATTTTTTTTTTTGAGCAGCTATTTCATAATAAGCTAATTTTTAAAAGCTTATTTTTTTTATTTATATATATTTTTTATAAGCAGCTACTTGATATTAAGCTAATTCTTTTAAAAGCTTATTTTTTTTATTAATAAATCTAATAAACCAAACGTCCAATTTTCTGAAAAGTAACACTGTAAACTCTTTTCATTACTAAAACGATTAAAAAAAAAAAGTCACAAATTTGGCGAAGGGTGTCCCATACTAATGCTGTGCTCTATGGTTCGTAAACTTTTAAAAATCCTTGAAAAGTGCTTGAAAAAAAATGTATCATTCTCAAGTGCTTGAAAATTGCTATAATGTGTTAAAAAGTACTTGAATTTCACCCTCCCCCCCTCTCCCCCACTGTTCTGTTGAAAAGAAACATCATAGATAGAATTAGGAAACCTTTGTTTAACCCCTTAACGCGCGCTGTTCTCGCTGCGAGGATGCAAAATTTAAGATCCAGCTGCAAAAATTCTCGTTTACAACATATCAGAAAGAGGCAAATTTTTAAACCTTAAAATTTAAAATTTCTTTTAGATTAATTCAGTTCATGAATTCCGGTGGCAGTATAATATAAATGTTTCAAATTGTCTTGCGCCACAAAGGGTTAAGGCGACTCGGCATCAGGTTTTTTTTTATATGAAAGCTTATATTTCCATATAATATTTATAAATTGAACTATATTAGCACAATACTGGTCTTGCTTTTTCACCAAGCTAGTAGCATGTGTTTTGCACTTCAAGGAGAAAAGCTGCTTCTTTCAAAACCGGTTGTGCTTTCCACAATTTCATGATTTGTGAAGAAGTTTTCAAGTTTAAATTTTTAATTATATTAGTACCTGTGGCAAAATTTAGGCGAAACAGTAACATTGGTGCAGAAAAGAAATTGTCACTTGCAGAAAGAACTGCTTATAAAATTGAAGATATTTCTAAATTTCTGTAGAAAATGGAAACTCATGTCTTATATTTAAGAATTCCCTAACAGTCTGCTAATAATATTGATATCATTTTAATTATCTCTACCTATTATGTATGAAATGGGATGAGATTTTTCAGCTGATTTCAGCTTTTTTGTACATTTAGCTTTTCAGATTTTTAATTTTTTTTCAGCTTTTTTTTTATGTTTCTGATGTGCATTTCTTCTTTTTTTATACATTTAAGGTTAAAATAAATATTTATTTCTCTATTATAATAGATTTTGTCATCAAAATTCTAATATTTAATTTCAACGTCTTGTCTTTGCATACAGTTTCAGCTTTTTTGTATTTTTGCTAATCTCATCCCTGTATGAATTAGAAAATATGTCAATATTGTCTTGCAGAATATGTTTTCAAATATGTTTTCACAAACAATGCTTGTCACAGAAAACATAAGTGTTCTGTCACAGAGATATTAGATTTGTATATTAAAATATATATTCAAGCAAAAATCTTTATGGTTTTGCCATTTTCCACTGGAAAATTAAAATGTGATCAATGATATAAAAAAATGAAATGTCAACCTTTCTATTGGTGTGGCAATTTCTTATGTTGTATTTTTTTTTTCTCTGTTTTTTTATTGTATCTTTTTATTTAAAACATATTTTAATTTACCTCAGATATACTCAGGATAATATATTTTGGCATTAATTTGTTTCTAATAATAATTTGGCTTATGTTTAACATCAACTGCTCTTTCTGTTTCTGTAGTTTCAATGGAAGCTGTAAAAAGAGGTCCAGGGCGTTTTACATCAACTGCTATTTCTGTTTCTGTAGATTCAACTGAAGCTGTAAAAAGAAGTCTCTTGACCTCTTTGTAAGTATCTGTTAAAGTAAAATGTAATGAAAAATTCACAACTTGCAACAAAATATGTGTGATTTTTTTTTTTTTTTTTTTTTTTTTTTTTTGAGCAGCTATTTCATAATAAGCTAATTTTTAAAAGCTTATTTTTTTTATTTATATATATTTTTTATAAGCAGCTACTTCATATTAAGCTAATTCTTTTAAAAGCTTATTTTTTTTATTAATAAATCTAATAAACCAAACGTCCAATTTTCTGAAAAGTAACACTGTAAACTCTTTTCATTACTAAAACGATTAAAAAAAAAAAGTCACAAATTTGGCGAAGGGTGTCCCATACTAATGCTGTGCTCTATGGTTCGTAAACTTTTAAAAATCCTTGAAAAGTGCTTGAAAAAAAATGTATCATTCTCAAGTGCTTGAAAATTGCTATAATGTGTTAAAAAGTACTTGAATTTCACCCTCCCCCCCTCTCCCCCACTGTTCTGTTGAAAAGAAACATCATAGATAGAATTAGGAAACCTTTGTTTAACCCCTTAACGCGCGCTGTCCTCGCTGCGAGGATGCAAAATTTAAGATCCAGCTGCAAAAATTCTCGTTTACAACATATCAGAAAGAGGCAAATTTTTAAACCTTAAAATTTAAAATTTCTTTTAGATTAATTCAGTTCATGAATTCCGGTGGCAGTATAATATAAATGTTTCAAATTGTCTTGCGCCACAAAGGGTTAAGGCGACTCGGCATCAGGTTTTTTTTTATATGAAAGCTTATATTTCCATATAATATTTATAAATTGAACTATATTAGCACAATACTGGTCTTGCTTTTTCACCAAGCTAGTAGCATGTGTTTTGCACTTGAAGGAGAAAAGCTACTTCTTTCAAAACCGGTTGTGCTTTCCACAATTTCATGATTTGTGAAGAAGTTTTCAAGTTTAAATTTTTAATTATATTAGTACCTGTGGCAAAATTTAGGCGAAACAGTAACATTGGTGCAGAAAAGAAATTGTCACTTGCAGAAAGAACTGCTTATAAAATTGAAGATATTTCTAAATTTCTGTAGAAAATGGAAACTCATGTCTTATATTTAAGAATTCCCTAACAGTCTGCTAATAATATTGATATCATTTTAATTATCTCTACCTATTATGTATGAAATGGGATGAGATTTTTCAGCTGATTTCAGCTTTTTTGTACATTTAGCTTTTCAGATTTTTAATTTTTTTTCAGCTTTTTTTTTATGTTTCTGATGTGCATTTCTTCTTTTTTTATACATTTAAGGTTAAAATAAATATTTATTTCTCTATTATAATAGATTTTGTCATCAAAATTCTAATATTTAATTTCAACGTCTTGTCTTTGCATACAGTTTCAGCTTTTTTGTATTTTTGCTAATCTCATCCCTGTATGAATTAGAAAATATGTCAATATTGTCTTGCAGAATATGTTTTCAAATATGTTTTCACAAACAATGCTTGTCACAGAAAACATAAGTGTTCTGTCACAGAGACATTAGATTTGTATATTAAAATATATATTCAAGCAAATATCTTTATGGTTTTGCCATTTTCCACTGGAAAATTAAAATGTGATCAATGATATAATAAAGTGAAATGTCAACCTTTCTATTGGTGTGGCAATTTCTTATGTTGTATTTTTTTTTTCTCTGTTTTTTTATTGTATCTTTTTATTTAAAACATATTTTAATTTACCTCAGATATACTCAGGATAATATATTTTGGCATTAATTTGTTTCTAATAATAATTTGGCTTATGTTTTACATCAACTGCTATTTCTGTTTCTGTAGTTTCAATGGAAGCTGTAAAAAGAGGTCCAGGGCGTTTTACATCAACTGCTATTTCTGTTTCTGTAGATTCAACTGAAGCTGTAAAAAGAAGTCTCTTGACCTCTTTGTAAGTATCTGTTAAAGTAAAATGTAATGAAAAATTCACAACTTGCAACAAAATATGTGTGATTTTTTTTTTTTTTTTTTTTTTGAGCAGCTATTTCATAATAAGCTAATTTTTAAAAGCTTATTTTTTTTATTTATATATATTTTTTATAAGCAGCTACTTGATATTAAGCTAATTCTTTTAAAAGCTTATTTTTTTTATTAATAAATCTAATAAACCAAACGTCCAATTTTCTGAAAAGTAACACTGTAAACTCTTTTCATTACTAAAACGATTAAAAAAAAAAAGTCACAAATTTGGCGAAGGGTGTCCCATACTAATGCTGTGCTCTATGGTTCGTAAACTTTTAAAAATCCTTGAAAAGTGCTTGAAAAAAAATGTATCATTCTCAAGTGCTTGAAAATTGCTATAATGTGTTAAAAAGTACTTGAATTTCACCCTCCCCCCCTCTCCCCCACTGTTCTGTTGAAAAGAAACATCATAGATAGAATTAGGAAACCTTTGTTTAACCCCTTAACGCGCGCTGTCCTCGCTGCGAGGATGCAAAATTTAAGATCCAGCTGCAAAAATTCTCGTTTACAACATATCAGAAAGAGGCAAATTTTTAAACCTTAAAATTTAAAATTTCTTTTAGATTAATTCAGTTCATGAATTCCGGTGGCAGTATAATATAAATGTTTCAAATTGTCTTGCGCCACAAAGGGTTAAGGCGACTCGGCATCAGGTTTTTTTTATATGAAAGCTTATATTTCCATATAATATTTATAAATTGAACTATATTAGCACAATACTGGTCTTGCTTTTTCACCAAGCTAGTAGCATGTGTTTTGCACTTAAAGGAGAAAAGCTACTTCTTTCAAAACCGGTTGTGCTTTCCACAATTTCATGATTTGTGAAGAAGTTTTCAAGTTTAAATTTTTAATTATATTAGTACCTGTGGCAAAATTTAGGCGAAACAGTAACATTGGTGCAGAAAAGAAATTGTCACTTGCAGAAAGAACTGCTTATAAAATTGAAGATATTTCTAAATTTCTGTAGAAAATGGAAACTCATGTCTTATATTTAAGAATTCCCTAACAGTCTGCTAATAATATTGATATCATTTTAATTATCTCTACCTATTATGTATGAAATGGGATGAGATTTTTCAGCTGATTTCAGCTTTTTTGTACATTTAGCTTTTCAGATTTTTAATTTTTTTTCAGCTTTTTTTTTATGTTTCTGATGTGCATTTCTTCTTTTTTTATACATTTAAGGTTAAAATAAATATTTATTTCTCTATTATAATAGATTTTGTCATCAAAATTCTAATATTTAATTTCAACGTCTTGTCTTTGCATACAGTTTCAGCTTTTTTGTATTTTTGCTAATCTCATCCCTGTATGAATTAGAAAATATGTCAATATTGTCTTGCAGAATATGTTTTCACAAACAATGGTTGTCACAGAAAACATAAGTGTTCTGTCACAGAGATATTAGATTTGTATATTAAAATATATATTCAAGCAAAAATCTTTATGGTTTTGCCATTTTCCACTGGAAAATTAAAATGTGATCAATGATATAAAAAAATGAAATGTCAACCTTTCTATTGGTGTGGCAATTTCTTATGTTGTATTTTTTTTTTCTCTGTTTTTTTATTGTATCTTTTTATTTAAAACATATTTTAATTTACCTCAGATATACTCAGGATAATATATTTTGGCATTAATTTGTTTCTAATAATAATTTGGCTTATGTTTTACATCAACTGCTATTTCTGTTTCTGTAGTTTCAATGGAAGCTGTAAAAAGAGGTCCAGGGCGTTTTACATCAACTGCTATTTCTGTTTCTGTAGATTCAACTGAAGCTGTAAAAAGAAGTCTCTTGACCTCTTTGTAAGTATCTGTTAAAGTAAAATGTAATGAAAAATTCACAACTTGCAACAAAATATGTGTGATTTTTTTTTTTTTTTTTTTTTTTTTGAGCAGCTATTTCATAATAAGCTAATTTTTAAAAGCTTATTTTTTTTATTTATATATATTTTTTATAAGCAGCTACTTGATATTAAGCTAATTCTTTTAAAAGCTTATTTTTTTTATTAATAAATCTAATAAACCAAACGTCCAATTTTCTGAAAAGTAACACTGTAAACTCTTTTCATTACTAAAACGATTAAAAAAAAAAAGTCACAAATTTGGCGAAGGGTGTCCCATACTAATGCTGTGCTCTATGGTTCGTAAACTTTTAAAAATCCTTGAAAAGTGCTTGAAAAAAAATGTATCATTCTCAAGTGCTTGAAAATTGCTATAATGTGTTAAAAAGTACTTGAATTTCACCCTCCCCCCCTCTCCCCCACTGTTCTGTTGAAAAGAAACATCATAGATAGAATTAGGAAACCTTTGTTTAACCCCTTAACGCGCGCTGTCCTCGCTGCGAGGATGCAAAATTTAAGATCCAGCTGCAAAAATTCTCGTTTACAACATATCAGAAAGAGGCAAATTTTTAAACCTTAAAATTTAAAATTTCTTTTAGATTAATTCAGTTCATGAATTCCGGTGGCAGTATAATATAAATGTTTCAAATTGTCTTGCGCCACAAAGGGTTAAGGCGACTCGGCATCAGGTTTTTTTTATATGAAAGCTTATATTTCCATATAATATTTATAAATTGAACTATATTAGCACAATACTGGTCTTGCTTTTTCACCAAGCTAGTAGCATGTGTTTTGCACTTAAAGGAGAAAAGCTACTTCTTTCAAAACCGGTTGTGCTTTCCACAATTTCATGATTTGTGAAGAAGTTTTCAAGTTTAAATTTTTAATTATATTAGTACCTGTGGCAAAATTTAGGCGAAACAGTAATATTGGTGCAGAAAAGAAATTGTCACTTGCAGAAAGAACTGCTTATAAAATTGAAGATATTTCTAAATTTCTGTAGAAAATGGAAACTCATGTCTTATATTTAAGAATTCCCTAACAGTCTGCTAATAATATTGATATCATTTTAATTATCTCTACCTATTATGTATGAAATGGGATGAGATTTTTCAGCTGATTTCAGCTTTTTTGTACATTTAGCTTTTCAGATTTTTAATTTTTTTTCAGCTTTTTTTTTATGTTTCTGATGTGCATTTCTTCTTTTTTTATACATTTAAGGTTAAAATAAATATTTATTTCTCTATTATAATAGATTTTGTCATCAAAATTCTAATATTTAATTTCAACGTCTTGTCTTTGCATACAGTTTCAGCTTTTTTGTATTTTTGCTAATCTCATCCCTGTATGAATTAGAAAATATGTCAATATTGTCTTGCAGAATATATTTTCAAATATGTTTTCACAAACAATGCTTGTCACAGAAAACATAAGTGTTCTGTCACAGAGATATTAGATTTGTATATTAAAATATATATTCAAGCAAAAATCTTTATGGTTTTGCCATTTTCCACTGGAAAATTAAAATGTGATCAATGATATAAAAAAATGAAATGTCAACCTTTCTATTGGTGTGGCAATTTCTTATGTTGTATTTTTTTTTTTCTCTGTTTTTTTATTGTATCTTTTTATTTAAAACATATTTTAATTTACCTCAGATATACTCAGGATAATATATTTTGGCATTAATTTGTTTCTAATAATAATTTGGCTTATGTTTTACATCAACTGCTACTTCTGTTTCTGTAGTTTCAATGGAAGCTGTAAAAAGAGGTCCAGGGCGTTTTACATCAACTGCTATTTCTGTTTCTGTAGATTCAACTGAAGCTGTAAAAAGAAGTCTCTTGACCTCTTTGTAAGTATCTGTTAAAGTAAAATGTAATGAAAAATTCACAACTTGCAACAAAATAAGTGTGATTTTTTTTTTTTTTTTTTTTTAGCAGCTATTTCATAATAAGCTAATTTTTAAAAGCTTATTTTTTTTATTTATATATATTTTTTATAAGCAGCTACTTGATATTAAGCTAATTCTTTTAAAAGCTTATTTTTTTTATTAATAAATCTAATAAACCAAACGTCCAATTTTCTGAAAAGTAACACTGTAAACTCTTTTCATTACTAAAACGATTAAAAAAAAAAAGTCACAAATTTGGCCAAGGGTGTCCCATACTAATGCTGTGCTCCATGGTTCGTAAACTTTTAAAAATCCTTGAAAAGTGCTTGAAAAAAAAAGTATCATTCTCAAGTGCTTGAAAATTGCTATAATGTGTTAAAAAGTACTTGAATTTCACCCTCCCCCCCTCTCCCCCACTGTTCTGTTGAAAAGAAACATCATAGATAGAATTAGGAAACCTTTGTTTAACCCCTTAACGCGCGCTGTCCTCACTGTGAGGATGCAAAATTTAAGATCCAGCTGCAAAAATTCTCGTTTACAACATATCAGAAAGAGGCAAATTTTTAAACCTTAAAATTTAAAATTTCTTTTAGATTAATTCAGTTCATGAATTCCGGTGGCAGTATAATATACATGTTTCAAATTGTCTTGCGCCACAAAGGGTTAAGGCGACTCGGCATCAGGTTTTTTTTTATATGAAAGCTTATATTTCCATATAATATTTATAAATTGAACTATATTAGCACAATACTGGTCTTTCTTTTTCACCAAGCTAGTAGCATGTGTTTTGCACTTGAAGGAGAAAAGCTACTTCTTTCAAAACCGGTTGTGCTTTCCACAATTTCATGATTTGTGAAGAAGTTTTCAAGTTTAAATTTTTAATTATATTAGTACCTGTGGCAAAATTTAGGCGAAACAGTAACATTGGTGCAGAAAAGAAATTGTCACTTGCAGAAAGAACTGCTTATAAAATTGAAGATATTTCTAAATTTCTGTAGAAAATGGAAGCTCATGTCTTATATTTAAGAATTCCCTAACAGTCTGCTAATAATATTGATATCATTTTAATTATCTCTACCTATTATGTATGAAATGGGATGAGATTTTTCAGCTGATTTCAGCTTTTTTGTACATTTAGCTTTTCAGATTTTTAATTTTTTTTTCAGCTTTTTTTTTATGTTTCTGATGTGCATTTCTTCTTTTTTTATACATTTAAGGTTAAAATAAATATTTATTTCTCTATTATAATAGATTTTGTCATCAAAATTCTAATATTTAATTTCAACGTCTTGTCTTTGCATACAGTTTCAGCTTTTTTGTATTTTTGCTAATCTCATCCCTGTATGAATTAGAAAATATGTCAATATTGTCTTGCAGAATATGTTTTCACAAACAATGGTTGTCACAGAAAACATAAGTGTTCTGTCACAGAGATATTAGATTTGTATATTAAAATATATATTCAAGCAAAAATCTTTATGGTTTTGCCATTTTCCACTGGAAAATTAAAATGTGATCAATGATATAAAAAAATGAAATGTCAACCTTTCTATTGGTGTGGCAATTTCTTATGTTGTATTTTTTTTTTCTCTGTTTTTTTATTGTATCTTTTTATTTAAAACATATTTTAATTTACCTCAGATATACTCAGGATAATATATTTTGGCATTAATTTGTTTCTAATAATAATTTGGCTTATGTTTTACATCAACTGCTATTTCTGTTTCTGTAGTTTCAATGGAAGCTGTAAAAAGAGGTCCAGGGCGTTTTACATCAACTGCTATTTCTGTTTCTGTAGATTCAACTGAAGCTGTAAAAAGAAGTCTCTTGACCTCTTTGTAAGTATCTGTTAAAGTAAAATGTAATGAAAAATTCACAACTTGCAACAAAATATGTGTGATTTTTTTTTTTTTTTTTTTTTTTTGAGCAGCTATTTCATAATAAGCTAATTTTTAAAAGCTTATTTTTTTTATTTATATATATTTTTTATAAGCAGCTACTTGATATTAAGCTAATTCTTTTAAAAGCTTATTTTTTTTATTAATAAATCTAATAAACCAAACGTCCAATTTTCTGAAAAGTAACACTGTAAACTCTTTTCATTACTAAAACGATTAAAAAAAAAAGTCACAAATTTGGCCAAGGGTGTCCCATACTAATGCTGTGCTCCATGGTTCGTAAACTTTTAAAAATCCTTGAAAAGTGCTTGAAAAAAAATGTATCATTCTCAAGTGCTTGAAAATTGCTATAATGTGTTAAAAAGTACTTGAATTTCACCCTCCCCCCCTCTCCCCCACTGTACTGTTGAAAAGAAACATCATAGATAGAATTAGGAAACCTTTGTTTAACCCCTTAACGCGCGCTGTCCTTGCTGCGAGGATGCAAAATTTAAGATCCAGCTGCAAAAATTCTCGTTTACAACATATCAGAAAGAGGCAAATTTTTAAACCTTAAAATTTAAAATTTCTTTTAGATTAATTCAGTTCATGAATTCCGGTGGCAGTATAATATACATGTTTCAAATTGTCTTGCGCCACAAAGGGTTAAGGCGACTCGGCATCAGGTTTTTTTTTATATGAAAGCTTATATTTCCATATAATATTTATAAATTGAACTATATTAGCACAATACTGGTCTTGCTTTTTCACCAAGCTAGTAGCATGTGTTTTGCACTTGAAGGAGAAAAGCTACTTCTTTCAAAACCGGTTGTGCTTTCCACAATTTCATGATTTGTGAAGAAGTTTTCAAGTTTAAATTTTTAATTATATTAGTACCTGTGGCAAAATTTAGGCGAAACAGTAACATTGGTGCAGAAAAGAAATTGTCACTTGCAGAAAGAACTGCTTATAAAATTGAAGATATTTCTAAATTTCTGTAGAAAATGGAAGCTCATGTCTTATATTTAAGAATTCCCTAACAGTCTGCTAATAATATTGATATCATTTTAATTATCTCTACCTATTATGTATGAAATGGGATGAGATTTTTCAGCTGATTTCAGCTTTTTTGTACATTTAGCTTTTCAGATTTTTAATTTTTTTTTCAGCTTTTTTTTTATGTTTCTGATGTGCATTTCTTCTTTTTTTATACATTTAAGGTTAAAATAAATATTTATTTCTCTATTATAATAGCATAGCTGCCAACTCTCCCGAAAAATTCGGGAGACTCCCGAATGTTGAGGCAATCTCCCGAACTCCCGAAAAACATTAATATCTCCCGATTTTTTCAAAAATTTCATCAGACACCACCTAATTTTCAAATGCTCTACAAAAGCTCCCGATTCCCAATCTTTCTCCATCCACAACATAAATGTCAATATTAATTTCAAAATTGCTTTATGAGATCCTAGAACCTATAAAGAAATAGAATTGTTAAATATTTCTTGCTCATGTTATTTTTTGCCCTCCTTAATTTATCTCTAAACTAGTGATCGGCAATCAAGTGTTTTGAAGTCTTTTATCGCTCAATTCATCTGCAACATAGATGATAATATTTATTTTAAGTTTGCTTTATTAGATTCTAGAAGTAGAATTGAAAGAGTTCTTACTCTGTAATTATTTTTTTTATCCTCCCCCCCCCTTCCCCCCATCTCTGGATAGTGATCAATGATCAATTCTAGAAACAATAAAACAATAGAAATACTTGATATTTCTCACGTATGTAATTATTTTTAGGCTTTATTGCTGAACTTAATGAATCTATTTATTTTTCCTCAATTAAATTAAGTATTTATACATCATATCTATACTAAATTTGTAAATTTGAAAAAAAAAAATGAAGAATAGATTTTTCAGATAGGAAAATTTTTCCCAAGTCTATGTATGTCTATATATAATTTCAGTATGTTTTATTTATTTTCTCATATTTGCAATAAGAAGAAAGCCTCTAGATACTGCAAAATTTCCATTTTATTTGCTCCTTCTCTTTCCAACAATTACTGTACTATTAATGTTCTATTTATGGCTTAAACTATATTGTATACAAAATCTCCCTAATTTTGATTCCTAAAGCTTGGAATCTCCCTAATTTTGATTCTCAAAGGTTGGCAGCTATGTAATAGATTTTGTCATCAAAATTCTAATATTTAATTTCAACGTCTTGTCTTTGCATACAGTTTCAGCTTTTTTGTATTTTTGCTAATCTCATCCCTGTATGAATTAGAAAATATGTCAATATTGTCTTGCAGAATATGTTTTCACAAACAATGGTTGTCACAGAAAACATAAGTGTTCTGTCACAGAGATATTAGATTTGTATATTAAAATATATATTCAAGCAAAAATCTTTATGGTTTTGCCATTTTCCACTGGAAAATTAAAATGTGATCAATGATATAAAAAAATGAAATGTCAACCTTTCTATTGGTGTGGCAATTTCTTATGTTGTATTTTTTTTTTTCTCTGTTTTTTTATTGTATCTTTTTATTTAAAACATATTTTAATTTACCTCAGATATACTCAGGATAATATATTTTGGCATTAATTTGTTTCTAATAATAATTTGGCTTATGTTTTACATCAACTGCTATTTCTGTTTCTGTAGTTTCAATGGAAGCTGTAAAAAGAGGTCCAGGGCGTTTTACATCAACTGCTATTTCTGTTTCTGTAGATTCAACTGAAGCTGTAAAAAGAAGTCTCTTGACCTCTTTGTAAATCTGTTAAAGTAAAATGTAATGAAAAATTCACAACTTGCAACAAAATATGTGTGATTTTTTTTTTTTTTTTTTTTTTTTTTTTGAGCAGCTATTTCATAATAAGCTAATTTTTAAAAGCTTATTTTTTTTATTTATATATATTTTTTATAAGCAGCTACTTGATATTAAGCTAATTCTTTTAAAAGCTTATTTTTTTTATTAATAAATCTAATAAACCAAACGTCCAATTTTCTGAAAAGTAACACTGTAAACTCTTTTCATTACTAAAACGATTAAAAAAAAAAAGTCACAAATTTGGCCAAGGGTGTCCCATACTAATGCTGTGCTCCATGGTTCGTAAACTTTTAAAAATCCTTGAAAAGTGCTTGAAAAAAAATGTATCATTCTCAAGTGCTTGAAAATTGCTATAATGTGTTAAAAAGTACTTGAATTTCACCCTCCCCCCCTCTCCCCCACTGTACTGTTGAAAAGAAACATCATAGATAGAATTAGGAAACCTTTGTTTAACCCCTTAACGCGCGCTGTCCTTGCTGCGAGGATGCAAAATTTAAGATCCAGCTGCAAAAATTCTCGTTTACAACATATCAGAAAGAGGCAAATTTTTAAACCTTAAAATTTAAAATTTCTTTTAGATTAATTCAGTTCATGAATTCCGGTGGCAGTATAATATAAATGTTTCAAATTGTCTTGCGCCACAAAGGGTTAAGGCGACTCGGCATCAGGTTTTTTTTATATGAAAGCTTATATTTCCATATAATATTTATAAATTGAACTATATTAGCACAATACTGGTCTTGCTTTTTCACCAAGCTAGTAGCATGTGTTTTGCACTTAAAGGAGAAAAGCTACTTCTTTCAAAACCGGTTGTGCTTTCCACAATTTCATGATTTGTGAAGAAGTTTTCAAGTTTAAATTTTTAATTATATTAGTACCTGTGGCAAAATTTAGGCGAAACAGTAACATTGGTGCAGAAAAGAAATTGTCACTTGCAGAAAGAACTGCTTATAAAATTGAAGATATTTCTAAATTTCTGTAGAAAATGGAAACTCATGTCTTATATTTAAGAATTCCCTAACAGTCTGCTAATAATATTGATATCATTTTAATTATCTCTACCTATTATGTATGAAATGGGATGAGATTTTTCAGCTGATTTCAGCTTTTTTGTACATTTAGCTTTTCAGATTTTTAATTTTTTTTCAGCTCTTTTTTTATGTTTCTGATGTGCATTTCTTCTTTTTTTATACATTTAAGGTTAAAATAAATATTTATTTCTCTATTATAATAGATTTTGTCATCAAAATTCTAATATTTAATTTCAACGTCTTGTCTTTGCATACAGTTTCAGCTTTTTTGTATTTTTGCTAATCTCATCCCTGTATGAATTAGAAAATATGTCAATATTGTCTTGCAGAATATATTTTCAAATATGTTTTCACAAACAATGCTTGTCACAGAAAACATAAGTGTTCTGTCACAGAGATATTAGATTTGTATATTAAAATATATATTCAAGCAAAAATCTTTATGGTTTTGCCATTTTCCACTGGAAAATTAAAATGTGATCAATGATATAAAAAAATGAAATGTCAACCTTTCTATTGGTGTGGCAATTTCTTATGTTGTATTTTTTTTTTCTCTGTTTTTTTATTGTATCTTTTTATTTAAAACATATTTTAATTTACCTCAGATATACTCAGGATAATATATTTTGGCATTAATTTGTTTCTAATAATAATTTGGCTTATGTTTTACATCAACTGCTACTTCTGTTTCTGTAGTTTCAATGGAAGCTGTAAAAAGAGGTCCAGGGCGTTTTACATCAACTGCTATTTCTGTTTCTGTAGATTCAACTGAAGCTGTAAAAAGAAGTCTCTTGACCTCTTTGTAAGTATCTGTTAAAGTAAAATGTAATGAAAAATTCACAACTTGCAACAAAATAAGTGTGATTTTTTTTTTTTTTTTTTAGCAGCTATTTCATAATAAGCTAATTTTTAAAAGCTTATTTTTTTTATTTATATATATTTTTTATAAGCAACTACTTGATATTAAGCTAATTCTTTTAAAAGCTTATTTTTTTTATTAATAAATCTAATAAACCAAACGTCCAATTTTCTGAAAAGTAACACTGTAAACTCTTTTCATTACTAAAACGATTAAAAAAAAAAAAGTCACAAATTTGGCCAAGGGTGTCCCATACTAATGCTGTGCTCCATGGTTCGTAAACTTTTAAAAATCCTTGAAAAGTGCTTGAAAAAAAAAGTATCATTCTCAAGTGCTTGAAAATTGCTATAATGTGTTAAAAAGTACTTGAATTTCACCCTCCCCCCCTCTCCCCCACTGTTCTGTTGAAAAGAAACATCATAGATAGAATTAGGAAACCTTTGTTTAACCCCTTAACGCGCGCTGTCCTCACTGTGAGGATGCAAAATTTAAGATCCAGCTGCAAAAATTCTCGTTTACAACATATCAGAAAGAGGCAAATTTTTAAACCTTAAAATTTAAAATTTCTTTTAGATTAATTCAGTTCATGAATTCCGGTGGCAGTATAATATACATGTTTCAAATTGTCTTGCGCCACAAAGGGTTAAGGCGACTCGGCATCAGGTTTTTTTTTATATGAAAGCTTATATTTCCATATAATATTTATAAATTGAACTATATTAGCACAATACTGGTCTTGCTTTTTCACCAAGCTAGTAGCATGTGTTTTGCACTTGAAGGAGAAAAGCTACTTCTTTCAAAACCGGTTGTGCTTTCCACAATTTCATGATTTGTGAAGAAGTTTTCAAGTTTAAATTTTTAATTATATTAGTACCTGTGGCAAAATTTAGGCGAAACAGTAACATTGGTGCAGAAAAGAAATTGTCACTTGCAGAAAGAACTGCTTATAAAATTGAAGATATTTCTAAATTTCTGTAGAAAATGGAAGCTCATGTCTTATATTTAAGAATTCCCTAACAGTCTGCTAATAATATTGATATCATTTTAATTATCTCTACCTATTATGTATGAAATGGGATGAGATTTTTCAGCTGATTTCAGCTTTTTTGTACATTTAGCTTTTCAGATTTTTAATTTTTTTTCAGCTTTTTTTTTATGTTTCTGATGTGCATTTCTTCTTTTTTTATACATTTAAGGTTAAAATAAATATTTATTTCTCTATTATAATAGATTTTGTCATCAAAATTCTAATATTTAATTTCAACGTCTTGTCTTTGCATACAGTTTCAGCTTTTTTGTATTTTTGCTAATCTCATCCCTGTATGAATTAGAAAATATGTCAATATTGTCTTGCAGAATATGTTTTCACAAACAATGGTTGTCACAGAAAACATAAGTGTTCTGTCACAGAGATATTAGATTTGTATATTAAAATATATATTCAAGCAAAAATCTTTATGGTTTTGCCATTTTCCACTGGAAAATTAAAATGTGATCAATGATATAAAAAAATGAAATGTCAACCTTTCTATTGGTGTGGCAATTTCTTATGTTGTATTTTTTTTTCTGTTTTTTTATTGTATCTTTTTATTTAAAACATATTTTAATTTACCTCAGATATACTCAGGATAATATATTTTGGCATTAATTTGTTTCTAATAATAATTTGGCTTATGTTTTACATCAACTGCTATTTCTGTTTCTGTAGTTTCAATGGAAGCTGTAAAAAGAGGTCCAGGGCGTTTTACATCAACTGCTATTTCTGTTTCTGTAGATTCAACTGAAGCTGTAAAAAGAAGTCTCTTGACCTCTTTGTAAGTATCTGTTAAAGTAAAATGTAATGAAAAATTCACAACTTGCAACAAAATAAGTGTGATTTTTTTTTTTTTTTTTTTAGCAGCTATTTCATAATAAGCTAATTTTTAAAAGCTTATTTTTTTTATTTATATATATTTTTTATAAGCAGCTACTTGATATTAAGCTAATTCTTTTAAAAGCTTATTTTTTTTTATTAATAAATCTAATAAACCAAACGTCCAATTTTCTGAAAAGTAACACTGTAAACTCTTTTCATTACTAAAACGATTAAAAAAAAAAAAGTCACAAATTTGGCCAAGGGTGTCCCATACTAATGCTGTGCTCCATGGTTCGTAAACTTTTAAAAATCCTTGAAAAGTGCTTGAAAAAAAAAGTATCATTCTCAAGTGCTTGAAAATTGCTATAATGTGTTAAAAAGTACTTGAATTTCACCCTCCCCCCCTCTCCCCCACTGTTCTGTTGAAAAGAAACATCATAGATAGAATTAGGAAACCTTTGTTTAACCCCTTAACGCGCGCTGTCCTCACTGTGAGGATGCAAAATTTAAGATCCAGCTGCAAAAATTCTCGTTTACAACATATCAGAAAGAGGCAAATTTTTAAACCTTAAAATTTAAAATTTCTTTTAGATTAATTCAGTTCATGAATTCCGGTGGCAGTATAATATACATGTTTCAAATTGTCTTGCGCCACAAAGGGTTAAGGCGACTCGGCATCAGGTTTTTTTTTATATGAAAGCTTATATTTCCATATAATATTTATAAATTGAACTATATTAGCACAATACTGGTCTTGCTTTTTCACCAAGCTAGTAGCATGTGTTTTGCACTTGAAGGAGAAAAGCTACTTCTTTCAAAACCGGTTGTGCTTTCCACAATTTCATGATTTGTGAAGAAGTTTTCAAGTTTAAATTTTTAATTATATTAGTACCTGTGGCAAAATTTAGGCGAAACAGTAACATTGGTGCAGAAAAGAAATTGTCACTTGCAGAAAGAACTGCTTATAAAATTGAAGATATTTCTAAATTTCTGTAGAAAATGGAAGCTCATGTCTTATATTTAAGAATTCCCTAACAGTCTGCTAATAATATTGATATCATTTTAATTATCTCTACCTATTATGTATGAAATGGGATGAGATTTTTCAGCTGATTTCAGCTTTTTTGTACATTTAGCTTTTCAGATTTTTAATTTTTTTTTCAGCTTTTTTTTTATGTTTCTGATGTGCATTTCTTCTTTTTTTATACATTTAAGGTTAAAATAAATATTTATTTCTCTATTATAATAGATTTTGTCATCAAAATTCTAATATTTAATTTCAACGTCTTGTCTTTGCATACAGTTTCAGCTTTTTTGTATTTTTGCTAATCTCATCCCTGTATGACTTAGAAAATATGTCAATATTGTCTTGCAGAATATGTTTTCACAAACAATGGTTGTCACAGAAAACATAAGTGTTCTGTCACAGAGATAATAGATTTGTATATTAAAATATATATTCAAGCAAAAATCTTTATGGTTTTGCCATTTTCCACTGGAAAATTAAAATGTGATCAATGATATAAAAAAATGAAATGTCAACCTTTCTATTGGTGTGGCAATTTCTTATGTTGTATTTTTTATTGTATCTTTTTATTTAAAACATATTTTAATTTACCTCAGATATACTCAGGATAATATATTTTGGCATTAATTTGTTTCTAATAATAATTTGGCTTATGTTTAACATCAACTGCTCTTTCTGTTTCTGTAGTTTCAATGGAAGCTGTAAAAAGAGGTCCAGGGCGTTTTACATCAACTGCTATTTCTGTTTCTGTAGATTCAACTGAAGCTGTAAAAAGAAGTCTCTTGACCTCTTTGTAAGTATCTGTTAAAGTAAAATGTAATGAAAAATTCACAACTTGCAACAAAATAAGTGTGATTTTTTTTTTTTTTTTTTTTAGCAGCTATTTCATAATAAGCTAATTTTTAAAAGCTTATTTTTTTTATTTATATATATTTTTTATAAGCAGCTACTTGATATTAAGCTAATTCTTTTAAAAGCTTATTTTTTTTATTAATAAATCTAATAAACCAAACGTCCAATTTTCTGAAAAGTAACACTGTAAACTCTTTTCATTACTAAAACGATTAAAAAAAAAAAAGTCACAAATTTGGCCAAGGGTGTCCCATACTAATGCTGTGCTCCATGGTTCGTAAACTTTTAAAAATCCTTGAAAAGTGCTTGAAAAAAAAAGTATCATTCTCAAGTGCTTGAAAATTGCTATAATGTGTTAAAAAGTACTTGAATTTCACCCTCCCCCCCTCTCCCCCACTGTTCTGTTGAAAAGAAACATCATAGATAGAATTAGGAAACCTTTGTTTAACCCCTTAACGCGCGCTGTCCTCACTGTGAGGATGCAAAATTTAAGATCCAGCTGCAAAAATTCTCGTTTACAACATATCAGAAAGAGGCAAATTTTTAAACCTTAAAATTTAAAATTTCTTTTAGATTAATTCAGTTCATGAATTCCGGTGGCAGTATAATATACATGTTTCAAATTGTCTTGCGCCACAAAGGGTTAAGGCGACTCGGCATCAGGTTTTTTTTTATATGAAAGCTTATATTTCCATATAATATTTATAAATTGAACTATATTAGCACAATACTGGTCTTGCTTTTTCACCAAGCTAGTAGCATGTGTTTTGCACTTGAAGGAGAAAAGCTACTTCTTTCAAAACCGGTTGTGCTTTCCACAATTTCATGATTTGTGAAGAAGTTTTCAAGTTTAAATTTTTAATTATATTAGTACCTGTGGCAAAATTTAGGCGAAACAGTAACATTGGTGCAGAAAAGAAATTGTCACTTGCAGAAAGAACTGCTTATAAAATTGAAGATATTTCTAAATTTCTGTAGAAAATGGAAGCTCATGTCTTATATTTAAGAATTCCCTAACAGTCTGCTAATAATATTGATATCATTTTAATTATCTCTACCTATTATGTATGAAATGGGATGAGATTTTTCAGCTGATTTCAGCTTTTTTGTACATTTAGCTTTTCAGATTTTTAATTTTTTTTTCAGCTTTTTTTTTATGTTTCTGATGTGCATTTCTTCTTTTTTTATACATTTAAGGTTAAAATAAATATTTATTTCTCTATTATAATAGATTTTGTCATCAAAATTCTAATATTTAATTTCAACGTCTTGTCTTTGCATACAGTTTCAGCTTTTTTGTATTTTTGCTAATCTCATCCCTGTATGACTTAGAAAATATGTCAATATTGTCTTGCAGAATATGTTTTCACAAACAATGGTTGTCACAGAAAACATAAGTGTTCTGTCACAGAGATATTAGATTTGTATATTAAAATATATATTCAAGCAAAAATCTTTATGGTTTTGCCATTTTCCACTGGAAAATTAAAATGTGATCAATGATATAAAAAAATGAAATGTCAACCTTTCTATTGGTGTGGCAATTTCTTATGTTGTATTTTTTTTTTCTCTGTTTTTTTATTGTATCTTTTTATTTAAAACATATTTTAATTTACCTCAGATATACTCAGGATAATATATTTTGGCATTAATTTGTTTCTAATAATAATTTGGCTTATGTTTTACATCAACTGCTACTTCTGTTTCTGTAGTTTCAATGGAAGCTGTAAAAAGAGGTCCAGGGCGTTTTACATCAACTGCTATTTCTGTTTCTGTAGATTCAACTGAAGCTGTAAAAAGAAGTCTCTTGACCTCTTTGTAAGTATCTGTTAAAGTAAAATGTAATGAAAAATTCACAACTTGCAACAAAATAAGTGTGATTTTTTTTTTTTTTTTTTTTAGCAGCTATTTCATAATAAGCTAATTTTTAAAAGCTTATTTTTTTTATTTATATATATTTTTTATAAGCAGCTACTTGATATTAAGCTAATTCTTTTAAAAGCTTATTTTTTTTATTAATAAATCTAATAAACCAAACGTCCAATTTTCTGAAAAGTAACACTGTAAACTCTTTTCATTACTAAAACGATTAAAAAAAAAAAGTCACAAATTTGGCCAAGGGTGTCCCATACTAATGCTGTGCTCCATGGTTCGTAAACTTTTAAAAATCCTTGAAAAGTGCTTGAAAAAGAAGTATCATTCTCAAGTGCTTGAAAATTGCTATAATGTGTTAAAAAGTACTTGAATTTCACCCTCCCCCCCTCTCCCCCACTGTTCTGTTGAAAAGAAACATCATAGATAGAATTAGGAAACCTTTGTTTAACCCCTTAACGCGCGCTGTCCTCGCTGCGAGGATGCAAAATTTAAGATCCAGCTGCAAAAATTCTCGTTTACAACATATCAGAAAGAGGCAAATTTTTAAACCTTAAAATTTAAAATTTCTTTTAGATTAATTCAGTCCATTTATTCCGGTGGCAGTATAATATAAATGTTTCAAATTGTCTTGCGCCACAAAGGGTTAAGGCGACTCGGCATCAGGTTTTTTTTTATATGAAAGCTTATATTTCCATATAATATTTATAAATTGAACTATATTAGCACAATACTGGTCTTGCTTTTTCACCAAGCTAGTAGCATGTGTTTTGCACTTGAAGGAGAAAAGCTACTTCTTTCAAAACCGGTTGTGCTTTCCACAATTTCATGATTTGTGAAGAAGTTTTCAAGTTTAAATTTTTAATTATATTAGTATCTGTGGCAAAATTTAGGCGAAACAGTAACATTGGTGCAGAAAAGAAATTGTCACTTGCAGAAAGAACTGCTTATAAAATTGAAGATATTTCTAAATTTCTGTAGAAAATGGAAACTCATGTCTTATATTTAAGAATTCCCTAACAGTCTGCTAATAATATTGATATTATTTTAATTATCTCTACTTATTATGTATGAAATGGGATGAGATTTTTCAGCTGATTTCAGCTTTTTTGTACATTTAGCTTTTCAGATTTTTAATTTTTTTTCAGCTTTTTTTTTATGTTTCTGATGTGCATTTCTTCTTTTTTTATACATTTAAGGTTAAAATAAATATTTATTTCTCTATTATAATAGATTTTGTCATCAAAATTCTAATATTTAATTTCAACGTCTTGTCTTTGCATACAGTTTCAGCTTTTTTGTATTTTTGCTAATCTCATCCCTATATGAATTAGAAAATATATCAATATTGTCTTGCAGAATATGTTTTCAAATATGTTTTCACAAACAATGCTTGTCACAGAAAACATAAGTGTTCTGTCACAGAGATATTAGATTTGTATATTAAAATATATATTCAAGCAAAAATCTTTATGGTTTTGCCATTTTCCACTGGAAAATTAAAATGTGATCAATGATATAAAAAAATGAAATGTCAACCTTTCTATTGGTGTGGCAATTTCTTATGTTGTATTTTTTTTTTTTTTCTCTGTTTTTTTATTGTATCTTTTTATTTAAAACATATTTTAATTTACCTCAGATATACTCAGGATAATATATTTTGGCATTAATTTGTTTCTAATAATAATTTGGCTTATGTTTTACATCAACTGCTATTTCTGTTTCTGTAGTTTCAATGGAAGCTGTAAAAAGAGGTCCAGGGCGTTTTACATCAACTGCTATTTCTGTTTCTGTAGATTCAACTGAAGCTGTAAAAAGAAGTCTCTTGACCTCTTTGTAAGTATCTGTTAAAGTAAAATGTAATGAAAAATTCACAACTTGCAACAAAATAAGTGTGATTTTTTTTTTTTTTTTTTTGAGCAGCTATTTCATAATAAGCTAATTTTTAAAAGCTTATTTTTTTTATTTATATATATTTTTTATAAGCAGCTACTTGATATTAAGCTAATTCTTTTAAAAGCTTATTTTTTTTATTAATAAATCTAATAAACCAAACGTCCAATTTTCTGAAAAGTAACACTGTAAACTCTTTTCATTACTAAAATGATTAAAAAAAAAAAGTCACAAATTTGGCCAAGGGTGTCCCATACTAATGCTGTGCTCCATGGTTCGTAAACTTTTAAAAATCCTTGAAAAGTGCTTGAAAAAAAAAGTATCATTCTCAAGTGCTTGAAAATTGCTATAATGTGTTAAAAAGTACTTGAATTTCACCCTCCCCCCCTCTCCCCCACTGTTCTGTTGAAAAGAAACATCATAGATAGAATTAGGAAACCTTTGTTTAACCCCTTAACGCGCGCTGTCCTCGCTGCGAGGATGCAAAATTTAAGATCCAGCTGCAAAAATTCTCGTTTACAACATATCAGAAAGAGGCAAATTTTTAAACCTTAAAATTTAAAATTTCTTTTAGATTAATTCAGTTCATGAATTCCGGTGGCAGTATAATATAAATGTTTCAAATTGTCTTGCGCCACAAAGGGTTAAGGCGACTCGGCATCAGGTTTTTTTTTATATGAAAGCTTATATTTCCATATAATATTTATAAATTGAACTATATTAGCACAATACTGGTCTTGCTTTTTCACCAAGCTAGTAGCATGTGTTTTGCACTTGAAGGAGAAAAGCTACTTCTTTCAAAACCGGTTGTGCTTTCCACAATTTCATGATTTGTGAAGAAGTTTTCAAGTTTAAATTTTTAATTATATTAGTACCTGTGGCAAAATTTAGGCGAAACAGTAACATTGGTGCAGAAAAGAAATTGTCACTTGCAGAAAGAACTGCTTATAAAATTGAAGATATTTCTAAATTTCTGTAGAAAATGGAAACTCATGTCTTATATTTAAGAATTCCCTAACAGTCTGCTAATAATATTGATATCATTTTAATTATCTCTACTTATTATGTATGAAATTGGATGAGATTTTTCAGCTGATTTCAGCTTTTTTGTACATTTAGCTTTTCAGATTTTTAACTTTTTTTCAGCTTTTTTTTATGTTTCTGATGTGCATTTCTTCTTTTTTTATACATTTAAGGTTAAAATAAATATTTATTTCTCTATTATAATAGATTTTGTCATCAAAATTCTAATATTTAATTTCAACGTCTTGTCTTTGCATACAGTTTCAGCTTTTTTATATTTTTGCTAATCTCATCCCTGTATGAATTAGAAAATATGTCAATATTGTCTTGCAGAATATGTTTTCACAAACAATGCTTGTCACAGAAAACATAAGTGTTCTGTCACAGAGATAATAGATTTGTATATTAAAATATATATTCAAGCAAAAATCTTTATGGTTTTGCCATTTTCCACTGGAAAATTAAAATGTGATCAATGATATAAAAAAATGAAATGTCAACCTTTCTATTGGTGTGGCAATTTCTTATGTTGTATTTTTTTTTCTCTGTTTTTTTATTGTATCTTTTTATTTAAAACATATTTTAATTTACCTCAGATATACTCAGGATAATATATTTTGGCATTAATTTGTTTCTAATAATAATTTGGCTTATGTTTAACATCAACTGCTCTTTCTGTTTCTGTAGTTTCAATGGAAGCTGTAAAAAGAGGTCCAGGGCATTTTACATCAACTGCTATTTCTGTTTCTGTAGATTCAACTGAAGCTGTAAAAAGAAGTCTCTTGACCTCTTTGTAAGTATCTGTTAAAGTAAAATGTAATGAAAAATTCACAACTTGCAACAAAATATGTGTGATTTTTTTTTTTTTTTTTTTTTTGAGCAGCTATTTCATAATAAGCTAATTTTTAAAAGCTTATTTTTTTTATTTATATATATTTTTTATAAGCAGCTACTTGATATTAAGCTAATTCTTTTAAAAGCTTATTTTTTTTATTAATAAATCTAATAAACCAAACGTCCAATTTTCTGAAAAGTAACACTGTAAACTCTTTTCATTACTAAAACGATTAAAAAAAAAAAGTCACAAATTTGGCGAAGGGTGTCCCATACTAATGCTGTGCTCTATGGTTCGTAAACTTTTAAAAATCCTTGAAAAGTGCTTGAAAAAAAATGTATCATTCTCAAGTGCTTGAAAATTGCTATAATGTGTTAAAAAGTACTTGAATTTCACCCTCCCCCCCTCTCCCCCACTGTTCTGTTGAAAAGAAACATCATAGATAGAATTAGGAAACCTTTGTTTAACCCCTTAACGCGCGCTGTCCTCGCTGCGAGGATGCAAAATTTAAGATCCAGCTGCAAAAATTCTCGTTTACAACATATCAGAAAGAGGCAAATTTTTAAATCTTAAAATTTAAAATTTCTTTTAGATTAATTCAGTTCATGAATTCCGGTGGCAGTATAATATAAATGTTTCAAATTGTCTTGCGCCACAAAGGGTTAAGGCGACTCGGCATCAGGTTTTTTTTTATATGAAAGCTTATATTTCCATATAATATTTATAAATTGAACTATATTAGCACAATACTGGTCTTGCTTTTTCACCAAGCTAGTAGCATGTGTTTTGCACTTGAAGGAGAAAAGCTACTTCTTTCAAAACCGGTTGTGCTTTCCACAATTTCATGATTTGTGAAGAAGTTTTCAAGTTTAAATTTTTAATTATATTAGTACTTGTGGCAAAATTTAGGCGAAACAGTAACATTGGTGCAGAAAAGAAATTGTCACTTGCAGAAAGAACTGCTTATAAAATTGAAGATATTTCTAAATTTCTGTAGAAAATGGAAACTCATGTCTTATATTTAAGAATTCCCTAACAGTCTGCTAATAATATTGATATCATTTTAATTATCTCTACCTATTATGTATGAAATGGGATGAGATTTTTCAGCTGATTTCAGCTTTTTTGTACATTTAGCTTTTCAGATTTTTAATTTTTTTTCAGCTTTTTTTTTATGTTTCTGATGTGCATTTCTTCTTTTTTTATACATTTAAGGTTAAAATAAATATTTATTTCTCTATTATAATAGATTTTGTCATCAAAATTCTAATATTTAATTTCAACGTCTTGTCTTTGCATACAGTTTCAGCTTTTTTGTATTTTTGCTAATCTCATCCCTGTATGACTTAGAAAATATGTCAATATTGTCTTGCAGAATATGTTTTCACAAACAATGGTTGTCACAGAAAACATAAGTGTTCTGTCACAGAGATATTAGATTTGTATATTAAAATATATATTCAAGCAAAAATCTTTATGGTTTTGCCATTTTCCACTGGAAAATTAAAATGTGATCAATGATATAAAAAAATGAAATGTCAACCTTTCTATTGGTGTGGCAATTTCTTATGTTGTATTTTTTTTTTTTTTCTCTGTTTTTTTATTGTATCTTTTTATTTAAAACATATTTTAATTTACCTCAGATATACTCAGGATAATATATTTTGGCATTAATTTGTTTCTAATAATAATTTGGCTTATGTTTTACATCAACTGCTACTTCTGTTTCTGTAGTTTCAATGGAAGCTGTAAAAAGAGGTCCAGGGCGTTTTACATCAACTGCTATTTCTGTTTCTGTAGATTCAACTGAAGCTGTAAAAAGAAGTCTCTTGACCTCTTTGTAAGTATCTGTTAAAGTAAAATGTAATGAAAAATTCACAACTTGCAACAAAATAAGTGTGATTTTTTTTTTTTTTTTTTTTAGCAGCTATTTCATAATAAGCTAATTTTTAAAAGCTTATTTTTTTTATTTATATATATTTTTTATAAGCAGCTACTTGATATTAAGCTAATTCTTTTAAAAGCTTATTTTTTTTATTAATAAATCTAATAAACCAAACGTCCAATTTTCTGAAAAGTAACACTGTAAACTCTTTTCATTACTAAAACGATTAAAAAAAAAAAGTCACAAATTTGGCCAAGGGTGTCCCATACTAATGCTGTGCTCCATGGTTCGTAAACTTTTAAAAATCCTTGAAAAGTGCTTGAAAAAGAAGTATCATTCTCAAGTGCTTGAAAATTGCTATAATGTGTTAAAAAGTACTTGAATTTCACCCTCCCCCCCTCTCCCCCACTGTTCTGTTGAAAAGAAACATCATAGATAGAATTAGGAAACCTTTGTTTAACCCCTTAACGCGCGCTGTCCTCGCTGCGAGGATGCAAAATTTAAGATCCAGCTGCAAAAATTCTCGTTTACAACATATCAGAAAGAGGCAAATTTTTAAACCTTAAAATTTAAAATTTCTTTTAGATTAATTCAGTCCATTTATTCCGGTGGCAGTATAATATAAATGTTTCAAATTGTCTTGCGCCACAAAGGGTTAAGGCGACTCGGCATCAGGTTTTTTTTTATATGAAAGCTTATATTTCCATATAATATTTATAAATTGAACTATATTAGCACAATACTGGTCTTGCTTTTTCACCAAGCTAGTAGCATGTGTTTTGCACTTGAAGGAGAAAAGCTACTTCTTTCAAAACCGGTTGTGCTTTCCACAATTTCATGATTTGTGAAGAAGTTTTCAAGTTTAAATTTTTAATTATATTAGTATCTGTGGCAAAATTTAGGCGAAACAGTAACATTGGTGCAGAAAAGAAATTGTCACTTGCAGAAAGAACTGCTTATAAAATTGAAGATATTTCTAAATTTCTGTAGAAAATGGAAACTCATGTCTTATATTTAAGAATTCCCTAACAGTCTGCTAATAATATTGATATTATTTTAATTATCTCTACTTATTATGTATGAAATGGGATGAGATTTTTCAGCTGATTTCAGCTTTTTTGTACATTTAGCTTTTCAGATTTTTAATTTTTTTTCAGCTTTTTTTTTATGTTTCTGATGTGCATTTCTTCTTTTTTTATACATTTAAGGTTAAAATAAATATTTATTTCTCTATTATAATAGATTTTGTCATCAAAATTCTAATATTTAATTTCAACGTCTTGTCTTTGCATACAGTTTCAGCTTTTTTGTATTTTTGCTAATCTCATCCCTATATGAATTAGAAAATATATCAATATTGTCTTGCAGAATATGTTTTCAAATATGTTTTCACAAACAATGCTTGTCACAGAAAACATAAGTGTTCTGTCACAGAGATATTAGATTTGTATATTAAAATATATATTCAAGCAAAAATCTTTATGGTTTTGCCATTTTCCACTGGAAAATTAAAATGTGATCAATGATATAAAAAAATGAAATGTCAACCTTTCTATTGGTGTGGCAATTTCTTATGTTGTATTTTTTTTTTTTTTCTCTGTTTTTTTATTGTATCTTTTTATTTAAAACATATTTTAATTTACCTCAGATATACTCAGGATAATATATTTTGGCATTAATTTGTTTCTAATAATAATTTGGCTTATGTTTTACATCAACTGCTATTTCTGTTTCTGTAGTTTCAATGGAAGCTGTAAAAAGAGGTCCAGGGCGTTTTACATCAACTGCTATTTCTGTTTCTGTAGATTCAACTGAAGCTGTAAAAAGAAGTCTCTTGACCTCTTTGTAAGTATCTGTTAAAGTAAAATGTAATGAAAAATTCACAACTTGCAACAAAATAAGTGTGATTTTTTTTTTTTTTTTTTTGAGCAGCTATTTCATAATAAGCTAATTTTTAAAAGCTTATTTTTTTTATTTATATATATTTTTTATAAGCAGCTACTTGATATTAAGCTAATTCTTTTAAAAGCTTATTTTTTTTATTAATAAATCTAATAAACCAAACGTCCAATTTTCTGAAAAGTAACACTGTAAACTCTTTTCATTACTAAAATGATTAAAAAAAAAAAGTCACAAATTTGGCCAAGGGTGTCCCATACTAATGCTGTGCTCCATGGTTCGTAAACTTTTAAAAATCCTTGAAAAGTGCTTGAAAAAAAAAGTATCATTCTCAAGTGCTTGAAAATTGCTATAATGTGTTAAAAAGTACTTGAATTTCACCCTCCCCCCCTCTCCCCCACTGTTCTGTTGAAAAGAAACATCATAGATAGAATTAGGAAACCTTTGTTTAACCCCTTAACGCGCGCTGTCCTCGCTGCGAGGATGCAAAATTTAAGATCCAGCTGCAAAAATTCTCGTTTACAACATATCAGAAAGAGGCAAATTTTTAAACCTTAAAATTTAAAATTTCTTTTAGATTAATTCAGTTCATGAATTCCGGTGGCAGTATAATATAAATGTTTCAAATTGTCTTGCGCCACAAAGGGTTAAGGCGACTCGGCATCAGGTTTTTTTTTATATGAAAGCTTATATTTCCATATAATATTTATAAATTGAACTATATTAGCACAATACTGGTCTTGCTTTTTCACCAAGCTAGTAGCATGTGTTTTGCACTTGAAGGAGAAAAGCTACTTCTTTCAAAACCGGTTGTGCTTTCCACAATTTCATGATTTGTGAAGAAGTTTTCAAGTTTAAATTTTTAATTATATTAGTACCTGTGGCAAAATTTAGGCGAAACAGTAACATTGGTGCAGAAAAGAAATTGTCACTTGCAGAAAGAACTGCTTATAAAATTGAAGATATTTCTAAATTTCTGTAGAAAATGGAAACTCATGTCTTATATTTAAGAATTCCCTAACAGTCTGCTAATAATATTGATATCATTTTAATTATCTCTACTTATTATGTATGAAATTGGATGAGATTTTTCAGCTGATTTCAGCTTTTTTGTACATTTAGCTTTTCAGATTTTTAACTTTTTTTCAGCTTTTTTTTATGTTTCTGATGTGCATTTCTTCTTTTTTTATACATTTAAGGTTAAAATAAATATTTATTTCTCTATTATAATAGATTTTGTCATCAAAATTCTAATATTTAATTTCAACGTCTTGTCTTTGCATACAGTTTCAGCTTTTTTATATTTTTGCTAATCTCATCCCTGTATGAATTAGAAAATATGTCAATATTGTCTTGCAGAATATGTTTTCACAAACAATGCTTGTCACAGAAAACATAAGTGTTCTGTCACAGAGATAATAGATTTGTATATTAAAATATATATTCAAGCAAAAATCTTTATGGTTTTGCCATTTTCCACTGGAAAATTAAAATGTGATCAATGATATAAAAAAATGAAATGTCAACCTTTCTATTGGTGTGGCAATTTCTTATGTTGTATTTTTTTTTCTCTGTTTTTTTATTGTATCTTTTTATTTAAAACATATTTTAATTTACCTCAGATATACTCAGGATAATATATTTTGGCATTAATTTGTTTCTAATAATAATTTGGCTTATGTTTAACATCAACTGCTCTTTCTGTTTCTGTAGTTTCAATGGAAGCTGTAAAAAGAGGTCCAGGGCATTTTACATCAACTGCTATTTCTGTTTCTGTAGATTCAACTGAAGCTGTAAAAAGAAGTCTCTTGACCTCTTTGTAAGTATCTGTTAAAGTAAAATGTAATGAAAAATTCACAACTTGCAACAAAATATGTGTGATTTTTTTTTTTTTTTTTTTTTTGAGCAGCTATTTCATAATAAGCTAATTTTTAAAAGCTTATTTTTTTTATTTATATATATTTTTTATAAGCAGCTACTTGATATTAAGCTAATTCTTTTAAAAGCTTATTTTTTTTATTAATAAATCTAATAAACCAAACGTCCAATTTTCTGAAAAGTAACACTGTAAACTCTTTTCATTACTAAAACGATTAAAAAAAAAAAGTCACAAATTTGGCGAAGGGTGTCCCATACTAATGCTGTGCTCTATGGTTCGTAAACTTTTAAAAATCCTTGAAAAGTGCTTGAAAAAAAATGTATCATTCTCAAGTGCTTGAAAATTGCTATAATGTGTTAAAAAGTACTTGAATTTCACCCTCCCCCCCTCTCCCCCACTGTTCTGTTGAAAAGAAACATCATAGATAGAATTAGGAAACCTTTGTTTAACCCCTTAACGCGCGCTGTCCTCGCTGCGAGGATGCAAAATTTAAGATCCAGCTGCAAAAATTCTCGTTTACAACATATCAGAAAGAGGCAAATTTTTAAATCTTAAAATTTAAAATTTCTTTTAGATTAATTCAGTTCATGAATTCCGGTGGCAGTATAATATAAATGTTTCAAATTGTCTTGCGCCACAAAGGGTTAAGGCGACTCGGCATCAGGTTTTTTTTTATATGAAAGCTTATATTTCCATATAATATTTATAAATTGAACTATATTAGCACAATACTGGTCTTGCTTTTTCACCAAGCTAGTAGCATGTGTTTTGCACTTGAAGGAGAAAAGCTACTTCTTTCAAAACCGGTTGTGCTTTCCACAATTTCATGATTTGTGAAGAAGTTTTCAAGTTTAAATTTTTAATTATATTAGTACTTGTGGCAAAATTTAGGCGAAACAGTAACATTGGTGCAGAAAAGAAATTGTCACTTGCAGAAAGAACTGCTTATAAAATTGAAGATATTTCTAAATTTCTGTAGAAAATGGAAACTCATGTCTTATATTTAAGAATTCCCTAACAGTCTGCTAATAATATTGATATCATTTTAATTATCTCTACCTATTATGTATGAAATGGGATGAGATTTTTCAGCTGATTTCAGCTTTTTTGTACATTTAGCTTTTCAGATTTTTAATTTTTTTTCAGCTTTTTTTTTATGTTTCTGATGTGCATTTCTTCTTTTTTTATACATTTAAGGTTAAAATAAAAATTTATTTCTCTATTATAATAGATTTTGTCATCAAAATTCTAATATTTAATTTCAACGTCTTGTCTTTGCATACAGTTTCAGCTTTTTTGTATTTTTGCTAATCTCATCCCTGTATGAATTAGAAAATATGTCAATATTGTCTTGCAGAATATGTTTTCACAAACAATGCTTGTCACAGAAAACGTAAGTGTTCTGTCACAGAGATATTAGATTTGTATATTAAAATATATATTCAAGCAAAAATCTTTATGGTTTTGCCATTTTCCACTGGAAAATTAAAATGTGATCAATGATATAAAAAAATGAAATGTCAACCTTTCTATTGGTGTGGCAATTTCTTATGTTGTATTTTTTTTTTCTCTGTTTTTTTATTGTATCTTTTTATTTAAAACATATTTTAATTTACCTCAGATATACTCAGGATAATATATTTTGGCATTAATTTGTTTCTAATAATAATTTGGCTTATGTTTTACATCAACTGCTACTTCTGTTTCTGTAGTTTCAATGGAAGCTGTAAAAAGAGGTCCAGGGCGTTTTACATCAACTGCTATTTCTGTTTCTGTAGATTCAACTGAAGCTGTAAAAAGAAGTCTCTTGACCTCTTTGTAAGTATCTGTTAAAGTAAAATGTAATGAAAAATTCACAACTTGCAACAAAATATGTGTGATTTTTTTTTTTTTTTGAGCAGCTATTTCATAATAAGCTAATTTTTAAAAGCTTATTTTTTTTATTTATATATATTTTTTATAAGCAGCTACTTGATATTAAGCTAATTCTTTTAAAAGCTTATTTTTTTTATTAATAAATCTAATAAACCAAACGTCCAATTTTCTGAAAAGTAACACTGTAAACTCTTTTCATTACTAAAACGATTAAAAAAAAAAAGTCACAAATTTGGCCAAGGGTGTCCCATACTAATGCTGTGCTCCATGGTTCGTAAACTTTTAAAAATCCTTGAAAAGTGCTTGAAAAAGAAGTATCATTCTCAAGTGCTTGAAAATTGCTATAATGTGTTAAAAAGTACTTGAATTTCACCCTCCCCCCCTCTCCCCCACTGTTCTGTTGAAAAGAAACATCATAGATAGAATTAGGAAACCTTTGTTTAACCCCTTAACGCGCGCTGTCCTCGCTGCGAGGATGCAAAATTTAAGATCCAGCTGCAAAAATTCTCGTTTACAACATATCAGAAAGAGGCAAATTTTTAAACCTTAAAATTTAAAATTTCTTTTAGATTAATTCAGTTCATTTATTCCGGTGGCAGTATAATATAAATGTTTCAAATTGTCTTGCGCCACAAAGGGTTAAGGCGACTCGGCATCAGGTTTTTTTTTATATGAAAGCTTATATTTCCATATAATATTTATAAATTGAACTATATTAGCACAATACTGGTCTTGCTTTTTCACCAAGCTAGTAGCATGTGTTTTGCACTTGAAGGAGAAAAGCTACTTCTTTCAAAACCGGTTGTGCTTTCCACAATTTCATGATTTGTGAAGAAGTTTTCAAGTTTAAATTTTTAATTATATTAGTATCTGTGGCAAAATTTAGGCGAAACAGTAACATTGGTGCAGAAAAGAAATTGTCACTTGCAGAAAGAACTGCTTATAAAATTGAAGATATTTCTAAATTTCTGTAGAAAATGGAAACTCATGTCTTATATTTAAGAATTCCCTAACAGTCTGCTAATAATATTGATATTATTTTAATTATCTCTACTTATTATGTATGAAATGGGATGAGATTTTTCAGCTGATTTCAGCTTTTTTGTACATTTAGCTTTTCAGATTTTTAATTTTTTTTCAGCTTTTTTTTATGTTTCTGATGTGCATTTCTTCTTTTTTTATACATTTAAGGTTAAAATAAATATTTATTTCTCTATTATAATAGATTTTGTCATCAAAATTCTAATATTTAATTTCAACGTCTTGTCTTTGCATACAGTTTCAGCTTTTTTGTATTTTTGCTAATCTCATCCCTATATGAATTAGAAAATATATCAATATTGTCTTGCAGAATATGTTTTCAAATATGTTTTCACAAACAATGCTTGTCACAGAAAACATAAGTGTTCTGTCACAGAGATATTAGATTTGTATATTAAAATATATATTCAAGCAAAAATCTTTATGGTTTTGCCATTTTCCACTGGAAAATTAAAATGTGATCAATGATATAAAAAAATGAAATGTCAACCTTTCTATTGGTGTGGCAATTTCTTATGTTGTATTTTTTTTTTTTTTCTCTGTTTTTTTATTGTATCTTTTTATTTAAAACATATTTTAATTTACCTCAGATATACTCAGGATAATATATTTTGGCATTAATTTGTTTCTAATAATAATTTGGCTTATGTTTTACATCAACTGCTATTTCTGTTTCTGTAGTTTCAATGGAAGCTGTAAAAAGAGGTCCAGGGCGTTTTACATCAACTGCTATTTCTGTTTCTGTAGATTCAACTGAAGCTGTAAAAAGAAGTCTCTTGACCTCTTTGTAAGTATCTGTTAAAGTAAAATGTAATGAAAAATTCACAACTTGCAACAAAATAAGTGTGATTTTTTTTTTTTTTTTTTTGAGCAGCTATTTCATAATAAGCTAATTTTTAAAAGCTTATTTTTTTTATTTATATATATTTTTTATAAGCAGCTACTTGATATTAAGCTAATTCTTTTAAAAGCTTATTTTTTTTATTAATAAATCTAATAAACCAAACGTCCAATTTTCTGAAAAGTAACACTGTAAACTCTTTTCATTACTAAAATGATTAAAAAAAAAAAGTCACAAATTTGGCCAAGGGTGTCCCATACTAATGCTGTGCTCCATGGTTCGTAAACTTTTAAAAATCCTTGAAAAGTGCTTGAAAAAAAAAGTATCATTCTCAAGTGCTTGAAAATTGCTATAATGTGTTAAAAAGTACTTGAATTTCACCCTCCCCCCCTCTCCCCCACTGTTCTGTTGAAAAGAAACATCATAGATAGAATTAGGAAACCTTTGTTTAACCCCTTAACGCGCGCTGTCCTCGCTGCGAGGATGCAAAATTTAAGATCCAGCTGCAAAAATTCTCGTTTACAACATATCAGAAAGAGGCAAATTTTTAAACCTTAAAATTTAAAATTTCTTTTAGATTAATTCAGTTCATGAATTCCGGTGGCAGTATAATATAAATGTTTCAAATTGTCTTGCGCCACAAAGGGTTAAGGCGACTCGGCATCAGGTTTTTTTTTATATGAAAGCTTATATTTCCATATAATATTTATAAATTGAACTATATTAGCACAATACTGGTCTTGCTTTTTCACCAAGCTAGTAGCATGTGTTTTGCACTTGAAGGAGAAAAGCTACTTCTTTCAAAACCGGTTGTGCTTTCCACAATTTCATGATTTGTGAAGAAGTTTTCAAGTTTAAATTTTTAATTATATTAGTACCTGTGGCAAAATTTAGGCGAAACAGTAACATTGGTGCAGAAAAGAAATTGTCACTTGCAGAAAGAACTGCTTATAAAATTGAAGATATTTCTAAATTTCTGTAGAAAATGGAAACTCATGTCTTATATTTAAGAATTCCCTAACAGTCTGCTAATAATATTGATATCATTTTAATTATCTCTACTTATTATGTATGAAATTGGATGAGATTTTTCAGCTGATTTCAGCTTTTTTGTACATTTAGCTTTTCAGATTTTTAACTTTTTTTCAGCTTTTTTTTATGTTTCTGATGTGCATTTCTTCTTTTTTTATACATTTAAGGTTAAAATAAATATTTATTTCTCTATTATAATAGATTTTGTCATCAAAATTCTAATATTTAATTTCAACGTCTTGTCTTTGCATACAGTTTCAGCTTTTTTATATTTTTGCTAATCTCATCCCTGTATGAATTAGAAAATATGTCAATATTGTCTTGCAGAATATGTTTTCAAATATGTTTTCACAAACAATGCTTGTCACAGAAAACATAAGTGTTCTGTCACAGAGATAATAGATTTGTATATTAAAATATATATTCAAGCAAAAATCTTTATGGTTTTGCCATTTTCCACTGGAAAATTAAAATGTGATCAATGATATAAAAAAATGAAATGTCAACCTTTCTATTGGTGTGGCAATTTCTTATGTTGTATTTTTTTTTTTTTCTCTGTTTTTTTATTGTATCTTTTTATTTAAAACATATTTTAATTTACCTCAGATATACTCAGGATAATATATTTTGGCATTAATTTGTTTCTAATAATAATTTGGCTTATGTTTTACATCAACTGCTATTTCTGTTTCTGTAGTTTCAATGGAAGCTGTAAAAAGAGGTCCAGGGCGTTTTACATCAACTGCTATTTCTGTTTCTGTAGATTCAACTGAAGCTGTAAAAAGAAGTCTCTTGACCTCTTTGTAAGTATCTGTTAAAGTAAAATGTAATGAAAAATTCACAACTTGCAACAAAATAAGTGTGATTTTTTTTTTTTTTTTTTGAGCAGCTATTTCATAATAAGCTAATTTTTAAAAGCTTATTTTTTTTATTTATATATATTTTTTATAAGCAGCTACTTGATATTAAGCTAATTCTTTTAAAAGCTTATTTTTTTTATTAATAAATCTAATAAACCAAACGTCCAATTTTCTGAAAAGTAACACTGTAAACTCTTTTCATTACTAAAATGATTAAAAAAAAAAAGTCACAAATTTGGCCAAGGGTGTCCCATACTAATGCTGTGCTCCATGGTTCGTAAACTTTTAAAAATCCTTGAAAAGTGCTTGAAAAAAAAAGTATCATTCTCAAGTGCTTGAAAATTGCTATAATGTGTTAAAAAGTACTTGAATTTCACCCTCCCCCCCTCTCCCCCACTGTTCTGTTGAAAAGAAACATCATAGATAGAATTAGGAAACCTTTGTTTAACCCCTTAACGCGCGCTGTCCTCGCTGCGAGGATGCAAAATTTAAGATCCAGCTGCAAAAATTCTCGTTTACAACATATCAGAAAGAGGCAAATTTTTAAACCTTAAAATTTAAAATTTCTTTTAGATTAATTCAGTTCATGAATTCCGGTGGCAGTATAATATAAATGTTTCAAATTGTCTTGCGCCACAAAGGGTTAAGGCGACTCGGCATCAGGTTTTTTTTTATATGAAAGCTTATATTTCCATATAATATTTATAAATTGAACTATATTAGCACAATACTGGTCTTGCTTTTTCACCAAGCTAGTAGCATGTGTTTTGCACTTGAAGGAGAAAAGCTACTTCTTTCAAAACCGGTTGTGCTTTCCACAATTTCATGATTTGTGAAGAAGTTTTCAAGTTTAAATTTTTAATTATATTAGTACCTGTGGCAAAATTTAGGCGAAACAGTAACATTGGTGCAGAAAAGAAATTGTCACTTGCAGAAAGAACTGCTTATAAAATTGAAGATATTTCTAAATTTCTGTAGAAAATGGAAACTCATGTCTTATATTTAAGAATTCCCTAACAGTCTGCTAATAATATTGATATCATTTTAATTATCTCTACTTATTATGTATGAAATTGGATGAGATTTTTCAGCTGATTTCAGCTTTTTTGTACATTTAGCTTTTCAGATTTTTAACTTTTTTTCAGCTTTTTTTTATGTTTCTGATGTGCATTTCTTCTTTTTTTATACATTTAAGGTTAAAATAAATATTTATTTCTCTATTATAATAGATTTTGTCATCAAAATTCTAATATTTAATTTCAACGTCTTGTCTTTGCATACAGTTTCAGCTTTTTTATATTTTTGCTAATCTCATCCCTGTATGAATTAGAAAATATGTCAATATTGTCTTGCAGAATATGTTTTCAAATATGTTTTCACAAACAATGCTTGTCACAGAAAACATAAGTGTTCTGTCACAGAGATAATAGATTTGTATATTAAAATATATATTCAAGCAAAAATCTTTATGGTTTTGCCATTTTCCACTGGAAAATTAAAATGTGATCAATGATATAAAAAAATGAAATGTCAACCTTTCTATTGGTGTGGCAATTTCTTATGTTGTATTTTTTTTTCTCTGTTTTTTTATTGTATCTTTTTATTTAAAACATATTTTAATTTACCTCAGATATACTCAGGATAATATATTTTGGCATTAATTTGTTTCTAATAATAATTTGGCTTATGTTTAACATCAACTGCTCTTTCTGTTTCTGTAGTTTCAATGGAAGCTGTAAAAAGAGGTCCAGGGCGTTTTACATCAACTGCTATTTCTGTTTCTGTAGATTCAACTGAAGCTGTAAAAAGAAGTCTCTTGACCTCTTTGTAAGTATCTGTTAAAGTAAAATGTAATGAAAAATTCACAACTTGCAACAAAATAAGTGTGATTTTTTTTTTTTTTTTTTTTTTAGCAGCTATTTCATAATAAGCTAATTTTTAAAAGCTTATTTTTTTTATTTATATATATTTTTTATAAGCAGCTACTTGATATTAAGCTAATTCTTTTAAAAGCTTATTTTTTTTATTAATAAATCTAATAAACCAAACGTCCAATTTTCTGAAAAGTAACACTGTAAACTCTTTTCATTACTAAAACGATTAAAAAAAAAAAAGTCACAAATTTGGCCAAGGGTGTCCCATACTAATGCTGTGCTCCATGGTTCGTAAACTTTTAAAAATCCTTGAAAAGTGCTTGAAAAAAAAAGTATCATTCTCAAGTGCTTGAAAATTGCTATAATGTGTTAAAAAGTACTTGAATTTCACCCTCCCCCCCTCTCCCCCACTGTTCTGTTGAAAAGAAACATCATAGATAGAATTAGGAAACCTTTGTTTAACCCCTTAACGCGCGCTGTCCTCACTGTGAGGATGCAAAATTTAAGATCCAGCTGCAAAAATTCTCGTTTACAACATATCAGAAAGAGGCAAATTTTTAAACCTTAAAATTTAAAATTTCTTTTAGATTAATTCAGTTCATGAATTCCGGTGGCAGTATAATATACATGTTTCAAATTGTCTTGCGCCACAAAGGGTTAAGGCGACTCGGCATCAGGTTTTTTTTTATATGAAAGCTTATATTTCCATATAATATTTATAAATTGAACTATATTAGCACAATACTGGTCTTGCTTTTTCACCAAGCTAGTAGCATGTGTTTTGCACTTGAAGGAGAAAAGCTACTTCTTTCAAAACCGGTTGTGCTTTCCACAATTTCATGATTTGTGAAGAAGTTTTCAAGTTTAAATTTTTAATTATATTAGTACCTGTGGCAAAATTTAGGCGAAACAGTAACATTGGTGCAGAAAAGAAATTGTCACTTGCAGAAAGAACTGCTTATAAAATTGAAGATATTTCTAAATTTCTGTAGAAAATGGAAGCTCATGTCTTATATTTAAGAATTCCCTAACAGTCTGCTAATAATATTGATATCATTTTAATTATCTCTACCTATTATGTATGAAATGGGATGAGATTTTTCAGCTGATTTCAGCTTTTTTGTACATTTAGCTTTTCAGATTTTTAATTTTTTTTTCAGCTTTTTTTTTATGTTTCTGATGTGCATTTCTTCTTTTTTTATACATTTAAGGTTAAAATAAATATTTATTTCTCTATTATAATAGATTTTGTCATCAAAATTCTAATATTTAATTTCAACGTCTTGTCTTTGCATACAGTTTCAGCTTTTTTGTATTTTTGCTAATCTCATCCCTGTATGACTTAGAAAATATGTCAATATTGTCTTGCAGAATATGTTTTCACAAACAATGGTTGTCACAGAAAACATAAGTGTTCTGTCACAGAGATATTAGATTTGTATATTAAAATATATATTCAAGCAAAAATCTTTATGGTTTTGCCATTTTCCACTGGAAAATTAAAATGTGATCAATGATATAAAAAAATGAAATGTCAACCTTTCTATTGGTGTGGCAATTTCTTATGTTGTATTTTTTTTTTCTCTGTTTTTTTATTGTATCTTTTTATTTAAAACATATTTTAATTTACCTCAGATATACTCAGGATAATATATTTTGGCATTAATTTGTTTCTAATAATAATTTGGCTTATGTTTTACATCAACTGCTACTTCTGTTTCTGTAGTTTCAATGGAAGCTGTAAAAAGAGGTCCAGGGCGTTTTACATCAACTGCTATTTCTGTTTCTGTAGATTCAACTGAAGCTGTAAAAAGAAGTCTCTTGACCTCTTTGTAAGTATCTGTTAAAGTAAAATGTAATGAAAAATTCACAACTTGCAACAAAATAAGTGTGATTTTTTTTTTTTTTTTTTTTAGCAGCTATTTCATAATAAGCTAATTTTTAAAAGCTTATTTTTTTTATTTATATATATTTTTTATAAGCAGCTACTTGATATTAAGCTAATTCTTTTAAAAGCTTATTTTTTTTATTAATAAATCTAATAAACCAAACGTCCAATTTTCTGAAAAGTAACACTGTAAACTCTTTTCATTACTAAAACGATTAAAAAAAAAAAGTCACAAATTTGGCCAAGGGTGTCCCATACTAATGCTGTGCTCCATGGTTCGTAAACTTTTAAAAATCCTTGAAAAGTGCTTGAAAAAGAAGTATCATTCTCAAGTGCTTGAAAATTGCTATAATGTGTTAAAAAGTACTTGAATTTCACCCTCCCCCCCTCTCCCCCACTGTTCTGTTGAAAAGAAACATCATAGATAGAATTAGGAAACCTTTGTTTAACCCCTTAACGCGCGCTGTCCTCGCTGCGAGGATGCAAAATTTAAGATCCAGCTGCAAAAATTCTCGTTTACAACATATCAGAAAGAGGCAAATTTTTAAACCTTAAAATTTAAAATTTCTTTTAGATTAATTCAGTTCATTTATTCCGGTGGCAGTATAATATAAATGTTTCAAATTGTCTTGCGCCACAAAGGGTTAAGGCGACTCGGCATCAGGTTTTTTTTTTATATGAAAGCTTATATTTCCATATAATATTTATAAATTGAACTATATTAGCACAATACTGGTCTTGCTTTTTCACCAAGCTAGTAGCATGTGTTTTGCACTTGAAGGAGAAAAGCTACTTCTTTCAAAACCGGTTGTGCTTTCCACAATTTCATGATTTGTGAAGAAGTTTTCAAGTTTAAATTTTTAATTATATTAGTATCTGTGGCAAAATTTAGGCGAAACAGTAACATTGGTGCAGAAAAGAAATTGTCACTTGCAGAAAGAACTGCTTATAAAATTGAAGATATTTCTAAATTTCTGTAGAAAATGGAAACTCATGTCTTATATTTAAGAATTCCCTAACAGTCTGCTAATAATATTGATATTATTTTAATTATCTCTACTTATTATGTATGAAATGGGATGAGATTTTTCAGCTGATTTCAGCTTTTTTGTACATTTAGCTTTTCAGATTTTTAATTTTTTTTCAGCTTTTTTTTATGTTTCTGATGTGCATTTCTTCTTTTTTTATACATTTAAGGTTAAAATAAATATTTATTTCTCTATTATAATAGATTTTGTCATCAAAATTCTAATATTTAATTTCAACGTCTTGTCTTTGCATACAGTTTCAGCTTTTTTGTATTTTTGCTAATCTCATCCCTATATGAATTAGAAAATATATCAATATTGTCTTGCAGAATATGTTTTCAAATATGTTTTCACAAACAATGCTTGTCACAGAAAACATAAGTGTTCTGTCACAGAGATATTAGATTTGTATATTAAAATATATATTCAAGCAAAAATCTTTATGGTTTTGCCATTTTCCACTGGAAAATTAAAATGTGATCAATGATATAAAAAAATGAAATGTCAACCTTTCTATTGGTGTGGCAATTTCTTATGTTGTATTTTTTTTTTTTTTCTCTGTTTTTTTATTGTATCTTTTTATTTAAAACATATTTTAATTTACCTCAGATATACTCAGGATAATATATTTTGGCATTAATTTGTTTCTAATAATAATTTGGCTTATGTTTTACATCAACTGCTATTTCTGTTTCTGTAGTTTCAATGGAAGCTGTAAAAAGAGGTCCAGGGCGTTTTACATCAACTGCTATTTCTGTTTCTGTAGATTCAACTGAAGCTGTAAAAAGAAGTCTCTTGACCTCTTTGTAAGTATCTGTTAAAGTAAAATGTAATGAAAAATTCACAACTTGCAACAAAATAAGTGTGATTTTTTTTTTTTTTTTTTTGAGCAGCTATTTCATAATAAGCTAATTTTTAAAAGCTTATTTTTTTTATTTATATATATTTTTTATAAGCAGCTACTTGATATTAAGCTAATTCTTTTAAAAGCTTATTTTTTTTATTAATAAATCTAATAAACCAAACGTCCAATTTTCTGAAAAGTAACACTGTAAACTCTTTTCATTACTAAAATGATTAAAAAAAAAAAGTCACAAATTTGGCCAAGGGTGTCCCATACTAATGCTGTGCTCCATGGTTCGTAAACTTTTAAAAATCCTTGAAAAGTGCTTGAAAAAAAAAGTATCATTCTCAAGTGCTTGAAAATTGCTATAATGTGTTAAAAAGTACTTGAATTTCACCCTCCCCCCCTCTCCCCCACTGTTCTGTTGAAAAGAAACATCATAGATAGAATTAGGAAACCTTTGTTTAACCCCTTAACGCGCGCTGTCCTCGCTGCGAGGATGCAAAATTTAAGATCCAGCTGCAAAAATTCTCGTTTACAACATATCAGAAAGAGGCAAATTTTTAAACCTTAAAATTTAAAATTTCTTTTAGATTAATTCAGTTCATGAATTCCGGTGGCAGTATAATATAAATGTTTCAAATTGTCTTGCGCCACAAAGGGTTAAGGCGACTCGGCATCAGGTTTTTTTTTATATGAAAGCTTATATTTCCATATAATATTTATAAATTGAACTATATTAGCACAATACTGGTCTTGCTTTTTCACCAAGCTAGTAGCATGTGTTTTGCACTTGAAGGAGAAAAGCTACTTCTTTCAAAACCGGTTGTGCTTTCCACAATTTCATGATTTGTGAAGAAGTTTTCAAGTTTAAATTTTTAATTATATTAGTACCTGTGGCAAAATTTAGGCGAAACAGTAACATTGGTGCAGAAAAGAAATTGTCACTTGCAGAAAGAACTGCTTATAAAATTGAAGATATTTCTAAATTTCTGTAGAAAATGGAAACTCATGTCTTATATTTAAGAATTCCCTAACAGTCTGCTAATAATATTGATATCATTTTAATTATCTCTACTTATTATGTATGAAATTGGATGAGATTTTTCAGCTGATTTCAGCTTTTTTGTACATTTAGCTTTTCAGATTTTTAACTTTTTTTCAGCTTTTTTTTATGTTTCTGATGTGCATTTCTTCTTTTTTTATACATTTAAGGTTAAAATAAATATTTATTTCTCTATTATAATAGATTTTGTCATCAAAATTCTAATATTTAATTTCAACGTCTTGTCTTTGCATACAGTTTCAGCTTTTTTATATTTTTGCTAATCTCATCCCTGTATGAATTAGAAAATATGTCAATATTGTCTTGCAGAATATGTTTTCAAATATGTTTTCACAAACAATGCTTGTCACAGAAAACATAAGTGTTCTGTCACAGAGATAATAGATTTGTATATTAAAATATATATTCAAGCAAAAATCTTTATGGTTTTGCCATTTTCCACTGGAAAATTAAAATGTGATCAATGATATAAAAAAATGAAATGTCAACCTTTCTATTGGTGTGGCAATTTCTTATGTTGTATTTTTTTTTCTCTGTTTTTTTATTGTATCTTTTTATTTAAAACATATTTTAATTTACCTCAGATATACTCAGGATAATATATTTTGGCATTAATTTGTTTCTAATAATAATTTGGCTTATGTTTAACATCAACTGCTCTTTCTGTTTCTGTAGTTTCAATGGAAGCTGTAAAAAGAGGTCCAGGGCATTTTACATCAACTGCTATTTCTGTTTCTGTAGATTCAACTGAAGCTGTAAAAAGAAGTCTCTTGACCTCTTTGTAAGTATCTGTTAAAGTAAAATGTAATGAAAAATTCACAACTTGCAACAAAATATGTGTGATTTTTTTTTTTTTTTTTTTTTTGAGCAGCTATTTCATAATAAGCTAATTTTTAAAAGCTTATTTTTTTTATTTATATATATTTTTTATAAGCAGCTACTTGATATTAAGCTAATTCTTTTAAAAGCTTATTTTTTTTATTAATAAATCTAATAAACCAAACGTCCAATTTTCTGAAAAGTAACACTGTAAACTCTTTTCATTACTAAAACGATTAAAAAAAAAAAGTCACAAATTTGGCGAAGGGTGTCCCATACTAATGCTGTGCTCTATGGTTCGTAAACTTTTAAAAATCCTTGAAAAGTGCTTGAAAAAAAATGTATCATTCTCAAGTGCTTGAAAATTGCTATAATGTGTTAAAAAGTACTTGAATTTCACCCTCCCCCCCTCTCCCCCACTGTTCTGTTGAAAAGAAACATCATAGATAGAATTAGGAAACCTTTGTTTAACCCCTTAACGCGCGCTGTCCTCGCTGCGAGGATGCAAAATTTAAGATCCAGCTGCAAAAATTCTCGTTTACAACATATCAGAAAGAGGCAAATTTTTAAATCTTAAAATTTAAAATTTCTTTTAGATTAATTCAGTTCATGAATTCCGGTGGCAGTATAATATAAATGTTTCAAATTGTCTTGCGCCACAAAGGGTTAAGGCGACTCGGCATCAGGTTTTTTTTTATATGAAAGCTTATATTTCCATATAATATTTATAAATTGAACTATATTAGCACAATACTGGTCTTGCTTTTTCACCAAGCTAGTAGCATGTGTTTTGCACTTGAAGGAGAAAAGCTACTTCTTTCAAAACCGGTTGTGCTTTCCACAATTTCATGATTTGTGAAGAAGTTTTCAAGTTTAAATTTTTAATTATATTAGTACTTGTGGCAAAATTTAGGCGAAACAGTAACATTGGTGCAGAAAAGAAATTGTCACTTGCAGAAAGAACTGCTTATAAAATTGAAGATATTTCTAAATTTCTGTAGAAAATGGAAACTCATGTCTTATATTTAAGAATTCCCTAACAGTCTGCTAATAATATTGATATCATTTTAATTATCTCTACCTATTATGTATGAAATGGGATGAGATTTTTCAGCTGATTTCAGCTTTTTTGTACATTTAGCTTTTCAGATTTTTAATTTTTTTTCAGCTTTTTTTTTATGTTTCTGATGTGCATTTCTTCTTTTTTTATACATTTAAGGTTAAAATAAAAATTTATTTCTCTATTATAATAGATTTTGTCATCAAAATTCTAATATTTAATTTCAACGTCTTGTCTTTGCATACAGTTTCAGCTTTTTTGTATTTTTGCTAATCTCATCCCTGTATGAATTAGAAAATATGTCAATATTGTCTTGCAGAATATGTTTTCACAAACAATGCTTGTCACAGAAAACGTAAGTGTTCTGTCACAGAGATATTAGATTTGTATATTAAAATATATATTCAAGCAAAAATCTTTATGGTTTTGCCATTTTCCACTGGAAAATTAAAATGTGATCAATGATATAAAAAAATGAAATGTCAACCTTTCTATTGGTGTGGCAATTTCTTATGTTGTATTTTTTTTTTCTCTGTTTTTTTATTGTATCTTTTTATTTAAAACATATTTTAATTTACCTCAGATATACTCAGGATAATATATTTTGGCATTAATTTGTTTCTAATAATAATTTGGCTTATGTTTTACATCAACTGCTACTTCTGTTTCTGTAGTTTCAATGGAAGCTGTAAAAAGAGGTCCAGGGCGTTTTACATCAACTGCTATTTCTGTTTCTGTAGATTCAACTGAAGCTGTAAAAAGAAGTCTCTTGACCTCTTTGTAAGTATCTGTTAAAGTAAAATGTAATGAAAAATTCACAACTTGCAACAAAATATGTGTGATTTTTTTTTTTTTTTTTGAGCAGCTATTTCATAATAAGCTAATTTTTAAAAGCTTATTTTTTTTATTTATATATATTTTTTATAAGCAGCTACTTGATATTAAGCTAATTCTTTTAAAAGCTTATTTTTTTTATTAATAAATCTAATAAACCAAACGTCCAATTTTCTGAAAAGTAACACTGTAAACTCTTTTCATTACTAAAACGATTAAAAAAAAAAAGTCACAAATTTGGCGAAGGGTGTCCCATACTAATGCTGTGCTCTATGGTTCGTAAACTTTTAAAAATCCTTGAAAAGTGCTTGAAAAAAAATGTATCATTCTCAAGTGCTTGAAAATTGCTATAATGTGTTAAAAAGTACTTGAATTTCACCCTCCCCCCCTCTCCCCCACTGTTCTGTTGAAAAGAAACATCATAGATAGAATTAGGAAACCTTTGTTTAACCCCTTAACGCGCGCTGTCCTCGCTGCGAGGATGCAAAATTTAAGATCCAGCTGCAAAAATTCTCGTTTACAACATATCAGAAAGAGGCAAATTTTTAAATCTTAAAATTTAAAATTTCTTTTAGATTAATTCAGTTCATGAATTCCGGTGGCAGTATAATATAAATGTTTCAAATTGTCTTGCGCCACAAAGGGTTAAGGCGACTCGGCATCAGGTTTTTTTTTATATGAAAGCTTATATTTCCATATAATATTTATAAATTGAACTATATTAGCACAATACTGGTCTTGCTTTTTCACCAAGCTAGTAGCATGTGTTTTGCACTTGAAGGAGAAAAGCTACTTCTTTCAAAACCGGTTGTGCTTTCCACAATTTCATGATTTGTGAAGAAGTTTTCAAGTTTAAATTTTTAATTATATTAGTACTTGTGGCAAAATTTAGGCGAAACAGTAACATTGGTGCAGAAAAGAAATTGTCACTTGCAGAAAGAACTGCTTATAAAATTGAAGATATTTCTAAATTTCTGTAGAAAATGGAAACTCATGTCTTATATTTAAGAATTCCCTAACAGTCTGCTAATAATATTGATATCATTTTAATTATCTCTACCTATTATGTATGAAATGGGATGAGATTTTTCAGCTGATTTCAGCTTTTTTGTACATTTAGCTTTTCAGATTTTTAATTTTTTTTCAGCTTTTTTTTTATGTTTCTGATGTGCATTTCTTCTTTTTTTATACATTTAAGGTTAAAATAAAAATTTATTTCTCTATTATAATAGATTTTGTCATCAAAATTCTAATATTTAATTTCAACGTCTTGTCTTTGCATACAGTTTCAGCTTTTTTGTATTTTTGCTAATCTCATCCCTGTATGAATTAGAAAATATGTCAATATTGTCTTGCAGAATATGTTTTCACAAACAATGCTTGTCACAGAAAACGTAAGTGTTCTGTCACAGAGATATTAGATTTGTATATTAAAATATATATTCAAGCAAAAATCTTTATGGTTTTGCCATTTTCCACTGGAAAATTAAAATGTGATCAATGATATAAAAAAATGAAATGTCAACCTTTCTATTGGTGTGGCAATTTCTTATGTTGTATTTTTTTTTTCTCTGTTTTTTTATTGTATCTTTTTATTTAAAACATATTTTAATTTACCTCAGATATACTCAGGATAATATATTTTGGCATTAATTTGTTTCTAATAATAATTTGGCTTATGTTTTACATCAACTGCTACTTCTGTTTCTGTAGTTTCAATGGAAGCTGTAAAAAGAGGTCCAGGGCGTTTTACATCAACTGCTATTTCTGTTTCTGTAGATTCAACTGAAGCTGTAAAAAGAAGTCTCTTGACCTCTTTGTAAGTATCTGTTAAAGTAAAATGTAATGAAAAATTCACAACTTGCAACAAAATATGTGTGATTTTTTTTTTTTTTTTTGAGCAGCTATTTCATAATAAGCTAATTTTTAAAAGCTTATTTTTTTTATTTATATATATTTTTTATAAGCAGCTACTTGATATTAAGCTAATTCTTTTAAAAGCTTATTTTTTTTATTAATAAATCTAATAAACCAAACGTCCAATTTTCTGAAAAGTAACACTGTAAACTCTTTTCATTACTAAAACGATTAAAAAAAAAAAGTCACAAATTTGGCGAAGGGTGTCCCATACTAATGCTGTGCTCTATGGTTCGTAAACTTTTAAAAATCCTTGAAAAGTGCTTGAAAAAAAATGTATCATTCTCAAGTGCTTGAAAATTGCTATAATGTGTTAAAAAGTACTTGAATTTCACCCTCCCCCCCTCTCCCCCACTGTTCTGTTGAAAAGAAACATCATAGATAGAATTAGGAAACCTTTGTTTAACCCCTTAACGCGCGCTGTCCTCGCTGCGAGGATGCAAAATTTAAGATCCAGCTGCAAAAATTCTCGTTTACAACATATCAGAAAGAGGCAAATTTTTAAACCTTAAAATTTAAAATTTCTTTTAGATTAATTCAGTTCATTTATTCCGGTGGCAGTATAATATAAATGTTTCAAATTGTCTTGCGCCACAAAGGGTTAAGGCGACTCGGCATCAGGTTTTTTTTTATATGAAAGCTTATATTTCCATATAATATTTATAAATTGAACTATATTAGCACAATACAGGTCTTGCTTTTTCACCAAGCTAGTAGCATGTGTTTTGCACTTGAAGGAGAAAAGCTACTTCTTTCAAAACCGGTTGTGCTTTCCACAATTTCATGATTTGTGAAGAAGTTTTCAAGTTTAAATTTTTAATTATATTAGTATCTGTGGCAAAATTTAGGCGAAACAGTAACATTGGTGCAGAAAAGAAATTGTCACTTGCAGAAAGAACTGCTTATAAAATTGAAGATATTTCTAAATTTCTGTAGAAAATGGAAACTCATGTCTTATATTTAAGAATTCCCTAACAGTCTGCTAATAATATTGATATCATTTTAATTATCTCTACCTATTATGTATGAAATGGGATGAGATTTTTCAGCTGATTTCAGCTTTTTTGTACATTTAGCTTTTCAGATTTTTAATTTTTTTTCAGCTTTTTTTTTATGTTTCTGATGTGCATTTCTTCTTTTTTTATACATTTAAGGTTAAAATAAATATTTATTTCTCTATTATAATAGATTTTGTCATCAAAATTCTAATATTTAATTTCAACGTCTTGTCTTTGCATACAGTTTCAGCTTTTTTGTATTTTTGCTAATCTCATCCCTGTATGAATTAGAAAATATGTCAATATTGTCTTGCAGAATATATTTTCAAATATGTTTTCACAAACAATGCTTGTCACAGAAAACATAAGTGTTCTGTCACAGAGATATTACATTTGTATATTAAAATATATATTCAAGCAAAAATCTTTATGGTTTTGCCATTTTCCACTGGAAAATTAAAATGTGATCAATGATATAAAAAAATGAAATGTCAACCTTTCTATTGGTGTGGCAATTTCTTATGTTGTATTTTTTTTTTCTCTGTTTTTTTATTGTATCTTTTTATTTAAAACATATTTTAATTTACCTCAGATATACTCAGGATAATATATTTTGGCATTAATTTGTTTCTAATAATAATTTGGCTTATGTTTTACATCAACTGCTACTTCTGTTTCTGTAGTTTCAATGGAAGCTGTAAAAAGAGGTCCAGGGCGTTTTACATCAACTGCTATTTCTGTTTCTGTAGATTCAACTGAAGCTGTAAAAAGAAGTCTCTTGACCTCTTTGTAAGTATCTGTTAAAGTAAAATGTAATGAAAAATTCACAACTTGCAACAAAATAAGTGTGATTTTTTTTTTTTTTTTTTTTTTTTTGAGCAGCTATTTCATAATAAGCTAATTTTTAAAAGCTTATTTTTTTTATTTATATATATTTTTTATAAGCAGCTACTTGATATTAAGCTAATTCTTTTAAAAGCTTATTTTTTTTATTAATAAATCTAATAAACCAAACGTCCAATTTTCTGAAAAGTAACTTTGTAAACTCTTTTCATTACTAAAACGATTAAAAAAAAAAAGTCACAAATTTGGCGAAGGGTGTCCCATACTAATGCTGTGCTCTATGGTTCGTAAACTTTTAAAAATCCTTGAAAAGTGCTTGAAAAAAAATGTATCATTCTCAAGTGCTTGAAAATTGCTATAATGTGTTAAAAAGTACTTGAATTTCACCCTCCCCCCCTCTCCCCCACTGTTCTGTTGAAAAGAAACATCATAGATAGAATTAGGAAACCTTTGTTTAACCCCTTAACGCGCGCTGTCCTCGCTGCGAGGATGCAAAATTTAAGATCCAGCTGCAAAAATTCTCGTTTACAACATATCAGAAAGAGGCAAATTTTTAAACCTTAAAATTTAAAATTTCTTTTAGATTAATTCAGTTCATGAATTCCGGTGGCAGTATAATATAAATGTTTCAAATTGTCTTGCGCCACAAAGGGTTAAGGCGACTCGGCATCAGGTTTTTTTTATATGAAAGCTTATATTTCCATATAATATTTATAAATTGAACTATATTAGCACAATACTGGTCTTGCTTTTTCACCAAGCTAGTAGCATGTGTTTTGCACTTAAAGGAGAAAAGCTACTTCTTTCAAAACCGGTTGTGCTTTCCACAATTTCATGATTTGTGAAGAAGTTTTCAAGTTTAAATTTTTAATTATATTAGTACCTGTGGCAAAATTTAGGCGAAACAGTAACATTGGTGCAGAAAAGAAATTGTCACTTGCAGAAAGAACTGCTTATAAAATTGAAGATATTTCTAAATTTCTGTAGAAAATGGAAACTCATGTCTTATATTTAAGAATTCCCTAACAGTCTGCTAATAATATTGATATCATTTTAATTATATCTACCTATTACGTATGAAATGGGATGAGATTTTTCAGCTGATTTCAGCTTTTTTGTACATTTAGCTTTTCAGATTTTTAATTTTTTTTCAGCTTTTTTTTTATGTTTCTGATGTGCATTTCTTCTTTTTTTATACATTTAAGGTTAAAATAAATATTTATTTCTCTATTATAATAGATTTTGTCATCAAAATTCTAATATTTAATTTCAACGTCTTGTCTTTGCATACAGTTTCAGCTTTTTTGTATTTTTGCTAATCTCATCCCTGTATGAATTAGAAAATATGTCAATATTGTCTTGCAGAATATGTTTTCACAAACAATGGTTGTCACAGAAAACATAAGTGTTCTGTCACAGAGATATTAGATTTGTATATTAAAATATATATTCAAGCAAAAATCTTTATGGTTTTGCCATTTTCCACTGGAAAATTAAAATGTGATCAATGATATAAAAAAATGAAATGTCAACCTTTCTATTGGTGTGGCAATTTCTTATGTTGTATTTTTTTTTTTCTCTGTTTTTTTATTGTATCTTTTTATTTAAAACATATTTTAATTTACCTCAGATATACTCAGGATAATATATTTTGGCATTAATTTGTTTCTAATAATAATTTGGCTTATGTTTTACATCAACTGCTATTTCTGTTTCTGTAGTTTCAACGGAAGCTGTAAAAAGAGGTCCAGGGCGTTTTACATCAACTGCTATTTCTGTTTCTGTAGATTCAACTGAAGCTGTAAAAAGAAGTCTCTTGACCTCTTTGTAAGTATCTGTTAAAGTAAAATGTAATGAAAAATTCACAACTTGCAACAAAATATGTGTGATTTTTTTTTTTTTTTTTTTTTTGAGCAGCTATTTCATAATAAGCTAATTTTTAAAAGCTTATTTTTTTTATTTATATATATTTTTTATAAGCAGCTACTTGATATTAAGCTAATTCTTTTAAAAGCTTATTTTTTTTATTAATAAATCTAATAAACCAAACGTCCAATTTTCTGAAAAGTAACACTGTAAACTCTTTTCATTACTAAAACGATTAAAAAAAAAAAGTCACAAATTTGGCCAAGGGTGTCCCATACTAATGCTGTGCTCCATGGTTCGTATACTTTTAAAAATCCTTGAAAAGTGCTTGAAAAAAAATGTATCATTCTCAAGTGCTTGAAAATTGCTATAATGTGTTAAAAAGTACTTGAATTTCACCCTCCCCCCCTCTCCCCCACTGTACTGTTGAAAAGAAACATCATAGATAGAATTAGGAAACCTTTGTTTAACCCCTTAACGCGCGCTGTCCTTGCTGCGAGGATGCAAAATTTAAGATCCAGCTGCAAAAATTCTCGTTTACAACATATCAGAAAGAGGCAAATTTTTAAACCTTAAAATTTAAAATTTCTTTTAGATTAATTCAGTTCATGAATTCCGGTGGCAGTATAATATAAATGTTTCAAATTGTCTTGCGCCACAAAGGGTTAAGGCGACTCGGCATCAGGTTTTTTTTATATGAAAGCTTATATTTCCATATAATATTTATAAATTGAACTATATTAGCACAATACTGGTCTTGCTTTTTCACCAAGCTAGTAGCATGTGTTTTGCACTTAAAGGAGAAAAGCTACTTCTTTCAAAACCGGTTGTGCTTTCCACAATTTCATGATTTGTGAAGAAGTTTTCAAGTTTAAATTTTTAATTATATTAGTACCTGTGGCAAAATTTAGGCGAAACAGTAACATTGGTGCAGAAAAGAAATTGTCACTTGCAGAAAGAACTGCTTATAAAATTGAAGATATTTCTAAATTTCTGTAGAAAATGGAAACTCATGTCTTATATTTAAGAATTCCCTAACAGTCTGCTAATAATATTGATATCATTTTAATTATCTCTACCTATTATGTATGAAATGGGATGAGATTTTTCAGCTGATTTCAGCTTTTTTGTACATTTAGCTTTTCAGATTTTTAATTTTTTTTCAGCTCTTTTTTTATGTTTCTGATGTGCATTTCTTCTTTTTTTATACATTTAAGGTTAAAATAAATATTTATTTCTCTATTATAATAGATTTTGTCATCAAAATTCTAATATTTAATTTCAACGTCTTGTCTTTGCATACAGTTTCAGCTTTTTTGTATTTTTGCTAATCTCATCCCTGTATGAATTAGAAAATATGTCAATATTGTCTTGCAGAATATATTTTCAAATATGTTTTCACAAACAATGCTTGTCACAGAAAACATAAGTGTTCTGTCAGAGATATTAGATTTGTATATTAAAATATATATTCAAGCAAAAATCTTTATGGTTTTGCCATTTTCCACTGGAAAATTAAAATGTGATCAATGATATAAAAAAATGAAATGTCAACCTTTCTATTGGTGTGGCAATTTCTTATGTTGTATTTTTTTTTTTCTCTGTTTTTTTATTGTATCTTTTTATTTAAAACATATTTTAATTTACCTCAGATATACTCAGGATAATATATTTTGGCATTAATTTGTTTCTAATAATAATTTGGCTTATGTTTTACATCAACTGCTACTTCTGTTTCTGTAGTTTCAATGGAAGCTGTAAAAAGAGGTCCAGGGCGTTTTACATCAACTGCTATTTCTGTTTCTGTAGATTCAACTGAAGCTGTAAAAAGAAGTCTCTTGACCTCTTTGTAAGTATCTGTTAAAGTAAAATGTAATGAAAAATTCACAACTTGCAACAAAATAAGTGTGATTTTTTTTTTTTTTTTTTAGCAGCTATTTCATAATAAGCTAATTTTTAAAAGCTTATTTTTTTTATTTATATATATTTTTTATAAGCAGCTACTTGATATTAAGCTAATTCTTTTAAAAGCTTATTTTTTTTATTAATAAATCTAATAAACCAAACGTCCAATTTTCTGAAAAGTAACACTGTAAACTCTTTTCATTACTAAAACGATTAAAAAAAAAAAAGTCACAAATTTGGCCAAGGGTGTCCCATACTAATGCTGTGCTCCATGGTTCGTAAACTTTTAAAAATCCTTGAAAAGTGCTTGAAAAAAAAAGTATCATTCTCAAGTGCTTGAAAATTGCTATAATGTGTTAAAAAGTACTTGAATTTCACCCTCCCCCCCTCTCCCCCACTGTTCTGTTGAAAAGAAACATCATAGATAGAATTAGGAAACCTTTGTTTAACCCCTTAACGCGCGCTGTCCTCACTGTGAGGATGCAAAATTAAAGATCCAGCTGCAAAAATTCTCGTTTACAACATATCAGAAAGAGGCAAATTTTTAAACCTTAAAATTTAAAATTTCTTTTAGATTAATTCAGTTCATGAATTCCGGTGGCAGTATAATATACATGTTTCAAATTGTCTTGCGCCACAAAGGGTTAAGGCGACTCGGCATCAGGTTTTTTTTTATATGAAAGCTTATATTTCCATATAATATTTATAAATTGAACTATATTAGCACAATACTGGTCTTGCTTTTTCACCAAGCTAGTAGCATGTGTTTTGCACTTGAAGGAGAAAAGCTACTTCTTTCAAAACCGGTTGTGCTTTCCACAATTTCATGATTTGTGAAGAAGTTTTCAAGTTTAAATTTTTAATTATATTAGTACCTGTGGCAAAATTTAGGCGAAACAGTAACATTGGTGCAGAAAAGAAATTGTCACTTGCAGAAAGAACTGCTTATAAAATTGAAGATATTTCTAAATTTCTGTAGAAAATGGAAGCTCATGTCTTATATTTAAGAATTCCCTAACAGTCTGCTAATAATATTGATATCATTTTAATTATCTCTACCTATTATGTATGAAATGGGATGAGATTTTTCAGCTGATTTCAGCTTTTTTGTACATTTAGCTTTTCAGATTTTTAATTTTTTTTTCAGCTTTTTTTTTATGTTTCTGATGTGCATTTCTTCTTTTTTTATACATTTAAGGTTAAAATAAATATTTATTTCTCTATTATAATAGATTTTGTCATCAAAATTCTAATATTTAATTTCAACGTCTTGTCTTTGCATACAGTTTCAGCTTTTTTGTATTTTTGCTAATCTCATCCCTGTATGAATTAGAAAATATGTCAATATTGTCTTGCAGAATATGTTTTCACAAACAATGGTTGTCACAGAAAACATAAGTGTTCTGTCACAGAGATATTAGATTTGTATATTAAAATATATATTCAAGCAAAAATCTTTATGGTTTTGCCATTTTCCACTGGAAAATTAAAATGTGATCAATGATATAAAAAAATGAAATGTCAACCTTTCTATTGGTGTGGCAATTTCTTATGTTGTATTTTTTTTTTCTCTGTTTTTTTATTGTATCTTTTTAATTAAAACATATTTTAATTTACCTCAGATATACTCAGGATAATATATTTTGGCATTAATTTGTTTCTAATAATAATTTGGCTTATGTTTTACATCAACTGCTATTTCTGTTTCTGTAGTTTCAATGGAAGCTGTAAAAAGAGGTCCAGGGCGTTTTACATCAACTGCTATTTCTGTTTCTGTAGATTCAACTGAAGCTGTAAAAAGAAGTCTCTTGACCTCTTTGTAAGTATCTGTTAAAGTAAAATGTAATGAAAAATTCACAACTTGCAACAAAATATGTGTGATTTTTTTTTTTTTTTTTTTTGAGCAGCTATTTCATAATAAGCTAATTTTTAAAAGCTTATTTTTTTTATTTATATATATTTTTTATAAGCAGCTACTTGATATTAAGCTAATTCTTTTAAAAGCTTATTTTTTTTATTAATAAATCTAATAAACCAAACGTCCAATTTTCTGAAAAGTAACACTGTAAACTCTTTTCATTACTAAAACGATTAAAAAAAAAAAGTCACAAATTTGGCCAAGGGTGTCCCATACTAATGCTGTGCTCCATGGTTCGTAAACTTTTAAAAATCCTTGAAAAGTGCTTGAAAAAGAAGTATTATTCTCAAGTGCTTGAAAATTGCTATAATGTGTTAAAAAGTACTTGAATTTCACCCTCCCCCCCTCTCCCCCACTGTTCTGTTGAAAAGAAACATCATAGATAGAATTAGGAAACCTTTCTTTAACCCCTTAACGCGCGCTGTCCTCGCTGCGAGGATGCAAAATTTAAGATCCAGCTGCAAAAATTCTCGTTTACAACATATCAGAAAGAGGCAAATTTTTAAACCTTAAAATTTAAAATTTCTTTTAGATTAATTCAGTTCATTTATTCCGGTGGCAGTATAATATAAATGTTTCAAACTGTCTTGCGCCACAAAGGGTTAAGGCGACTCGGCATCAGGTTTTTTTTTATATGAAAGCTTATATTTCCATATAATATTTATAAATTGAACTATATTAGCACAATACTGGTCTTGCTTTTTCACCAAGCTAGTAGCATGTGTTTTGCACTTGAAGGAGAAAAGCTACTTCTTTCAAAACCGGTTGTGCTTTCCACAATTTCATGATTTGTGAAGAAGTTTTCAAGTTTAAATTTTTAATTATATTAGTATCTGTGGCAAAATTTAGGCGAAACAGTAACATTGGTGCAGAAAAGAAATTGTCACTTGCAGAAAGAACTGCTTATAAAATTGAAGATATTTCTAAATTTCTGTAGAAAATGGAAACTCATGTCTTATATTTAAGAATTCCCTAACAGTCTGCTAATAATATTGATATTATTTTAATTATCTCTACTTATTATGTATGAAATGGGATGAGATTTTTCAGCTGATTTCAGCTTTTTTGTACATTTAGCTTTTCAGATTTTTAATTTTTTTTCAGCTTTTTTTTATGTTTCTGATGTGCATTTCTTCTTTTTTTATACATTTAAGGTTAAAATAAATATTTATTTCTCTATTATAATAGATTTTGTCATCAAAATTCTAATATTTAATTTCAACGTCTTGTCTTTGCATACAGTTTCAGCTTTTTTGTATTTTTGCTAATCTCATCCCTGTATGAATTAGAAAATATATCAATATTGTCTTGCAGAATATGTTTTCAAATATGTTTTCACAAACAATGCTTGTCACAGAAAACATAAGTGTTCTGTCACAGAGATATTAGATTTGTATATTAAAATATATATTCAAGCAAAAATCTTTATGGTTTTGCCATTTTCCACTGGAAAATTAAAATGTGATCAATGATATAAAAAAATGAAATGTCAACCTTTCTATTGGTGTGGCAATTTCTTATGTTGTATTTTTTTTTTCTCTGTTTTTTTATTGTATCTTTTTATTTAAAACATATTTTAATTTACCTCAGATATACTCAGGATAATATATTTTGGCATTAATTTGTTTCTAATAATAATTTGGCTTATGTTTTACATCAACTGCTACTTCTGTTTCTGTAGTTTCAATGGAAGCTGTAAAAAGAGGTCCAGGGCGTTTTACATCAACTGCTATTTCTGTTTCTGTAGATTCAACTGAAGCTGTAAAAAGAAGTCTCTTGACCTCTTTGTAAGTATCTGTTAAAGTAAAATGTAATGAAAAATTCACAACTTGCAACAAAATAAGTGTGATTTTTTTTTTTTTTTTTTTTAGCAGCTATTTCATAATAAGCTAATTTTTAAAAGCTTATTTTTTTTATTTATATATATTTTTTATAAGCAGCTACTTGATATTAAGCTAATTCTTTTAAAAGCTTATTTTTTTTATTAATAAATCTAATAAACCAAACGTCCAATTTTCTGAAAAGTAACACTGTAAACTCTTTTCATTACTAAAACGATTAAAAAAAAAAAAGTCACAAATTTGGCCAAGGGTGTCCCATACTAATGCTGTGCTCCATGGTTCGTAAACTTTTAAAAATCCTTGAAAAGTGCTTGAAAAAAAAAGTATCATTCTCAAGTGCTTGAAAATTGCTATAATGTGTTAAAAAGTACTTGAATTTCACCCTCCCCCCCTCTCCCCCACTGTTCTGTTGAAAAGAAACATCATAGATAGAATTAGGAAACCTTTGTTTAACCCCTTAACGCGCGCTGTCCTCACTGTGAGGATGCAAAATTTAAGATCCAGCTGCAAAAATTCTCGTTTACAACATATCAGAAAGAGGCAAATTTTTAAACCTTAAAATTTAAAATTTCTTTTAGATTAATTCAGTTCATGAATTCCGGTGGCAGTATAATATACATGTTTCAAATTGTCTTGCGCCACAAAGGGTTAAGGCGACTCGGCATCAGGTTTTTTTTTATATGAAAGCTTATATTTCCATATAATATTTATAAATTGAACTATATTAGCACAATACTGGTCTTGCTTTTTCACCAAGCTAGTAGCATGTGTTTTGCACTTGAAGGAGAAAAGCTACTTCTTTCAAAACCGGTTGTGCTTTCCACAATTTCATGATTTGTGAAGAAGTTTTCAAGTTTAAATTTTTAATTATATTAGTACCTGTGGCAAAATTTAGGCGAAACAGTAACATTGGTGCAGAAAAGAAATTGTCACTTGCAGAAAGAACTGCTTATAAAATTGAAGATATTTCTAAATTTCTGTAGAAAATGGAAACTCATGTCTTATATTTAAGAATTCCCTAACAGTCTGCTAATAATATTGATATCATTTTAATTATCTCTACCTATTATGTATGAAATGGGATGAGATTTTTCAGCTGATTTCAGCTTTTTTGTACATTTAGCTTTTCAGATTTTTAATTTTTTTTTCAGCTTTTTTTTTATGTTTCTGATGTGCATTTCTTCTTTTTTTATACATTTAAGGTTAAAATAAATATTTATTTCTCTATTATAATAGATTTTGTCATCAAAATTCTAATATTTAATTTCAACGTCTTGTCTTTGCATACAGTTTCAGCTTTTTTGTATTTTTGCTAATCTCATCCCTGTATGAATTAGAAAATATGTCAATATTGTCTTGCAGAATATGTTTTCACAAACAATGGTTGTCACAGAAAACATAAGTGTTCTGTCACAGAGATATTAGATTTGTATATTAAAATATATATTCAAGCAAAAATCTTTATGGTTTTGCCATTTTCCACTGGAAAATTAAAATGTGATCAATGATATAAAAAAATGAAATGTCAACCTTTCTATTGGTGTGGCAATTTCTTATGTTGTATTTTTTTTTTCTCTGTTTTTTTATTGTATCTTTTTATTTAAAACATATTTTAATTTACCTCAGATATACTCAGGATAATATATTTTGGCATTAATTTGTTTCTAATAATAATTTGGCTTATGTTTTACATCAACTGCTATTTCTGTTTCTGTAGTTTCAATGGAAGCTGTAAAAAGAGGTCCAGGGCGTTTTACATCAACTGCTATTTCTGTTTCTGTAGATTCAACTGAAGCTGTAAAAAGAAGTCTCTTGACCTCTTTGTAAGTATCTGTTAAAGTAAAATGTAATGAAAAATTCACAACTTGCAACAAAATATGTGTGATTTTTTTTTTTTTTTTTTTTTTTTTGAGCAGCTATTTCATAATAAGCTAATTTTTAAAAGCTTATTTTTTTTATTTATATATATTTTTTATAAGCAGCTACTTGATATTAAGCTAATTCTTTTAAAAGCTTATTTTTTTATTAATAAATCTAATAAACCAAACGTCCAATTTTCTGAAAAGTAACACTGTAAACTCTTTTCATTACTAAAACGATTAAAAAAAAAAAGTCACAAATTTGGCCAAGGGTGTCCCATACTAATGCTGTGCTCCATGGTTCGTAAACTTTTAAAAATCCTTGAAAGTGCTTGAAAAAGAAGTATCATTCTCAAGTGCTTGAAAATTGCTATAATGTGTTAAAAAGTACTTGAATTTCACCCTCCCCCCCTCTCCCCCACTGTTCTGTTGAAAAGAAACATCATAGATAGAATTAGGAAACCTTTGTTTAACCCCTTAACGCGCGCTGTCCTCGCTGCGAGGATGCAAAATTTAAGATCCAGCTGCAAAAATTCTCGTTTACAACATATCAGAAAGAGGCAAATTTTTAAACCTTAAAATTTAAAATTTCTTTTAGATTAATTCAGTTCATTTATTCCGGTGGCAGTATAATATAAATGTTTCAAATTGTCTTGCGCCACAAAGGGTTAAGGCGACTCGGCATCAGGTTTTTTTTTATATGAAAGCTTATATTTCCATATAATATTTATAAATTGAACTATATTAGCACAATACTGGTCTTGCTTTTTCACCAAGCTAGTAGCATGTGTTTTGCACTTGAAGGAGAAAAGCTACTTCTTTCAAAACCGGTTGTGCTTTCCACAATTTCATGATTTGTGAAGAAGTTTTCAAGTTTAAATTTTTAATTATATTAGTATCTGTGGCAAAATTTAGGCGAAACAGTAACATTGGTGCAGAAAAGAAATTGTCACTTGCAGAAAGAACTGCTTATAAAATTGAAGATATTTCTAAATTTCTGTAGAAAATGGAAACTCATGTCTTATATTTAAGAATTCCCTAACAGTCTGCTAATAATATTGATATTATTTTAATTATCTCTACTTATTATGTATGAAATGGGATGAGATTTTTCAGCTGATTTCAGCTTTTTTGTACATTTAGCTTTTCAGATTTTTAATTTTTTTTCAGCTTTTTTTTATGTTTCTGATGTGCATTTCTTCTTTTTTTATACATTTAAGGTTAAAATAAATATTTATTTCTCTATTATAATAGATTTTGTCATCAAAATTCTAATATTTAATTTCAACGTCTTGTCTTTGCATACAGTTTCAGCTTTTTTGTATTTTTGCTAATCTCATCCCTGTATGAATTAGAAAATATATCAATATTGTCTTGCAGAATATGTTTTCAAATATGTTTTCACAAACAATGCTTGTCACAGAAAACATAAGTGTTCTGTCACAGAGATATTAGATTTGTATATTAAAATATATATTCAAGCAAAAATCTTTATGGTTTTGCCATTTTCCACTGGAAAATTAAAATGTGATCAATGATATAAAAAAATGAAATGTCAACCTTTCTATTGGTGTGGCAATTTCTTATGTTGTATTTTTTTTTTTTTCTCTGTTTTTTTATTGTATCTTTTTATTTAAAACATATTTTAATTTACCTCAGATATACTCAGGATAATATATTTTGGCATTAATTTGTTTCTAATAATAATTTGGCTTATGTTTTACATCAACTGCTATTTCTGTTTCTGTAGTTTCAATGGAAGCTGTAAAAAGAGGTCCAGGGCGTTTTACATCAACTGCTATTTCTGTTTCTGTAGATTCAACTGAAGCTGTAAAAAGAAGTCTCTTGACCTCTTTGTAAGTATCTGTTAAAGTAAAATGTAATGAAAAATTCACAACTTGCAACAAAATAAGTGTGATTTTTTTTTTTTTTTTTTTTGAGCAGCTATTTCATAATAAGCTAATTTTTAAAAGCTTATTTTTTTTATTTATATATATTTTTTATAAGCAGCTACTTGATATTAAGCTAATTCTTTTAAAAGCTTATTTTTTTTATTAATAAATCTAATAAACCAAACGTCCAATTTTCTGAAAAGTAACACTGTAAACTCTTTTCATTACTAAAATGATTAAAAAAAAAAAGTCACAAATTTGGCCAAGGGTGTCCCATACTAATGCTGTGCTCCATGGTTCGTAAACTTTTAAAAATCCTTGAAAAGTGCTTGAAAAAAAAAGTATCATTCTCAAGTGCTTGAAAATTGCTATAATGTGTTAAAAAGTACTTGAATTTCACCCTCCCCCCCTCTCCCCCACTGTTCTGTTGAAAAGAAACATCATAGATAGAATTAGGAAACCTTTGTTTAACCCCTTAACGCGCGCTGTCCTCACTGTGAGGATGCAAAATTTAAGATCCAGCTGCAAAAATTCTCGTTTACAACATATCAGAAAGAGGCAAATTTTTAAACCTTAAAATTTAAAATTTCTTTTAGATTAATTCAGTTCATGAATTCCGGTGGCAGTATAATATACATGTTTCAAATTGTCTTGCGCCACAAAGGGTTAAGGCGACTCGGCATCAGGTTTTTTTTTATATGAAAGCTTATATTTCCATATAATATTTATAAATTGAACTATATTAGCACAATACTGGTCTTGCTTTTTCACCAAGCTAGTAGCATGTGTTTTGCACTTGAAGGAGAAAAGCTACTTCTTTCAAAACCGGTTGTGCTTTCCACAATTTCATGATTTGTGATGAAGTTTTCAAGTTTAAATTTTTAATTATATTAGTACCTGTGGCAAAATTTAGGCGAAACAGTAACATTGGTGCAGAAAAGAAATTGTCACTTGCAGAAAGAACTGCTTATAAAATTGAAGATATTTCTAAATTTCTGTAGAAAATGGAAGCTCATGTCTTATATTTAAGAATTCCCTAACAGTCTGCTAATAATATTGATATCATTTTAATTATCTCTACCTATTATGTATGAAATGGGATGAGATTTTTCAGCTGATTTCAGCTTTTTTGTACATTTAGCTTTTCAGATTTTTAATTTTTTTTTCAGCTTTTTTTTTATGTTTCTGATGTGCATTTCTTCTTTTTTTATACATTTAAGGTTAAAATAAATATTTATTTCTCTATTATAATAGATTTTGTCATCAAAATTCTAATATTTAATTTCAACGTCTTGTCTTTGCATACAGTTTCAGCTTTTTTGTATTTTTGCTAATCTCATCCCTGTATGAATTAGAAAATATGTCAATATTGTCTTGCAGAATATGTTTTCACAAACAATGGTTGTCACAGAAAACATAAGTGTTCTGTCACAGAGATATTAGATTTGTATATTAAAATATATATTCAAGCAAAAATCTTTATGGTTTTGCCATTTTCCACTGGAAAATTAAAATGTGATCAATGATATAAAAAAATGAAATGTCAACCTTTCTATTGGTGTGGCAATTTCTTATGTTGTATTTTTTTTTTTCTCTGTTTTTTTATTGTATCTTTTTATTTAAAACATATTTTAATTTACCTCAGATATACTCAGGATAATATATTTTGGCATTAATTTGTTTCTAATAATAATTTGGCTTATGTTTTACATCAACTGCTATTTCTGTTTCTGTAGTTTCAATGGAAGCTGTAAAAAGAGGTCCAGGGCGTTTTACATCAACTGCTATTTCTGTTTCTGTAGATTCAACTGAAGCTGTAAAAAGAAGTCTCTTGACCTCTTTGTAAGTATCTGTTAAAGTAAAATGTAATGAAAAATTCACAACTTGCAACAAAATAAGTGTGATTTTTTTTTTTTTTTTTTTTTTGAGCAGCTATTTCATAATAAGCTAATTTTTAAAAGCTTATTTTTTTTATTTATATATATTTTTTATAAGCAGCTACTTGATATTAAGCTAATTCTTTTAAAAGCTTATTTTTTTTATTAATAAATCTAATAAACCAAACGTCCAATTTTCTGAAAAGTAACACTGTAAACTCTTTTCATTACAAAAATGATTTAAAAAAAAAAGTCACAAATTTGGCCAAGGGTGTCCCATACTAATGCTGTGCTCCATGGTTCGTAAACTTTTAAAAATCCTTGAAAAGTGCTTGAAAAAAAAAGTATCATTCTCAAGTGCTTGAAAATTGCTATAATGTGTTAAAAAGTACTTGAATTTCACCCTCCCCCCCTCTCCCCCACTGTTCTGTTGAAAAGAAACATCATAGATAGAATTAGGAAACCTTTGTTTAACCCCTTAACGCGCGCTGTCCTCGCTGCGAGGATGCAAAATTTAAGATCCAGCTGCAAAAATTCTCGTTTACAACATATCAGAAAGATGCAAATTTTTAAACCTTAAAATTTAAAATTTCTTTTAGATTAATTCAGTTCATGAATTCCGGTGGCAGTATAATATAAATGTTTCAAATTGTCTTGCGCCACAAAGGGTTAAGGCGACTCGGCATCAGGTTTTTTTTTATATGAAAGCTTATATTTCCATATAATATTTATAAATTGAACTATATTAGCACAATACTGGTCTTGCTTTTTCACCAAGCTAGTAGCATGTGTTTTGCACTTGAAGGAGAAAAGCTACTTCTTTCAAAACCGGTTGTGCTTTCCACAATTTCATGATTTGTGAAGAAGTTTTCAAGTTTAAATTTTTAATTATATTAGTACCTGTGGCAAAATTTAGGCGAAACAGTAACATTGGTGCAGAAAAGAAATTGTCACTTGCAGAAAGAACTGCTTATAAAATTGAAGATATTTCTAAATTTCTGTAGAAAATGGAAACTCATGTCTTATATTTAAGAATTCCCTAACAGTCTGCTAATAATATTGATATCATTTTAATTATCTCTACTTATTATGTATGAAATTGGATGAGATTTTTCAGCTGATTTCAGCTTTTTTGTACATTTAGCTTTTCAGATTTTTAACTTTTTTTCAGCTTTTTTTTATGTTTCTGATGTGCATTTCTTCTTTTTTTATACATTTAAGGTTAAAATAAATATTTATTTCTCTATTATAATAGATTTTGTCATCAAAATTCTAATATTTAATTTCAACGTCTTGTCTTTGCATACAGTTTCAGCTTTTTTATATTTTTGCTAATCTCATCCCTGTATGAATTAGAAAATATGTCAATATTGTCTTGCAGAATATGTTTTCACAAACAATGGTTGTCACAGAAAACATAAGTGTTCTGTCACAGAGATATTAGATTTGTATATTAAAATATATATTCAAGCAAAAATCTTTATGGTTTTGCCATTTTCCACTGGAAAATTAAAATGTGATCAATGATATAAAAAAATGAAATGTCAACCTTTCTATTGGTGTGGCAATTTCTTATGTTGTATTTTTTTTTTCTCTGTTTTTTTATTGTATCTTTTTATTTAAAACATATTTTAATTTACCTCAGATATACTCAGGATAATATATTTTGGCATTAATTTGTTTCTAATAATAATTTGGCTTATGTTTTACATCAACTGCTATTTCTGTTTCTGTAGTTTCAATGGAAGCTGTAAAAAGAGGTCCAGGGCGTTTTACATCAACTGCTATTTCTGTTTCTGTAGATTCAACTGAAGCTGTAAAAAGAAGTCTCTTGACCTCTTTGTAAGTATCTGTTAAAGTAAAATGTAATGAAAAATTCACAACTTGCAACAAAATAAGTGTGATTTTTTTTTTTTTTTTTTTTTGAGCAGCTATTTCATAATAAGCTAATTTTTAAAAGCTTATTTTTTTTATTTATATATATTTTTTATAAGCAGCTACTTGATATTAAGCTAATTCTTTTAAAAGCTTATTTTTTTTATTAATAAATCTAATAAACCAAACGTCCAATTTTCTGAAAAGTAACACTGTAAACTCTTTTCATTACAAAAATGATTTAAAAAAAAAAGTCACAAATTTGGCCAAGGGTGTCCCATACTAATGCTGTGCTCCATGGTTCGTAAACTTTTAAAAATCCTTGAAAAGTGCTTGAAAAAAAAAGTATCATTCTCAAGTGCTTGAAAATTGCTATAATGTGTTAAAAAGTACTTGAATTTCACCCTCCCCCCCTCTCCCCCACTGTTCTGTTGAAAAGAAACATCATAGATAGAATTAGGAAACCTTTGTTTAACCCCTTAACGCGCGCTGTCCTCGCTGCGAGGATGCAAAATTTAAGATCCAGCTGCAAAAATTCTCGTTTACAACATATCAGAAAGAGGCAAATTTTTAAACCTTAAAATTTAAAATTTCTTTTAGATTAATTCAGTTCATGAATTCCGGTGGCAGTATAATATAAATGTTTCAAATTGTCTTGCGCCACAAAGGGTTAAGGCGACTCGGCATCAGGTTTTTTTTTATATGAAAGCTTATATTTCCATATAATATTTATAAATTGAACTATATTAGCACAATACTGGTCTTGCTTTTTCACCAAGCTAGTAGCATGTGTTTTGCACTTGAAGGAGAAAAGCTACTTCTTTCAAAACCGGTTGTGCTTTCCACAATTTCATGATTTGTGAAGAAGTTTTCAAGTTTAAATTTTTAATTATATTAGTACCTGTGGCAAAATTTAGGCGAAACAGTAACATTGGTGCAGAAAAGAAATTGTCACTTGCAGAAAGAACTGCTTATAAAATTGAAGATATTTCTAAATTTCTGTAGAAAATGGAAACTCATGTCTTATATTTAAGAATTCCCTAACAGTCTGCTAATAATATTGATATCATTTTAATTATCTCTACTTATTATGTATGAAATTGGATGAGATTTTTCAGCTGATTTCAGCTTTTTTGTACATTTAGCTTTTCAGATTTTTAACTTTTTTTCAGCTTTTTTTTATGTTTCTGATGTGCATTTCTTCTTTTTTTATACATTTAAGGTTAAAATAAATATTTATTTCTCTATTATAATAGATTTTGTCATCAAAATTCTAATATTTAATTTCAACGTCTTGTCTTTGCATACAGTTTCAGCTTTTTTATATTTTTGCTAATCTCATCCCTGTATGAATTAGAAAATATGTCAATATTGTCTTGCAGAATATGTTTTCAAATATGTTTTCACAAACAATGCTTGTCACAGAAAACATAAGTGTTCTGTCACAGAGATAATAGATTTGTATATTAAAATATATATTCAAGCAAAAATCTTTATGGTTTTGCCATTTTCCACTGGAAAATTAAAATGTGATCAATGATATAAAAAAATGAAATGTCAACCTTTCTATTGGTGTGGCAATTTCTTATGTTGTATTTTTTTTTCTCTGTTTTTTTATTGTATCTTTTTATTTAAAACATATTTTAATTTACCTCAGATATACTCAGGATAATATATTTTGGCATTAATTTGTTTCTAATAATAATTTGGCTTATGTTTAACATCAACTGCTCTTTCTGTTTCTGTAGTTTCAATGGAAGCTGTAAAAAGAGGTCCAGGGCATTTTACATCAACTGCTATTTCTGTTTCTGTAGATTCAACTGAAGCTGTAAAAAGAAGTCTCTTGACCTCTTTGTAAGTATCTGTTAAAGTAAAATGTAATGAAAAATTCACAACTTGCAACAAAATATGTGTGATTTTTTTTTTTTTTTTTTTTTTTGAGCAGCTATTTCATAATAAGCTAATTTTTAAAAGCTTATTTTTTTTATTTATATATATTTTTTATAAGCAGCTACTTGATATTAAGCTAATTCTTTTAAAAGCTTATTTTTTTTATTAATAAATCTAATAAACCAAACGTCCAATTTTCTGAAAAGTAACACTGTAAACTCTTTTCATTACTAAAACGATTAAAAAAAAAAAGTCACAAATTTGGCGAAGGGTGTCCCATACTAATGCTGTGCTCTATGGTTCGTAAACTTTTAAAAATTCTTGAAAAGTGCTTGAAAAAAAATGTATCATTCTCAAGTGCTTGAAAATTGCTATAATGTGTTAAAAAGTACTTGAATTTCACCCTCCCCCCCTCTCCCCCACTGTTCTGTTGAAAAGAAACATCATAGATAGAATTAGGAAACCTTTGTTTAACCCCTTAACGCGCGCTGTCCTCGCTGCGAGGATGCAAAATTTAAGATCCAGCTGCAAAAATTCTCGTTTACAACATATCAGAAAGAGGCAAATTTTTAAATCTTAAAATTTAAAATTTCTTTTAGATTAATTCAGTTCATGAATTCCGGTGGCAGTATAATATAAATGTTTCAAATTGTCTTGCGCCACAAAGGGTTAAGGCGACTCGGCATCAGGTTTTTTTTTATATGAAAGCTTATATTTCCATATAATATTTATAAATTGAACTATATTAGCACAATACTGGTCTTGCTTTTTCACCAAGCTAGTAGCATGTGTTTTGCACTTGAAGGAGAAAAGCTACTTCTTTCAAAACCGGTTGTGCTTTCCACAATTTCATGATTTGTGAAGAAGTTTTCAAGTTTAAATTTTTAATTATATTAGTACTTGTGGCAAAATTTAGGCGAAACAGTAACATTGGTGCAGAAAAGAAATTGTCACTTGCAGAAAGAACTGCTTATAAAATTGAAGATATTTCTAAATTTCTGTAGAAAATGGAAACTCATGTCTTATATTTAAGAATTCCCTAACAGTCTGCTAATAATATTGATATCATTTTAATTATCTCTACCTATTATGTATGAAATGGGATGAGATTTTTCAGCTGATTTCAGCTTTTTTGAACATTTAGCTTTTCAGATTTTTAATTTTTTTTCAGCTTTTTTTTTATGTTTCTGATGTGCATTTCTTCTTTTTTTATACATTTAAGGTTAAAATAAAAATTTATTTCTCTATTATAATAGATTTTGTCATCAAAATTCTAATATTTAATTTCAACGTCTTGTCTTTGCATACAGTTTCAGCTTTTTTGTATTTTTGCTAATCTCATCCCTGTATGAATTAGAAAATATGTCAATATTGTCTTGCAGAATATGTTTTCAAATATGTTTTCACAAACAATGCTTGTCACAGAAAACATAAGTGTTCTGTCACAGAGATATTAGATTTGTATATTAAAATATATATTCAAGCAAAAATCTTTATGGTTTTGCCATTTTCCACTGGAAAATTAAAATGTGATCAATGATATAAAAAAATGAAATGTCAACCTTTCTATTGGTGTGGCAATTTCTTATGTTGTATTTTTTTTTTTCTCTGTTTTTTTATTGTATCTTTTTATTTAAAACATTTTAATTTACCTCAGATATACTCAGGATAATATATTTTGGCATTAATTTGTTTCTAATAATAATTTGGCTTATGTTTTACATCAACTGCTATTTCTGTTTCTGTAGTTTCAATGGAAGCTGTAAAAAGAGGTCCAGGGCGTTTTACATCAACTGCTATTTCTGTTTCTGTAGATTCAACTGAAGCTGTAAAAAGAAGTCTCTTGACCTCTTTGTAAGTATCTGTTAAAGTAAAATGTAATGAAAAATTCACAACTTGCAACAAAATAAGTGTGATTTTTTTTTTTTTTTTTTTTTTTTTGAGCAGCTATTTCATAAGCTAATTTTTAAAAGCTTATTTTTTTTATTTATATATATTTTTTATAAGCAGCTACTTGATATTAAGCTAATTCTTTTAAAAGCTTATTTTTTTTATTAATAAATCTAATAAACCAAACGTCCAATTTTCTGAAAAGTAACACTGTAAACTCTTTTCATTACTAAAACGATTAAAAAAAAAAGTCACAAATTTGGCCAAGGGTGTCCCATACTAATGCTGTGCTCCATGGTTCGTAAACTTTTAAAAATCCTTGAAAAGTGCTTGAAAAAAAAAGTATCATTCTCAAGTGCTTGAAAATTGCTATAATGTGTTAAAAAGTACTTGAATTTCACCCTTCCCCCCCTCTCCCCCACTGTTCTGTTGAAAAGAAACATCATAGATAGAATTAGGAAACCTTTGTTTAACCCCTTAACGCGCGCTGTCCTCGCTGCGAGGATGCAAAATTTAAGATCCAGCTGCAAAAATTCTCGTTTACAACATATCAGAAAGAGGCAAATTTTTAAACCTTAAAATTTAAAATTTCTTTTAGATTAATTCAGTTCATGAATTCCGGTGGCAGTATAATATAAATGTTTCAAATTGTCTTGCGCCACAAAGGGTTAAGGCGACTCGGCATCAGGTTTTTTTATATGAAAGCTTATATTTCCATATAATATTTATAAATTGAACTATATTAGCACAATACTGGTCTTGCTTTTTCACCAAGCTAGTAGCATGTGTTTTGCACTTGAAGGAGAAAAGCTACTTCTTTCAAAACCGGTTGTGCTTTCCACAATTTCATGATTTGTGAAGAAGTTTTCAAGTTTAAATTTTTAATTATATTAGTACCTGTGGCAAAATTTAGGCGAAACAGTAACATTGGTGCAGAAAAGAAATTGTCACTTGCAGAAAGAACTGCTTATAAAATTGAAGATATTTCTAAATTTCTGTAGAAAATGGAAACTCATGTCTTATATTTAAGAATTCCCTAACAGTCTGCTAATAATATTGATATCATTTTAATTATCTCTACCTATTATGTATGAAATGGGATGAGATTTTTCAGCTGATTTCAGCTTTTTTGTACATTTAGCTTTTCAGATTTTTAATTTTTTTTCAGCTTTTTTTTTATGTTTCTGATGTGCATTTCTTCTTTTTTTATACATTTAAGGTTAAAATAAATATTTATTTCTCTATTATAATAGATTTTGTCATCAAAATTCTAATATTTAATTTCAACGTCTTGTCTTTGCATACAGTTTCAGCTTTTTTGTATTTTTGTTAATCTCATCCCTGTATGAATTAGAAAATATGTCAATATTGTCTTGCAGAATATGTTTTCAAATATGTTTTCACAAACAATGCTTGTCACAGAAAACATAAGTGTTCTGTCACAGAGATATTAGATTTGTATATTAAAATATATATTCAAGCAAAAATCTTTATGGTTTTGCCATTTTCCACTGGAAAATTAAAATGTGATCAATGATATAAAAAAATGAAATGTCAACCTTTCTATTGGTGTGGCAATTTCTTATGTTGTATTTTTTTTTTTTCTCTGTTTTTTTATTGTATCTTTTTATTTAAAACATATTTTAATTTACCTCAGATATACTCAGGATAATATATTTTGGCATTAATTTGTTTCTAATAATAATTTGGCTTATGTTTTACATCAACTGCTATTTCTGTTTCTGTAGTTTCAATGGAAGCTGTAAAAAGAGGTCCAGGGCGTTTTACATCAACTGCTATTTCTGTTTCTGTAGATTCAACTGAAGCTGTAAAAAGAAGTCTCTTGACCTCTTTGTAAGTATCTGTTAAAGTAAAATGTAATGAAAAATTCACAACTTGCAACAAAATAAGTGTGATTTTTTTTTTTTTTTTTTTTTTTAGCAGCTATTTCATAATAAGCTAATTTTTAAAAGCTTATTTTTTTTATTTATATATATTTTTTATAAGCAGCTACTTGATATTAAGCTAATTCTTTTAAAAGCTTATTTTTTTTATTAATAAATCTAATAAACCAAACGTCCAATTTTCTGAAAAGTAACACTGTAAACTCTTTTCATTACTAAAACGATTAAAAAAAAAAAAGTCACAAATTTGGCCAAGGGTGTCCCATACTAATGCTGTGCTCCATGGTTCGTAAACTTTTAAAAATCCTTGAAAAGTGCTTGAAAAAAAAAGTATCATTCTCAAGTGCTTGAAAATTGCTATAATGTGTTAAAAAGTACTTGAATTTCACCCTCCCCCCCTCTCCCCCACTGTTCTGTTGAAAAGAAACATCATAGATAGAATTAGGAAACCTTTGTTTAACCCCTTAACGCGCGCTGTCCTCACTGTGAGGATGCAAAATTTAAGATCCAGCTGCAAAAATTCTCGTTTACAACATATCAGAAAGAGGCAAATTTTTAAACCTTAAAATTTAAAATTTCTTTTAGATTAATTCAGTTCATGAATTCCGGTGGCAGTATAATATACATGTTTCAAATTGTCTTGCGCCACAAAGGGTTAAGGCGACTCGGCATCAGGTTTTTTTTTATATGAAAGCTTATATTTCCATATAATATTTATAAATTGAACTATATTAGCACAATACTGGTCTTGCTTTTTCACCAAGCTAGTAGCATGTGTTTTGCACTTGAAGGAAAAAAGCTACTTCTTTCAAAACCGGTTGTGCTTTCCACAATTTCATGATTTGTGAAGAAGTTTTCAAGTTTAAATTTTTAATTATATTAGTACCTGTGGCAAAATTTAGGCGAAACAGTAACATTGGTGCAGAAAAGAAATTGTCACTTGCAGAAAGAACTGCTTATAAAATTGAAGATATTTCTAAATTTCTGTAGAAAATGGAAGCTCATGTCTTATATTTAAGAATTCCCTAACAGTCTGCTAATAATATTGATATCATTTTAATTATCTCTACCTATTATGTATGAAATGGGATGAGATTTTTCAGCTGATTTCAGCTTTTTTGTACATTTAGCTTTTCAGATTTTTAATTTTTTTTTCAGCTTTTTTTTATGTTTCTGATGTGCATTTCTTCTTTTTTTATACATTTAAGGTTAAAATAAATATTTATTTCTCTATTATAATAGATTTTGTCATCAAAATTCTAATATTTAATTTCAACGTCTTGTCTTTGCATACAGTTTCAGCTTTTTTGTATTTTTGCTAATCTCATCCCTGTATGAATTAGAAAATATATCAATATTGTCTTGCAGAATATGTTTTCAAATATGTTTTCACAAACAATGCTTGTCACAGAAAACATAAGTGTTCTGTCACAGAGATATTAGATTTGTATATTAAAATATATATTCAAGCAAAAATCTTTATGGTTTTGCCATTTTCCACTGGAAAATTAAAATGTGATCAATGATATAAAAAAATGAAATGTCAACCTTTCTATTGGTGTGGCAATTTCTTATGTTGTATTTTTTTTTTTTTCTCTGTTTTTTTATTGTATCTTTTTATTTAAAACATATTTTAATTTACCTCAGATATACTCAGGATAATATATTTTGGCATTAATTTGTTTCTAATAATAATTTGGCTTATGTTTTACATCAACTGCTATTTCTGTTTCTGTAGTTTCAATGGAAGCTGTAAAAAGAGGTCCAGGGCGTTTTACATCAACTGCTATTTCTGTTTCTGTAGATTCAACTGAAGCTGTAAAAAGAAGTCTCTTGACCTCTTTGTAAGTATCTGTTAAAGTAAAATGTAATGAAAAATTCACAACTTGCAACAAAATAAGTGTGATTTTTTTTTTTTTTTTTTTTTTTAGCAGCTATTTCATAATAAGCTAATTTTTAAAAGCTTATTTTTTTTATTTATATATATTTTTTATAAGCAGCTACTTGATATTAAGCTAATTCTTTTAAAAGCTTATTTTTTTTATTAATAAATCTAATAAACCAAACGTCCAATTTTCTGAAAAGTAACACTGTAAACTCTTTTCATTACTAAAACGATTAAAAAAAAAAAAGTCACAAATTTGGCCAAGGGTGTCCCATACTAATGCTGTGCTCCATGGTTCGTAAACTTTTAAAAATCCTTGAAAAGTGCTTGAAAAAAAAAGTATCATTCTCAAGTGCTTGAAAATTGCTATAATGTGTTAAAAAGTACTTGAATTTCACCCTCCCCCCCTCTCCCCCACTGTTCTGTTGAAAAGAAACATCATAGATAGAATTAGGAAACCTTTGTTTAACCCCTTAACGCGCGCTGTCCTCACTGTGAGGATGCAAAATTTAAGATCCAGCTGCAAAAATTCTCGTTTACAACATATCAGAAAGAGGCAAATTTTTAAACCTTAAAATTTAAAATTTCTTTTAGATTAATTCAGTTCATGAATTCCGGTGGCAGTATAATATACATGTTTCAAATTGTCTTGCGCCACAAAGGGTTAAGGCGACTCGGCATCAGGTTTTTTTTTATATGAAAGCTTATATTTCCATATAATATTTATAAATTGAACTATATTAGCACAATACTGGTCTTGCTTTTTCACCAAGCTAGTAGCATGTGTTTTGCACTTGAAGGAAAAAAGCTACTTCTTTCAAAACCGGTTGTGCTTTCCACAATTTCATGATTTGTGAAGAAGTTTTCAAGTTTAAATTTTTAATTATATTAGTACCTGTGGCAAAATTTAGGCGAAACAGTAACATTGGTGCAGAAAAGAAATTGTCACTTGCAGAAAGAACTGCTTATAAAATTGAAGATATTTCTAAATTTCTGTAGAAAATGGAAACTCATGTCTTATATTTAAGAATTCCCTAACAGTCTGCTAATAATATTGATATCATTTTAATTATCTCTACTTATTATGTATGAAATTGGATGAGATTTTTCAGCTGATTTCAGCTTTTTTGTACATTTAGCTTTTCAGATTTTTAACTTTTTTTCAGCTTTTTTTTATGTTTCTGATGTGCATTTCTTCTTTTTTTATACATTTAAGGTTAAAATAAATATTTATTTCTCTATTATAATAGATTTTGTCATCAAAATTCTAATATTTAATTTCAACGTCTTGTCTTTGCATACAGTTTCAGCTTTTTTATATTTTTGCTAATCTCATCCCTGTATGAATTAGAAAATATGTCAATATTGTCTTGCAGAATATGTTTTCACAAACAATGCTTGTCACAGAAAACGTAAGTGTTCTGTCACAGAGATATTAGATTTGTATATTAAAATATATATTCAAGCAAAAATCTTTATGGTTTTGCCATTTTCCACTGGAAAATTAAAATGTGATCAATGATATAAAAAAATGAAATGTCAACCTTTCTATTGGTGTGGCAATTTCTTATGTTGTATTTTTTTTTTCTCTGTTTTTTTATTGTATCTTTTTATTTAAAACATATTTTAATTTACCTCAGATATACTCAGGATAATATATTTTGGCATTAATTTGTTTCTAATAATAATTTGGCTTATGTTTTACATCAACTGCTACTTCTGTTTCTGTAGTTTCAATGGAAGCTGTAAAAAGAGGTCCAGGGCGTTTTACATCAACTGCTATTTCTGTTTCTGTAGATTCAACTGAAGCTGTAAAAAGAAGTCTCTTGACCTCTTTGTAAGTATCTGTTAAAGTAAAATGTAATGAAAAATTCACAACTTGCAACAAAATATGTGTGATTTTTTTTTTTTTTTTGAGCAGCTATTTCATAATAAGCTAATTTTTAAAAGCTTATTTTTTTTATTTATATATATTTTTTATAAGCAGCTACTTGATATTAAGCTAATTCTTTTAAAAGCTTATTTTTTTTATTAATAAATCTAATAAACCAAACGTCCAATTTTCTGAAAAGTAACACTGTAAACTCTTTTCATTACTAAAACGTTTAAAAAAAAAAGTCACAAATTTGGCGAAGGGTGTCCCATACTAATGCTGTGCTCCATGGTTCGTAAACTTTTAAAAATCCTTGAAAAGTGCTTGAAAAAAAATGTATCATTCTCAAGTGCTTGAAAATTGCTATAATGTGTTAAAAAGTACTTGAATTTCACCCTCCCCCCCCTCTCCCCCACTGTTCTGTTGAAAAGAAACATCATAGATAGAATTAGGTAACCTTTGTTTAACCCCTTAACGCGCGCTGTCCTCGCTGCAAGGATGCAAAATTTAAGATCCAGCTGCAAAAATTCTCGTTTACAACATATCAGAAAGAGGCAAATTTTTAAACCTTAAAATTTAAAATTTCTTTTAGATTAATTCAGTTCATGAATTCCAGTGGCAGTATAATATAAATGTTTCAAATTGTCTTGCGCCACAAAGGGTTAAGGCGACTCGGCATCAGGTTTTTTTTTATATGAAAGCTTATATTTCCATATAATATTTATAAATTGAACTATATTAGCACAATACTGGTCTTGCTTTTTCACCAAGCTAGTAGCATGTGTTTTGCACTTGAAGGAGAAAAGCTACTTCTTTCAAAACCGGTTGTGCTTTCCACAATTTCATGATTTGTGAAGAAGTTTTCAAGTTTAAATTTTTAATTATATTAGTACCTGTGGCAAAATTTAGGCGAAACAGTAACATTGGTGCAGAAAAGAAATTGTCACTTGCAGAAAGAACTGCTTATAAAATTGAAGATATTTCTAAATTTCTGTAGAAAATGGAAACTCATGTCTTATATTTAAGAATTCCCTAACAGTCTGCTAATAATATTGATATCATTTTAATTATCTCTACCTATTATGAATGAACAGGGATGAGATTTTTCAGCTGATTTCAGCTTTTTTGTACATTTAGCTTTTCAGATTTTTAATTTTTTTTCAGCTTTTTTTTTATGTTTCTGATGTGCATTTCTTCTTTTTTTATACATTTAAGGTTAAAATAAATATTTATTTCTCTATTATAATAGATTTTGTCATCAAAATTCTAATATTTAATTTCAACGTCTTGTCTTTGCATACAGTTTCAGCTTTTTTGTATTTTTGTTAATCTCATCCCTGTATGAATTAGAAAATATGTCAATATTGTTTTGCAGAATATGTTTTCAAATATGTTTTCACAAACAATGCTTGTCACAGAAAACATAAGTGTTCTGTCACAGAGATATTAGATTTGTATATTAAAATATATATTCAAGCAAAAATCTTTATGGTTTTGCCATTTTCCACTGGAAAATTAAAATGTGATCAATGATATAAAAAAATGAAATGTCAACCTTTCTATTGGTGTGGCAATTTCTTATGTTGTATTTTTTTTTTTTTCTCTGTTTTTTTATTGTATCTTTTTATTTAAAACATATTTTAATTTACCTCAGATATACTCAGGATAATATATTTTGGCATTAATTTGTTTCTAATAATAATTTGGCTTATGTTTTACATCAACTGCTATTTCTGTTTCTGTAGTTTCAATGGAAGCTGTAAAAAGAGGTCCAGGGCGTTTTACATCAACTGCTATTTCTGTTTCTGTAGATTCAACTGAAGCTGTAAAAAGAAGTCTCTTGACCTCTTTGTAAGTATCTGTTAAAGTAAAATGTAATGAAAAATTCACAACTTGCAACAAAATAAGTGTGATTTTTTTTTTTTTTTTTTTTTTTAGCAGCTATTTCATAATAAGCTAATTTTTAAAAGCTTATTTTTTTTATTTATATATATTTTTTATAAGCAGCTACTTGATATTAAGCTAATTCTTTTAAAAGCTTATTTTTTTTATTAATAAATCTAATAAACCAAACGTCCAATTTTCTGAAAAGTAACACTGTAAACTCTTTTCATTACTAAAACGATTAAAAAAAAAAAAGTCACAAATTTGGCCAAGGGTGTCCCATACTAATGCTGTGCTCCATGGTTCGTAAACTTTTAAAAATCCTTGAAAAGTGCTTGAAAAAAAAAGTATCATTCTCAAGTGCTTGAAAATTGCTATAATGTGTTAAAAAGTACTTGAATTTCACCCTCCCCCCCTCTCCCCCACTGTTCTGTTGAAAAGAAACATCATAGATAGAATTAGGAAACCTTTGTTTAACCCCTTAACGCGCGCTGTCCTCACTGTGAGGATGCAAAATTTAAGATCCAGCTGCAAAAATTCTCGTTTACAACATATCAGAAAGAGGCAAATTTTTAAACCTTAAAATTTAAAATTTCTTTTAGATTAATTCAGTTCATGAATTCCGGTGGCAGTATAATATACATGTTTCAAATTGTCTTGCGCCACAAAGGGTTAAGGCGACTCGGCATCAGGTTTTTTTTTATATGAAAGCTTATATTTCCATATAATATTTATAAATTGAACTATATTAGCACAATACTGGTCTTGCTTTTTCACCAAGCTAGTAGCATGTGTTTTGCACTTGAAGGAAAAAAGCTACTTCTTTCAAAACCGGTTGTGCTTTCCACAATTTCATGATTTGTGAAGAAGTTTTCAAGTTTAAATTTTTAATTATATTAGTACCTGTGGCAAAATTTAGGCGAAACAGTAACATTGGTGCAGAAAAGAAATTGTCACTTGCAGAAAGAACTGCTTATAAAATTGAAGATATTTCTAAATTTCTGTAGAAAATGGAAGCTCATGTCTTATATTTAAGAATTCCCTAACAGTCTGCTAATAATATTGATATCATTTTAATTATCTCTACCTATTATGTATGAAATGGGATGAGATTTTTCAGCTGATTTCAGCTTTTTTGTACATTTAGCTTTTCAGATTTTTAATTTTTTTTTCAGCTTTTTTTTATGTTTCTGATGTGCATTTCTTCTTTTTTTATACATTTAAGGTTAAAATAAATATTTATTTCTCTATTATAATAGATTTTGTCATCAAAATTCTAATATTTAATTTCAACGTCTTGTCTTTGCATACAGTTTCAGCTTTTTTGTATTTTTGCTAATCTCATCCCTGTATGAATTAGAAAATATATCAATATTGTCTTGCAGAATATGTTTTCAAATATGTTTTCACAAACAATGCTTGTCACAGAAAACATAAGTGTTCTGTCACAGAGATATTAGATTTGTATATTAAAATATATATTCAAGCAAAAATCTTTATGGTTTTGCCATTTTCCACTGGAAAATTAAAATGTGATCAATGATATAAAAAAATGAAATGTCAACCTTTCTATTGGTGTGGCAATTTCTTATGTTGTATTTTTTTTTTTTCTCTGTTTTTTTATTGTATCTTTTTATTTAAAACATATTTTAATTTACCTCAGATATACTCAGGATAATATATTTTGGCATTAATTTGTTTCTAATAATAATTTGGCTTATGTTTTACATCAACTGCTATTTCTGTTTCTGTAGTTTCAATGGAAGCTGTAAAAAGAGGTCCAGGGCGTTTTACATCAACTGCTATTTCTGTTTCTGTAGATTCAACTGAAGCTGTAAAAAGAAGTCTCTTGACCTCTTTGTAAGTATCTGTTAAAGTAAAATGTAATGAAAAATTCACAACTTGCAACAAAATAAGTGTGATTTTTTTTTTTTTTTTTTTTTTGAGCAGCTATTTCATAATAAGCTAATTTTTAAAAGCTTATTTTTTTTATTTATATATATTTTTTATAAGCAGCTACTTGATATTAAGCTAATTCTTTTAAAAGCTTATTTTTTTTATTAATAAATCTAATAAACCAAACGTCCAATTTTCAGAAAAGTAACACTGTAAACTCTTTTCATTACTAAAATGATTAAAAAAAAAAAGTCACAAATTTGGCCAAGGGTGTCCCATACTAATGCTGTGCTCCATGGTTCGTAAACTTTTAAAAATCCTTGAAAAGTGCTTGAAAAAAAAAGTATCATTCTCAAGTGCTTGAAAATTGCTATAATGTGTTAAAAAGTACTTGAATTTCACCCTCCCCCCCCTCTCCCCCACTGTTCTGTTGAAAAGAAACATCATAGATAGAATTAGGAAACCTTTGTTTAACCCCTTAACGCGCGCTGTCCTCGCTGCGAGGATGCAAAATTTAAGATCCAGCTGCAAAAATTCTCGTTTACAACATATCAGAAAGAGGCAAATTTTTAAACCTTAAAATTTAAAATTTCTTTTAGATTAATTCAGTTCATGAATTCCGGTGGCAGTATAATATAAATGTTTCAAATTGTCTTGCGCCACAAAGGGTTAAGGCGACTCGGCATCAGGTTTTTTTTTATATGAAAGCTTATATTTCCATATAATATTTATAAATTGAACTATATTAGCACAATACTGGTCTTGCTTTTTCACCAAGCTAGTAGCATGTGTTTTGCACTTGAAGGAGAAAAGCTACTTCTTTCAAAACCGGTTGTGCTTTCCACAATTTCATGATTTGTGAAGAAGTTTTCAAGTTTAAATTTTTAATTATATTAGTACCTGTGGCAAAATTTAGGCGAAACAGTAACATTGGTGCAGAAAAGAAATTGTCACTTGCAGAAAGAACTGCTTATAAAATTGAAGATATTTCTAAATTTCTGTAGAAAATGGAAACTCATGTCTTATATTTAAGAATTCCCTAACAGTCTGCTAATAATATTGATATCATTTTAATTATCTCTACTTATTATGTATGAAATTGGATGAGATTTTTCAGCTGATTTCAGCTTTTTTGTACATTTAGCTTTTCAGATTTTTAACTTTTTTTCAGCTTTTTTTTATGTTTCTGATGTGCATTTCTTCTTTTTTTATACATTTAAGGTTAAAATAAATATTTATTTCTCTATTATAATAGATTTTGTCATCAAAATTCTAATATTTAATTTCAACGTCTTGTCTTTGCATACAGTTTCAGCTTTTTTATATTTTTGCTAATCTCATCCCTGTATGAATTAGAAAATATGTCAATATTGTCTTGCAGAATATGTTTTCAAATATGTTTTCACAAACAATGCTTGTCACAGAAAACATAAGTGTTCTGTCACAGAGATAATAGATTTGTATATTAAAATATATATTCAAGCAAAAATCTTTATGGTTTTGCCATTTTCCACTGGAAAATTAAAATGTGATCAATGATATAAAAAAATGAAATGTCAACCTTTCTATTGGTGTGGCAATTTCTTATGTTGTATTTTTTTTTCTCTGTTTTTTTATTGTATCTTTTTATTTAAAACATATTTTAATTTACCTCAGATATACTCAGGATAATATATTTTGGCATTAATTTGTTTCTAATAATAATTTGGCTTATGTTTAACATCAACTGCTCTTTCTGTTTCTGTAGTTTCAATGGAAGCTGTAAAAAGAGGTCCAGGGCATTTTACATCAACTGCTATTTCTGTTTCTGTAGATTCAACTGAAGCTGTAAAAAGAAGTCTCTTGACCTCTTTGTAAGTATCTGTTAAAGTAAAATGTAATGAAAAATTCACAACTTGCAACAAAATATGTGTGATTTTTTTTTTTTTTTTTTTTTTTGAGCAGCTATTTCATAATAAGCTTATTTTTAAAAGCTTATTTTTTTTATTTATATATATTTTTTATAAGCAGCTACTTGATATTAAGCTAATTCTTTTAAAAGCTTATTTTTTTTATTAATAAATCTAATAAACCAAACGTCCAATTTTCTGAAAAGTAACACTGTAAACTCTTTTCATTACTAAAACGATTAAAAAAAAAAAGTCACAAATTTGGCGAAGGGTGTCCCATACTAATGCTGTGCTCTATGGTTCGTAAACTTTTAAAAATCCTTGAAAAGTGCTTGAAAAAAAATGTATCATTCTCAAGTGCTTGAAAATTGCTATAATGTGTTAAAAAGTACTTGAATTTCACCCTCCCCCCCTCTCCCCCACTGTTCTGTTGAAAAGAAACATCATAGATAGAATTAGGAAACCTTTGTTTAACCCCTTAACGCGCGCTGTCCTCGCTGCGAGGATGCAAAATTTAAGATCCAGCTGCAAAAATTCTCGTTTACAACATATCAGAAAGAGGCAAATTTTTAAATCTTAAAATTTAAAATTTCTTTTAGATTAATTCAGTTCATGAATTCCGGTGGCAGTATAATATAAATGTTTCAAATTGTCTTGCGCCACAAAGGGTTAAGGCGACTCGGCATCAGGTTTTTTTTTATATGAAAGCTTATATTTCCATATAATATTTATAAATTGAACTATATTAGCACAATACTGGTCTTGCTTTTTCACCAAGCTAGTAGCATGTGTTTTGCACTTGAAGGAGAAAAGCTACTTCTTTCAAAACCGGTTGTGCTTTCCACAATTTCATGATTTGTGAAGAAGTTTTCAAGTTTAAATTTTTAATTATATTAGTACTTGTGGCAAAATTTAGGCGAAACAGTAACATTGGTGCAGAAAAGAAATTGTCACTTGCAGAAAGAACTGCTTATAAAATTGAAGATATTTCTAAATTTCTGTAGAAAATGGAAACTCATGTCTTATATTTAAGAATTCCCTAACAGTCTGCTAATAATATTGATATCATTTTAATTATCTCTACCTATTATGTATGAAATGGGATGAGATTTTTCAGCTGATTTCAGCTTTTTTGTACATTTAGCTTTTCAGATTTTTAATTTTTTTTCAGCTTTTTTTTTATGTTTCTGATGTGCATTTCTTCTTTTTTTATACATTTAAGGTTAAAATAAAAATTTATTTCTCTATTATAATAGATTTTGTCATCAAAATTCTAATATTTAATTTCAACGTCTTGTCTTTGCATACAGTTTCAGCTTTTTTGTATTTTTGCTAATCTCATCCCTGTATGAATTAGAAAATATGTCAATATTGTCTTGCAGAATATGTTTTCACAAACAATGCTTGTCACAGAAAACGTAAGTGTTCTGTCACAGAGATATTAGATTTGTATATTAAAATATATATTCAAGCAAAAATCTTTATGGTTTTGCCATTTTCCACTGGAAAATTAAAATGTGATCAATGATATAAAAAAATGAAATGTCAACCTTTCTATTGGTGTGGCAATTTCTTATGTTGTATTTTTTTTTTCTCTGTTTTTTTATTGTATCTTTTTATTTAAAACATATTTTAATTTACCTCAGATATACTCAGGATAATATATTTTGGCATTAATTTGTTTCTAATAATAATTTGGCTTATGTTTTACATCAACTGCTACTTCTGTTTCTGTAGTTTCAATGGAAGCTGTAAAAAGAGGTCCAGGGCGTTTTACATCAACTGCTATTTCTGTTTCTGTAGATTCAACTGAAGCTGTAAAAAGAAGTCTCTTGACCTCTTTGTAAGTATCTGTTAAAGTAAAATGTAATGAAAAATTCACAACTTGCAACAAAATATGTGTGATTTTTTTTTTTTTTTTTTTTTTTTTTTTTGAGCAGCTATTTCATAATAAGCTAATTTTTAAAAGCTTATTTTTTTTATTTATATATATTTTTTATAAGCAGCTACTTGATATTAAGCTAATTCTTTTAAAAGCTTATTTTTTTTATTAATAAATCTAATAAACCAAACGTCCAATTTTCTGAAAAGTAACACTGTAAACTCTTTTCATTACTAAAACGATTAAAAAAAAAAGTCACAAATTTGGCGAAGGGTGTCCCATACTAATGCTGTGCTCCATGGTTCGTAAACTTTTAAAAATCCTTGAAAAGTGCTTGAAAAAAAATGTATCATTCTCAAGTGCTTGAAAATTGCTATAATGTGTTAAAAAGTACTTGAATTTCACCCTCCCCCCCTCTCCCCCACTGTTCTGTTGAAAAGAAACATCATAGATAGAATTAGGTAACCTTTGTTTAACCCCTTAACGCGCGCTGTCCTCGCTGCAAGGATGCAAAATTTAAGATCCAGCTGCAAAAATTCTCGTTTACAACATATCAGAAAGAGGCAAATTTTTAAACCTTAAAATTTAAAATTTCTTTTAGATTAATTCAGTTCATGAATTCCAGTGGCAGTATAATATAAATGTTTCAAATTGTCTTGCGCCACAAAGGGTTAAGGCGACTCGGCATCAGGTTTTTTTTTATATGAAAGCTTATATTTCCATATAATATTTATAAATTGAACTATATTAGCACAATACTGGTCTTGCTTTTTCACCAAGCTAGTAGCATGTGTTTTGCACTTGAAGGAGAAAAGCTACTTCTTTCAAAACCGGTTGTGCTTTCCACAATTTCATGATTTGTGAAGAAGTTTTCAAGTTTAAATTTTTAATTATATTAGTACCTGTGGCAAAATTTAGGCGAAACAGTAACATTGGTGCAGAAAAGAAATTGTCACTTGCAGAAAGAACTGCTTATATAATTGAAGATATTTCTAAATTTCTGTAGAAAATGGAAACTCGTGTCTTATATTTAAGAATTCCCTAACAGTCTGCTAATAATATTGATATCATTTTAATTATCTCTACCTATTATGTATGAAATGGGATGAGATTTTTCAGCTGATTTCAGCTTTTTTGTACATTTAGCTTTTCAGATTTTTAATTTTTTTTCAGCTTTTTTTTTATGTTTCTGATGTGCATTTCTTCTTTTTTTATACATTTAAGGTTAAAATAAATATTTATTACTCTATTATAATAGATTTTGTCATCAAAATTCTAATATTTAATTTCAACGTCTTGTCTTTGCATACAGTTTCAGCTTTTTTGTATTTTTGCTAATCTCATCCCTGTATGAATTAGAAAATATGTCAATATTGTCTTGCAGAATATGTTTTCACAAACAATGCTTGTCACAGAAAACATAAGTGTTCTGTCACAGAGATATTAGATTTGTATATTAAAATATATATTGAAGCAAAAATCTTTATGGTTTTGCCATTTTCCACTGGAAAATTAAAATGTGATCAATGATATAAAAAAATGAAATGTCAACCTTTCTATTGGTGTGGCAATTTCTTATGTTGTATTTTTTTTTCTCTGTTTTTTTATTGTATCTTTCTATTTAAAACATATTTTAATTTACCTCAGATATACTCAGGATAATATATTTTGGCATTAATTTGTTTCTAATAATAATTTGGCTTATGTTTTACATCAACTGCTATTTCTGTTTCTGTAGTTTCAATGGAAGCTGTAAAAAGAGGTCCAGGGCGTTTTACATCAACTGCTATTTCTGTTTCTGTAGATTCAACTGAAGCTGTAAAAAGAAGTCTCTTGACCTCTTTGTAAGTATCTGTTAAAGTAAAATGTAATGAAAAATTCACAACTTGCAACAAAATAAGTGTGATTTTTTTTTTTTTTTTTTTTTGAGCAGCTATTTCATAATAAGCTAATTTTTAAAAGCTTATTTTTTTTATTTATATATATTTTTTATAAGCAGCTACTTGATATTAAGCTAATTCTTTTAAAAGCTTATTTTTTTTATTAATAAATCTAATAAACCAAATGTCCAATTTTCTGAAAAGTAACACTGTAAACTCTTTTCATTACTAAAACGATTAAAAAAAAAAATTCACAAATTTGGCCAAGGGTGTACCATACTAATGCTGTGTTCCATGGTTCATAAACTTTTAAATATCCTTGAAAAGTGCTTGAAAAAAAAAGTATCATTCTCAAGTGCTTGAAAATTGCTATAATGTGTTAAAAAGTACTTGAATTTCACCCTCCCTCCCTCTCCCCCACTGTTCTGTTGAAAAGAAACATCATAGATAGAATTAGGAAACCTTTGTTTAACCCCTTAACGCGCGCTGTCCTCGCTGTGAGGATGCAAAATTTAAGATCCAGCTGCAAAAATTCTCCTTTATAACATATCAGAAAGAGGCAAATTTTTAAACCTTAAAATTTAAAATTTCTTTTAGATTAATTCAGTTCATGAATTCCGGTGGCAGTATAATATAAATGTTTCAAATTGTCTTGCACCACAAAGGGTTAAGGCGACTCGGCATCAGGTTTTTTTTTATATGAAAGCTTATATTTCCATATAATATTTATAAATTGAACTGTATTAGCACAATACTGGTCTTGCTTTTTCACCAAGCTAGTAGCATGTGTTTTGCACTTGAAGGAGAAAAGCTACTTCTTTCAAAACCGGTTGTGCTTTCCACAATTTCATGATTTGTGAAGAAGTTTTCAAGTTTAAATTTTTAATTATATTAGTACCTGTGGAAAAATTTAGGCGAAACAGTAACATTGGTGCAGAAAAGAAATTGTCACTTGCAGAAAGAACTGCTTATAAAATTGAAGATATTTCTAAATTTCTGTAGATAATGGAAACTCATGTCTTATATTTAAGAATTCCCTAACAGTCTGCTAATAATATTGATACCATTTTAATTATCTCTACCTATTATGCATGAAATGGGATGAGATTTTTCAGCTGATTTCAGCTTTTTTGTACATTTAGCTTTTCAGATTTTTAATTTTTTTTCAGCTTTTTTTTTATGTTTCTGGTGTGCATTTCTTCTTTTTTTATACATTTAAGGTTAAAATAAATATTTATTACTCTATTATAATAGATTTTGTCATCAAAATTCTAATATTTAATTTCAACCTCTTGTCTTTGCATACAGTTTCAGCTTTTTTGTATTTTTGCTAATCTCATCCCTGTATGAATTAGAAAATATGTCAATATTGTCTTGCAGAATATGTTTTCACAAACAATGCTTGTCACAGAAAACATAAGTGTTCTGTCACAGAGATATTAGATTTGTATACTAAATTTTTTTTCAAGCAAAAATCTTTATGGTTTTGCCATTTTCCACTGGAAAATTAAAATGTGATCAATTATATAAAAAAATGAAATGTCAACCTTTCTATTGGTGTGGCAATTTCTTATGTTGTATTTTTTTTTCTGTGTTTTTTTATTGTATCTTTTTATTTAAAACATATTTTAATTTACCTCAGATATACTCAGGATAATATATTTTGGCATTAATTTGTTTCTAATAATAATTTGGCTTATGTTTTACATCAACTGCTATTTCTGTTTCTGTAGTTTCAACTGAAGCTGTAAAAAGAGGTCCAGGGCGTTTTACATCAACTGCTATTTCTGTTTCTGTAGTTTCAACTGAAGCTGTAAAAAGAAGTCTCTTGACCTCTTTGTAAGTATCTGTTAAAGAAAAATGTAATGAAAAATTCACAACTTGCAACAAAATAAGTGTGATTTTTTTTTTTTTTTTTTTTTTTGAGCAGCTATTTCATAACAAGCTAATTTTTAAAAGCTTATTTTTTTAATTTATATATATTTTTTATAAGCAGCTACTTGATATTAAGCTAATTCTTTTAAAAGCTTATTTTTTTTATTAATAATCCTAATAAACCAAACGTCCAATTTTCTGAAAAGTAACACTGTAAACTCTTTTCATTACTAAAACGATTAAAAAAAAAAGTTACAAATTTGGCCAAGGTTGTCCCATACTAATGCTGTGCTCCATGGTTCGTAAACTTTTAAAAATCCTTGAAAAGTGCTTGAAGAAAAAAGTATCATTCTCAAGTGCTTGAAAATTGCTATAATGTGTTTAAAAGTACTTGAATTTCACCCCCCCCCCTCTCCCCCACTGTTCTGTTGAAAAGAAACATCATAGATAGAATTAGGAAACCTTTGTTTAACCCCTTAACGCACGCTGTCCTCGCTGCGAGGATGCAAAATTTAAGATCCAGCTGCAAAAATTCTCGTTTATAACATATCAGAAAGAGGCAAATTTTTAAACCTTAAAATTTAAAATTTCTTTTAGATTAATTCAGTTCATGAATTCCGGTGGCAGTATAATATAAATGTTTCAAATTGTCTTGCGCCACAAAGGGTTAAGGCGACTCGGCATCAGGTTTTTTTATATGAAAGCTTATTTTTCCATATAATATTTATAAATTGAACTATATTAGCACAATACTGGTCTTGCTTTTTCACCAAGCTAGTAGCATGTGTTTTGCACTTGAAGGAGAAAAGCTACTTCTTTCAAAACCGGTTGTGCTTTCCACAATTTCATGATTTGTGAAGAAGTTTTCAAGTTTAAATTTTTAATTATATTAGTACCTGTGGCAAAATTTAGGCGAAACAGTAACATTGGTGCAGAAAAGAAATTGTCACTTGCAGAAAGAACTGCTTATAAAATTGAAGATATTTCTAAATTTCTGTAGAAAATGGAAACTCATGTCTTATATTTAAGAATTCCCTAACAGTCTGCTAATAATATTGATATCATTTTAATTATCTCTACCTATTATGTATGAAATGGGATGAGATTTTTCAGCTGATTTCAGCTTTTTTGTACATTTAGCTTTTCAGATTTTTAATTTTTTTTCAGCTTTTTTTATATGTTTCTGATGTGCATTTCTTCTTTTTTTATACATTTAAGGTTAAAATAAATATTTATTACTCTATTATAATAGATTTTGTCATCAAAATTCTAATATTTAATTTCAACGTCTTGTCTTTGCATACAGTTTCAGCTTTTTTGTATTTTTGCTAATCTCATCCCTGTATGAATTAGAAAATATGTCAATATTGTCTTGCAGAATATGTTTTCACAAACAATGCTTGTCACAGAAAACATAAGTGTTCTGTCACAGAGATATTAGATTTGTATATTAAAATATATATTCAAGCAAAAATCTTTATGGTTTTGCCATTTTCCACTGGAAAATTAAAATGTGATCAATGATATAAAAAAATGAAATGTCCATCTTTCTATTGGTGTGGCAATTTCTTATGTTGTATTTTTTTTCTGTGTTTTTTTTTTATTGTGTCTTTTTATTTAAAAACATATTTTAATTTAATAAATTTAACATTTACTTTAAATAATGTCCTTAGATCTTTTCTTCACAAAACGCATTTCGAGTGCAACCGCACTCATCCTGAGGTGAGATGTGACTCTCTTCATCTTTGTTTGTTGCTGATGGTTGCCGGTTCGTCATTTCACTTCGCTTCGTTTCGGATATATTTATTATTGGATGACAGTCTTTTGGGATTATTGCGTGTTCTCTCTCGTTAACTGCATAGGGGTTAGTAAGGATCTCAAGGGTTTCGTGTTTTAAGGTATAACTGTGATTATTACATGGGGCTAGTTTTTTAGTAGAAATTGTGTTAATATTGATAGGGTTGTTATAGTGGACAGATGCGAGCGCGGTGGATTGTCTATTATGTTTTAAATCTGATTTATATTCTTTTTTATGTTCATAGATTTTCCTTTTTGTGATTCCGATATAACAAGCGCTATTTTCGTTAGTATAATTGAAATCAATTTTGTAAATGCCAGGTGTGGAGTTATTGTCAATTTTATCTTTTTTATTCCTGATATGCTGAAAAATATTTCGATTAAGTTTTATGGGGATGTTTATATTCTGTTTTTTTACTTCGTTTTTTATTTTTATACTTGCGCCGTTGCAAAAGGGGATAGATGTTTTAAATTTAGGTTTTAATTTTTGGGCGTTATTAATTTTATTGAGATCTTTAATATGTGTTTTCTCTGACATCTTTAATACGTTTTTTCTCAATAAAATTAATAACGCTCAAAAATTAAAACCTAAATTTACAACGTCTATCCCCTTTTGCAATGGCGCAAGTATAAAAATAAAAACGAAGCAAAAAAAAACAGAATATAAACATCCCCATAAAACTTAATCGAAATATTTTTCAGCATATCAGGAATGAAAAAGATAAAATTGACAATAACTCCACACCTGGCATTTACAAAATTGATTTCAATTATACTAACGAAAATAGCACTTGTTATATCGGAGTCACAAAAAGGAAAATCTATAAACGTGAAAAAGAACATAAATCAGATTAAAAACATAATAGACAATCCACTGCACTTGCATCTGTCCACTATAACAACCCTATCAATATTAACACAATTGCTACTAAAAAACTAGCCCCATGTAATAATCACAGTTATGCCTTAAAACGCGAAACCCTTGAAATCCTTACTAACCCCTACGCAGTTAACGACAGAGAAACGCAATAATCCCGAAAGACTGGCATCCAATAATAAATATATCCGAAACGAAGCGAAGTGAAATGACGAACCGGCAACCAACAGCAACAAACAAAGATAAAGATGAAGAGAGTCACATCTCACCTGAGGATGAGTGTGGTTGCACTCGAAATGCGTATAGTGAAGAAAAGATCTAAGGACATCATTTAAGGTAAATGTTAAATTTATTAAATGAATTTATTGTCCTGCAAGAAAAATTGTGTGATTAATAACATATTTTAAATTACCTCAGATATACTCAGGATAATATATTTTGGCATTAATTTGTTTCTAATAATAATTTGGCTTCTGAGGAATTGAAATTGAGTGGGAAATTTGGCTTGAGTTTTACATCAACTGCTATTTCTGTTTCTGTAAATTCAACTGAAGCTGTTAAAAGAGGTCCAGGGCGTAAGCTGAACATAAGGAAAATGTTGTGAGAATGGTTATTGGACCTCTTTGTAAGTATCTGTTAAAGTAAAATGTAATGAAAAATTCACAGCTTGCAACAACATAAGTGTGATTTTTTTTTTTTTTTTTAAGCAGCTACTTCGTAATAAGCTAATTTTTTAAAAGCTTATTTTTTTTATTTATATATTTTTTATATGCAGCTACTTGATATTAAGCTAAACTTTTAAAAGCTTATTTTCTTTTATTAATAATCCTAATAAACCAAACGTCCAGTTTTCTGAAAAGTAACACTGTAAACTGTTGTCATTACTAAAACGATTAAAAAAAAAAAGTCACAAATTTGGCCAAGGGGTCTCCCCTAAAACTGTGCTCCATGGTTCGTACACTTTTAAAAATTCTTGAAAAGTGCTTGAAAAAAAAAGTGTCATTTTCAAGTGCTTAAAAGTGCTTGAAAATTGCTGCAATATGTTAAAAAGTACTTGAATTTCAATCCCCTCCCCCACTGTTCTGTTCAAAAGAGGTATCATAGATAGAATTAAGAAACCTTTGTTTAAGGTGACTTGCCATCATGTTTTTATATGAAAACTTATATTTCCATATAATATTTATAAATTGAACTGTATTAGCACAATACGAGTCTTGCTTTTTTCACCAAGCTAGTAGCATGTGTTTTGCACTTGAAGAAGAAAAGCTACTTCTTTCGAAACCGGTTGTGCTTTCCACAATTTCATGATTTGTGAAGAAGTTTTCAAGTTTAAATTTTTAATTATGTTAGGACCTTTGGCAAAATTTAGGCGAAACAGTGACATTGGTGCAGAAAAGAAATTGTCGCAGAAAGAACTGCATTTAAAATTAAAGATATTTCTAAATTTCTGTAGAAAATGGAAACTCATGTCTTATATTTAAGAATTATCCAACAGTCTGCTAATAATATTGATATCTTTATAATTATCTCTACCTATTATGTATGAACAGGGATGAGATTTTTCAGCTGATTTCAGCTTTTTTTGTACATTTAGCTTTTCAGATTTTTAATTTTTTTTTTTCAGCTTTTTTTATGTTTCTGATGTGCATTTCTTCTTTTTTTTTATATACATTTAAGGTTAAAATATATATTTATTACTCTAATATAATAGATTTTGTCATCAAAATTCTAATATTTAATTTCAACTTCTTACCTTTGCGTACAGTTTCAGCTTTTTTGTATTTTTGCTAATCTCATCTCTGTCTGGGATACATTCTTACGGGTATTCAAAAGCTAGATTCAAATTAGAAAATATCATATACTATACCCGAGTCTGACTTTTCTTTTTTTTATGAGATTAGAAAAAAAGAAATTTAACAATTTTTATAAACTCAGTGATAAAGTATAGAAACAAAGTTTCAATCAGCATTTTTGATTTTATTAAACATATGAGGTGAATTTACGTACTATTACTTTGCAGTTTTTGGAGGCTCTGGGCCAGTGCCCTTTGTGCCTGTGCAGTAGTCTGTGTCATGTATGCGAGGTAGACCGAGAGACGATACGATTCGTTTTATATACATGCAAAGAACATTTATTAGCATTAAGATACACAGGCACAAACGAGCATAACAACAACTACACCGAACATGTACAATACGAAACTATGGAAATCAAAAAGGTAAACAAAGCACGCGCGCGTCACACAGCTTGGAAGGTTCTCTAATCTGGCTGTTGCCAGATACATAACAGTTCCTCTCCGACAAAATATAGAGTCACAGGTCGAGTCTCTTTGGAGGTCTCCTGATTCGGGTTGAGCGTCGGAGTGGCACATCAGTTTTCGGCTTTCCGGAAGCGTCTGGTACAGGCTTAGGTGGTATATCATCACTTGGAGTGGCAGGTACAGGTACATCTTTAGGTTCAGGGACAACTTCAGGTACAGGTGCAGGCGATTCCGATTCAGCAACATCATCGGATACTGGCTCATCTGGAAAATTCAATTCTTTATCGTAAATTGGAATTTCAGTAGCAGCTTGGGATAATTCAATCGACTTCCCACATTTCCTTATTTGATCTACGTGTCTTTTCCAAATTTCATTTCCAACTTGTATGCTATAACTCAAAGTTCCATCTCGGTTTATAACTGTTCCAATTTTCCATTTGTTAGGTCCGGAATAATTTCTTACGGCTACTTTCTCCCCTTCCTGAAACTCACGCAAGATAGATTCTGTGTCAAGTTTCGAACTCTGTTTCTGAACAACTTTGTCTCTCAAATTGGGTTTAAAAAGATCAAGCCTAGTGCGAATACATTTCTTCAAAAACAAGGCACTCGGAGTTTCTCCCGTGAGGGAATGTGGAGTTATTCTATACTGCAATAAAAATCTTTGTAATTTCGAATTTAGATCTCCAGAATCACCTCTACTCGGTTTCAACGAAGCTTTGAATAACTGCACTATTCTTTCTGCCTGTCCGTTCGTAGCAGGATGGTACGGTGCTGAAGTTATATGTTTAATATTATTCAGTTTCAAAAAATGTCGAAATTCGTAACTAGTAAAACTTGCACCGTTATCACTAACCAAAGTTAAGGGAATTCCATAATGAGCAAAAAGAATACGAATATGATGAATTGTAAAACTAGCTGTAATATTTTTCATCGGAATGACTTCTATCCACTTCGAATATGCATCAGAGACTACAAAAAACCTTTTCCCCATAAAAGGACCAGCGTAGTCAACGTGTATCCTTTGCCAAGGTCCATTTGGCCATTCCCACGGATGTCGATTTATCCTTGCTGGTTCGTTCCTCATTGCGATACAAGCTGAACAGTTCTGAACAAAATTGACTATACTGGCATCAATACCTTGCCAATATCAATAGCTTCTAGCTATGGCCTTCATTTTGACAATTCCAGGATGTCCAACATGAAGTTCTTCCAAAACTTGATTCTGGTACTTTTCAGGAATGCATACTCTATGACCATACATTATGCAACCATTTTGCAATGAAAATTCAGATTCTCTACCTTTCCAAGGCACAGGTAATTCAGTTCCAGATTTTAAACTTTCATACAGTTCGCACAATTTCCTATCAGTTTTAGTAGCTCTGGCTATGTCAGTTGCTGTAACAGGCATTAATTCAATTTGCGAAATATTTGTCACGTCTGCTTCAGTCAAGTACTCACAGTCCTTGTCAACCACTAGTGGTAACCGTGAAAGTGCATCGGCATTGCCATGATTCTTAGTGTTTCGATACTTGATTGTATAACTGAATGCTTGGAGAAAAAGTGCATAATGAACCATTCGTGTTGCTGATAGACATGGTAAACTACGATTAGGTGCGAAAATTGATACTAGGGGTTTATGATCGGTTACGAGATCAAAATGTCGACCAAATAAATATTGATAAAATCTCTTTACTCCCCATACGATACTCAATGCTTCCTTGTCTATCTGCGAATAATTACGTTCCGTTTTAGTCAATGACCTTGATGCAAACATTACTGGTTTTTCTGAACCATCTGGCATAATGTGACTTAAAACTGCTCCTGTTCCAACTGGTGATGCATCAGTTTGTAATACAAGAGGTAACTTAGGATCATAATGGCATGAAATTTGGTCTGAAGCAATTTCTTGTTTCAATGCCTTGAAAGCTTTTTCACATTCTGCAGTCCACAAAAATTTAGTACCTTTCTGCAGTAAATTATTGAGAGGAGCGACACGAGTAGATAAGTTGGGAATAAATTTTCCGTAGTAATTGACTAAACCCAAAAAACTCTTCAAATCAGATACAGTTTTTGGAACTGGTACCTTCGTAATTGCATCGATTTTTTCTTGTGTTTTGTGGAGGCCGAATTTATCAATTGTATGACCACAATAATTCACAGATTTCTTAAAAAATTCATTTTTCCGCTTATTTACTCTGAGACCATGTTCTTCTAATCTCTGTAGTACTAATTCTAACCTTTCAAAATGCTCTTGATCATTTCTCCCCATTACGGTAATATTGTCTAAAAATACGTGTACCCCCGCGATGCCTGATAAAACTTGTTCAATGGCTCTCTGCCACACTGCCGGAGCTAAGGCTATACCATAATTCATTCTCTTGTAACGGAACAAACCCTTGTGAGTATTGATCGTCAATAGATGTCGGTCCTGCTCATCAACTAACATTTGAAGGTATGCCTCAGATAAGTCGATTTTAGTAAAGAACTCCCCTCCTGACAGTTCAGCAAAAATGTCCTCGATACGGGGTAAAGGATACTGCTCAATTTTTAGTCCCGGGTTGATAGTCACCTTATAATCACCACAGATTTGTAGGTTCCCATTCTGTTTGATAACAGGAACAATTGGTGTAGCCTAATCACTATATGTCACCGGCTCAATGATGTCTTCAGCAACTAACCTATTAAGTTCAGTTTCTATTCTTTCTTTTAAAGCAAATGGTACTGGTCGAGGTTTAAAAAATACCGGTTTGTAATTAGGTTTCATTTGAAGACGGCAACAAAACTTTTCCAGTTTCCCGATACCCGGAGAAAAAATTTTCTCATACTTTTGAAGCAAGATATTTAATTTATTGGTTCGAGAATTACAATTTCCAACCCGAACTGCTTTAATTGAGCTCCAGTCTAATTGGAAATTTCTCAACCATTCACGACCAAAAACTGCGTTTACTTTTGCATGTACCAAATAAATAGTTTCTGTATTAATTTGATCTTTGTATTGAATTTGCACCACTGCTTGGCCAGCTGCTGTTATCATAGAATTATGGAAATTCCTAAGCAATAATTTGGTAGGCTTAATGGCTACATCCGGACAAAGTTTCTTAAATTCATTCACATTCATACAACTAATAGCAGCTCCAGTATCTAATTTAAATAAACATTTATTCCCTTCAACAAAAATTTCTAATAAAATCTTATCCCTTGCATGTCGTGGTGATTTAACGCTATTAACTGGTACAGTTTCAGAACAAGATTCTATTTGTTTAACTGTTTCGTTACGTTTTGAGTGGCAGACTTTTGCCAAATGCCCGTTCTTTAAGCAATTCCTACACTGAGTGTTCTTGTGCTTACATTCGTGAGCTAAATGTTGAGTACTATCACATCTGTAACATTTCCGAGATTTATCAAACTTCTTTGTAGGTTCAGATTTCTTAAATTTAGAAAAATCTTTTTTGATAGTTTTATCTTGCGAACTATGTAATCTTTTTATCGATACCATTTGATTCTGAATTTCACACACATCTCTCTGAGCAGATTCCATTGCGAATGCAATGCTCTTAGCTTTTTCGTATATTAACTTATCCTCTGCTAACAGCTTTTTCTGTATATTTTCGTTTTTGAGACCCATCACCAATTTATCACGAAGCATCGTACTTAAATTGTTCCCAAAGTTACAGTGTATCGACAGTTTTTGTAATTCGGCACAATAATTTGCAATGGACAAGTCAATTCAGAAGGAATGTTCGGAGTGGCCAGATTCTTTAACATTTTATACGTTGTTGCTCCCATAAGGCTTAAAATAGCAGGGACTTTCATTTTATCTTCGATCCCATTAACAACGAAGTAAGATTCTAGACGTTCCACATAACTGGACCAGTCTTCCACAGACGCATCATAAGATTCAAAATTAATGTTCAAACATCCCATCCTCGTCGCCAACTCTTTTGTCATGTATGCAAGGTAGAGCGAGAGACGATACGATTCATTTTACATACACGCAAAGAACATTTATTAGCATTAAGATACACAGGCACAAACAAGCATAACAACAACTACACCGAACATGTACAATACGAAACTATGGAAATCAAAAAGGTAAACAAAGCACGCGCGCGTCACACAGCTTGAAAGGTTCTCTAATCTGGCTGTTGCCAGATACATAAGTCTGTCCCTGCCAAAATCTTCTTCCAACATTCCAGTTCTAGAAGGTAATCCCAAGGATTCGATTGCAGATGAAGTTGAAAAGTTTATTTTAGCAAATGACTGCGCACCTCTTGCTAAATTACTCAAACAGAAGCTTTGTATTTATTTCATGAATATTTAAATAGATTGTTCAGCATAATACTTTCTTAGAATTCTAGACACTGCTCTGTAATTAAAAATATTTATATAACAAAAGTAAATAAGCATAATTAAACATAAAAATGGCATTTTTCAATGTTTTTTAGTTCTCCATCATACTATATAGGTGTGGGGAACTTAGGTTGGTATGTTGGTTGGTTTGCTTTTGTTATCATGTAGACTAGATTAACTGTCTTAACATGTTGAAAAATATATTTAGCAGATAGCAGTGGAATATTTGGCTCTTCTTTATGTAACAAGATGTAGTGTGCAGCTTTTAAATAAAAACAGAGTTTAACATCCATAACGATATTTATTTAAAACTTAATAAGAAATTTAAACTTAACAGGAATATAAACGTTGCTAGTGATAGTTAGAAAAACGATTTCTAAACTTGCCATGAGGGAAAAACTATTTACCAAAAAACTAACTGCTTATAAGTAGAATTAATGTTCCCATTGCTCAGCATTAGCACTAAAAAGGATGCTGGCCTTCAAACAACATTAATACATACTGCAACTTAAATAAATAGAAAATAAAATGCCCTCATACTTTGAGGCAAACTAAAAAATACTTAAAACGTATTTAAACTTCAACGAAACATCGTAAATACAAACGAAAATTATAAGCAAGAGAAAGTAAAGCTGTTCAATACATCCTTATATACTTCTATCACCGGATTCCAGAACAACCAATCGCCAGGCTACACCTTTCTCCCTTCCAGGCGATCCAAAAACTACACGCCCATCGTACGTAATCTGTTACCATGACAACGGACGACGCTGAATACGTACGCCATCTATGGGCCGCAAAGGTAAGTATCGCCATGTTGGAATTCAACTGGCATGAACGATGTGTTCAAAGAATGTAAACAAAAATTACAATTTTATCCTACATGAATTAAATAAAGAAGTATAATTTCAAAAGTATTTAAAAATAGAAAAAGATAAGTTATTTGCTTGAATAAAGGATAAAGGTAAGTTATATCTTTAAATAAAGTTGTTTTAATAAAACTTATCCTTAAATATTATACTAAACCAATACATTGTATTGTTTATATTTTCAAGTTAAACTTAACTTCTACATAGCACTAAACGCTATTCATTTAAACAAAAAAAAAATAAGCTCTCCTCATAATTAATAGGCAATATAAATTCAGATATATTTATTCCACTTTTTTATATATGCTGCTTTTATAATTATGAAAAAGTAATAAATAACTTTCAGCATATCAATCTTATAAACTTTAATAAATTTTAAATCCAACGTTTCGGCTAAATTCCTTCATTAGCCTTCCTCAGGGAAGAATGATGTTAAAAAACACATAAACATAGAAAATTTAAGTACATGATACCACAATTACAACTTCAAAACATTTAACAGATGATTACACAAATTGTAAAAATATACTATATACATTTTTAAAATATGCTAAAACACTCAAAGGAACATGAAACATGATCACTACAAGACAAGGATAAAGAGCTACTAAAGCAAAGGTTAAAAATATCAAAATTGCGGGGTTGCCAGAACTAAATTAAAGCAGGGTAACCATAAATTAATTTAAGCCGAAGAAATGAAGCCAAATTGAGGGGGGGGTTTACGGATAAGGAATCGTTACAAAGGATAAGGATAAGGAATCGTTACATCGTCGAGCCCCCCCCCTTGTGCACATGTGCGGGTGTACGACCAACATGTTAGTGAAAGTTGGGCCCCCTCCGAAATTTTTTTCTGGATACGCCCTTGACGCCGAGAATAGCGATGCCTGGCTTGAGTGCCGTTTATTTTTATTTATTTGGTGGACTGGAAAGTTATGGTTCAAATTTAAATTATGTTAAATTGTTTACGTGTTTATTTGTGTTAAATGTGACTGTATTGTATCGTGTGTGTAATTCGAGAAATAAATAAAATTCTCGAAAGGAAAGCTAGTCTTCACGAGTTCCAGCGTTCGATGCATGACAGGCTAAGAAGTTGGTGGCAGCTAGCGGATAAAGAATCCACGCTACTAAAGGGGTAAGTACCATTTTCTGTATGAAACAGTGCCTTGATTTAAAAATAATATAATAAATCAGCTCAGTCCTTGTATTAGGACGTGAGAAGATTTTTTTTTAAAAGTACTTAAATTCGCATTATGTATTTAATCAGTAAGTATATCAGAGGTACCTCACTTGTCCCTATCTATTTGATAAAAAGATTATTTGAAATTATTATTTGTAGAGAAAATATATATATATTAAACTGATTTATCCGTTGGTTAAAAGAAATAAAAAAAAAAAAAAAATCTTTCAATTTTTTTTTGTCGATGTATTTCGAAAAAAATAAAGTTGATGAATCAGTGAGAAATAAATGAATATATATGTTTTTTCTTTTGTTTAATGGTATATTCCTAATAATAATAATAATAATAATAATAATAATAAAAAAAAAAAAAAAACTTACTGTAGAATAAGTACATTTTGAAAAGAATTTCGGTTTTAAACGGAATTGCAAATTTTGAGAACAGATTTAAATAAAGTACCTGTTCTGTATTTTATGGAAGAATAAATATTCTTGTTTAGTAATCTGTGGTTTAGAGCTTTGAGAAAAAAATAAAAATAAAGAATATATTTATTATCGAATTAGAAAGAATAAAAATGTTGCTGAATGATTCATAAGAATTAATGTGCATTTCCGGTCACATTTTTATTTCTGATACTTTATTGATTTAAATTGGATTTATTTTTTCTATCTCTTTTTACTGATTTTAATATTTCTTTGCTAAATAATACAAAAAAGAAAAAGAGTGAATAAAGAATAAAAAAGAAGTTAGTTTTGCTTTTGTGTAAAATGATTCTGTTCTTGTTTGAAACAAAATATTTTAGTTACGGTTTCAAGTAAAATGATTTAATTTTGCTTTCAAATGAAATGTGTAATGTTTAGATGTTCATTTTATTTATTAATATTAATTACTATGGTAATTTATGTTACTTAAATCCAATTTTGATTGAACTTACTTTTTTTTTTTTTGATAAAGAAAAGAGTTTCGGTTTCGAAATGAAACTATTGTTTTTTTTGGGGGGTTTGAAGAAAAATATTAATTATTCTGTTTCCTGAGAAATATGTGTGCAAAAAGAATCAGATAGTTTTGCAACTAAATTAATTTATTTCTGTTTTGACCTGAAATAATGATTGTGTAGGAAATGTAGTACTTGGTATGAGAACATACTTGGTTAAAAATTTTGTTTGGGTATTCTTTTTGAATATACGATTTATGTAATAAAAGAAATTTGTGTGACTGAAAATTTTAATATTTTCTGTTCTTTAAGAAGAAAAGTACTGTACACGTGGTTTTTTTTATGAAAGAAATATATATATTAAAAAAAAAGTGTTCTCTTGAATAGAGAAAAATAAGGTATTTTTCATAAGTTATAGATACCATTAATTGGGTTGGATATTATTATTTTTTAATTAATTACAAAGCTTAATTACCCTCATTATCTTATTTTATTTGTGTGTTTGATTGATTTTTGAAAAAAAAATAAAGGGGGTAATATATAAAAAAAAAGAGAAAATAATAATTTTTCTGATAATTTTATTTGTTTATATTTTATTATCGTTTTGAGAGCATTCTGGTTTTGTTTGGGGTTTACAAACATGGCATTTTTAGCTAAAGCTCGAAAACATGAATTAATTCAGATTTGTGAGGAAATCGGTGTTGAAGTAGATACTTCCAGTAGAGTTATTGACATCAAGAAATTAATTTTATCTAGCAAGTCCTATAATGAGGAAGAAGTAAAATTAATATTGGAAAGGCTTCTTGAAGATAAAAAAATCCAAGAAGAAGAGAGAATAAGACAAGAAGAAAGAGAGGAAAGAAGGACCCGAGAAACTCAACAATATGAAATTGAATTAAAAAAATTAGAAATTTCAAGAGAAAATCCTGAAAGAATATTAGAACCAGAAAAGTTGACTGAATCGGTTCCAAGAATTCAGTTAACGCAAATTACCCCAAGATTTGATGAAAAACATGATGAAATGGGTTTATATTTAATAAATTTTGAAAGAAGAGTGGAGATGGCACGAGTTCCAAAAAAGGATTGGGTGGCCTACCTGTTAGCAGTTTTACCGCCAGAACTTTCCAATATGTTGGCCAGAGAATCTCCAACAGATGCTACAAATTATGATTTTGTGAAAAATCTCATTATGAGAAGATATAAATTAAATAGTGAAAAATTGAAACAATGTTTTTATAAGCACCACAAATCTTCCGAAAAATCTTGGAGAAATTATGCTCAAGAGCTTTCTAGTTATTTTACGGAGTGGCTTACAGAATTAAAGATAGAGAATTTTCAACAGCTAAAAGACCTAATAGTGACTGAGCAGTTGAAGTTTCGAGTGCCTGCTGATGTAAGAGATCATTTCTTAGAAAACTGGCTTACATTCATGACACCTATGGACTTAGCTGAAAAACTAGATGAGTTTGAGAGTATTAGGGAAAGTTTCAAAAAGAGGGATTTGCCCAAAAAGAACTTTTCCAGCTTTCGAAACCAAAGTGAAAACTTATGTAATAAGTCTAATGATAATAACAAAGATGTTAAGCCGAAATTTCATGCAAAACAAGAAACATCCCAGGAACATCAGAGAAATAAAGAATTTGAAAAAGAAAAATTGCTCGTTGCTATGAATGTGGTTCTACTAATCATCTTAGACCTCAGTGTGATAAATTAAAGAAAAATGAAGAATTTATCTCACATATTATAGCTGAGGCAGGTTCTGATGAAACAATGACACCTTATACTAGTATAGGTAAAGTGAATGGTGTTGAGATGAAAATAATTCGAGACACGGGTGCTTCATGTGATTTGATCAGCAGCAAGTATGTGAAACCACATATGTACACAAATGAGAAAGTGTACATTAGAAATCCATTAGAAGTGGATCCTATCTGTTTACTACTTGCAGAAATTGAATTGGATTGTAAAATGGGACACTTAAAAACTAAAGCAGCTGTCCTACAAAATTCCTTTTATAGTGACAAGTATTTGTTAGGAAATAAAACTGCTGCAATGTTCAAAGATTGGAAATCAAAAGAAAATGTACAAGAGCATAAGCTAAAATCAGTACAAACAAGAAATTCTAAGAAATTTTTAAAGGTGAAGAAAAATATTCAAAATAAAGATGTTGCTCATTTTGACCAAAAGTTGATTGAGAGCAAATCTGAAGATGAAAAGAAAACTGAGGAGGTAGAAGAAATCCTGCCAGAATTTTCATGGCCAGAACTTAATAAAACCTCTCCAAAAGTGTTTGCTAAAGCAATGCAGGATATCAAAGAAAATCAAAATAAAATAGAAAATGAAGTTGTACTTAAAGAGAAAATAAATTTTGACCATCTCAAATCTGAAAATTTCAGATTGTTAAATGAAATAATATGTTTGAAAGGGGAGATGAAAGAAAAGAAAATTAAAGAACAAGAACTGTCTCTTGAAAATAAAAAACTTACTGAAAGGTTGGAACATACTACGAAAAATATTTCGGAACTAAATAATGCCTTAAAAGACTTTAAACAGAAAAATGAAGACTCTAATTTTGTGATGGAAAAACTAAAAGCAGAAATAGAGGCTTATCTAAATAAAAAATGCTTAGAATATCAAAAGCAGATAAATGAAGAAATTCAAGAGAAAGAAAAGTTTGAAAATCAGTTAAAAACTCTTCGTCTTAATTCACAAAGTGAAAAGAAGAATTTTCTAAATCAGTTAGAAATTCTGAATGTTGAAAAGAATAATTACAAACAAGAACTGGAAAATACGAAAACTGAAAATCTTAAGCTGTCTAATGAAATTAACATAATGAAAGAAGAACTCTTAAGAATGAAAAGTAAAGAAAAAGAAATTTGTCTTAAAAATGAAAAACTTGTTGAAGAAAGAAATGAAATTACTATAATTAATTCCAAATTAGATTACCTGTTTAGTATTCTTGAAGAGAAAGAAAAAATTTCTAATGCTAAATTTTATCAGTTGACAGCTGAATTGCAAAAAAATAAATTAGATCTTATGCAATTATCTGAAAAATGCTTAACTTATGAGAAACAATTGAAGGAACAAAATTATTTGAAAGAAAAGCTTTCTGCAACTACATTGAAACATAGTGAAAAGTGTCCAGTGCCATATAGTGAGAAAGTCGTCAATTTTTCTAAAGCAAGAAAAATTCATGTAAGAGACATTTCCTTCAAAATGAGTGTTACTAAGTTGCACATTAAACCTAAATGCCAACCTACTCGAGCTCATGTGAAAATTTCTGGACATTTAGTGCGCCAGAGATTGAGAACTCCAAGTGAAATAAACGTTCGAGACAAAAAAGATTCTTCATCTCATACTACCAAGACTCATGTGACAGCCTTTTTGAAATTAGCTGATTATTATCGAAAATGCATTCCTGAATTTTCTGAAAATGCAACTTTATTGTCAGACTTACTAAAGGATTGGACTCTAAAATCCATTGACTCAAATAGCTCTTGCCAAAGTGTATTTGAAGAACTAAAGGAGAATTCATCTCAAAATCCTATTTTATTTAGTCCTAATTGTACAAAGCTACTCATGTTCCTTAGAAAAAGAAAGAAAAAAAAAGGGACCAAATCCCAGACTTTTACTTTGGGAACTCTATGCAGTATTATTTAATTATGAGGTTTAGTGTATAGAATTACAATCTCAGAATGCTGATAGATTAAGTCTTATCCCTTAGTTTAAAAAAGTTTCTGTATTTGTTTAATTATTGCTATAAATTGTATTTGTTTAATTATTGCTATATATATTGTATTTGTTTAATTATTGCTATATATATCGTATTTGTTTAATTGCTATATATATATATATATATATATATATATATATGGTATCTATTTAGTGTCACAGGTATATTGTGTAATAATATTTAATTTTCTATTTGGTATATATATTTCTGTATATTTTAAAAATAGTTAAATAGTGTATTTAATCTGAAATAGGGATAAGTTTGGTGCATTTAAATATAACCAGGTACTGTTTCTGCATAGAATTGGTGCTTGCTCGTATTTTTTTTAATTTATTACTTGTTTTGAATTAATTACGATATTAAGAAAATGGACCAATATGTTGAACATTGTGACTATTGATTTTGAATATAGACTTATCCTAATCAAGCATTATTTAACCAAACTTTTCCCTCTACAATAGTGAAAAGTTTCTCCCCTGAAGGGAGGAGGACTGTAATGACTTTTAGATTAACTAGATGGCGCTGGCTGTCCAGCGCAGACGAAAAAGACTTTTGAACTGAGAAGAGACTTTAGTTTTTAGTTTGTTTTGTAAAGAAATGATGCAACGCCGAGAATAGCGATGCCTGGCTTGAGTGCCGTTTATTTTTATTTATTTGGTGGACTGGAAAGTTACGGTTCAAATTTAAATTATGTTAAATTGTTTACGTGTTTATTTGTGTTAAATGTGACTGTATTGTATCGTGTGTGTAATTCGAGAAATAAATAAAATTCTCGAAAGGAAAGCTAGTCTTCATGAGTTCCAGCGTTCGATGCATGACACCGCCAAGTTAGATTTAGATTTAACATATTTTAATTCAAATTTATCCTCAAAAAGCCACTCGCGAATAAAAAATAATTTCACATTTATGTGCTTGGACCTATTGTTCTCTATGGGTGATTTTGTAAATTCAATAGCTGACATATTATCGGCAAAAAGGGTGGGTAAAGAGTATTTTTCGGAGATTAAATTAAATTCAATGCAATCCTCCAAAATACGATTGAACCACATAAGTTCTTTCACACATTGAAATAAATTCGCTTTCCATTGTGGAAAGACGTACCCCATTTTCCTTAAAAGTTCGCCATGAAATTGGACTATTATCTAAAAATATTATTTGACCCCCCATTGAAATAAAGTCGTCTCTGTTCATAGCAAAATCAGTATCAGAGAAAGCGACTAAACTAGAATTTTTACAATTTAATTTTAAATTCTTGGTACCCAAAACGTAACCAAGTAATTTAAGCAAACCATTCCAATGGATTAAACCCTTAGAATTTTGAAACTGGCTAAAAATATTAGACTATTATCTAAAAATATTATTTGACCCCCCATTGAAATAAAGTCGTCTCTGTTCATAGCAAAATCAGTATCGGAGAAAGCGACTAAACTAGAATTTTTACAATTTAATTTTAAATTCTTGGTACCCGAAACGTAACCAAGTAATTTAAGCAAACCATTCCAATGGATTAAACCCTTAGAATTTTGAAACTGGCTAAAAATATTCACAGCATACGCTATATCTGGTCTAGTCCTACTAGCTAAAAATGAAAGGCAACCCAAGATATTCCTATATGGTAATCTTGCGACTTCTTCCATTTCAGCCTTATTGCTTGAAAAAACCTTTTTTGAATATTTTAACCCTTTTATAATAGGTAAAGAAGTATATGGTATTTTAAATGAGTTAAACCTTTTATAAACTTCATCTATGTACAATGCCTGATAAATTTGAACGGCATCATTATCATAGCTAAACTCAACACCCAATAGTTTCTTCGTTTTACCCAAAATTTTAAGATCAAATTTTCCCCCCAAAAGTTCAATTATGGAATTAATTTGAGCCCGAGTTTTTCCAAAAATAACTATGTCGTCGACATAGACTAATAAAACTATAAAGTCCTCAAAATAATATGAACAATTAAACTTAAGAAAACCTAAACTTAAAAGAACCTTATTTATTTAATTCGAAAAACCACAAACGACCACTCTGATGTAAACCATACAGAGCACGGTCTAATTTGCAAACTAAATTTTCTTCACCAGGAACAATATAACCAAGCGGTTGTGACATATAAATTTCTTCCTTAAGAGGAGCATATAAATATGCACATTTAATGTCACACTGAATGTTTTGCCATTTAAGACAGGAAACTAAAAGGGAAAAGAAAAAACGAATAACAGAAAAGTTCACCACTGGAGAGAATGTTTCGTCGTAGGTATCCCCCGAATTTGGTAGTACCCCTGAGCGACGAGCCTAGCTTTATTCCCCCACTCATCCTTTTTAATGGTATAAACCCATCTGTTACCTAGTAAAGATTTCCCATCAGGCAAAGGGACTAAATGCCATACTTTACGCTGATTCATATTTGAAATTTCCTCATCCATAGCTTTAATCCATTCAGAATTTTGAGGTGACTTCATAGCTTGTTTATATGTCCTAGGTACGGGAAGTTCTAGTCAGGTTTCCTTTTTAACATGGTTAGAAACAGGATCATTTGAATTAACCACCCCTTCAAATTTATTACTACCAGAGAAATCAAACAAGGAAGGTTCAAAAACAATATTATTATGTTCACAATAACTCTTAACCTCATTTAAAGATCTCAATCGAGTAGTTTTATCGCTAGGGTAATAATATATATCTGTCCTATCACCATGAGGTCTCGGTACTGGCTTTCTCCTCCAAACAATTTAAGAACAAGAGTCAGTATCAGGTTGTTCAGTGATACTCTCCGTCGGAATCATCAGGCCCCCCCTCCAAACACAATGTCAACAGGATCAGAACCACCACAATCAACTGGACTATTTGAAGATTGACCCAACTCCTCCAATGAAGGGCCCATCACCGCCCCACTGCGCTGATTAAAAATACGATCAGAGAAAGTTAAATTTACAGTCTCTACGATCCTATCCTCATTTTCTAACCAGACTCTATATCCTTTTGTACGAAGAGCATAACCGACGATTACTCCCTTCTTTGCCTTTGACATAAGTTTGTGGCCGCGTCTCTGTTTAGGAACTCCGACATACACTACTAAACCAAAAGGCTTTAGGTGTCTAACCGAAGGTTTTCTTCCAGTATAAAGTTCAAGAGGAGTTTTTTCCTGGTTTTTATGAATCACACGATTCCAAGTGTAACTAAAATAAAGCACAGCCTCTGGCCAAAAAGAAAAAGGAAGTCCACTATCGGACAGAATTGCATGAGTACAATTTAAAACTGTTTGGTTAAGCCTTTCACGCACACCATTTTCTCCTGGTGTATAGGTGTTTGTTAGCTCGTGAGCAACCCCCCTTTTATTACAAAAGTCACGGAAGCTCTCGTTTTCAAATTCTTTACCATTATCTGTCCTAATAGTTTTTAACTTTTTCCCCATACTAAGCTCAGCTCTGGCAATATGCTTTTCAAAAATATTAAACACCTGTGACTTTTCCCTCTGGGTATAAAGTCACTTTACGTGAAAAACCGTCAATTATTGAAAGAAAAAATTTTTCCCTCCTTTTTCTCAAAATTGGAATTGGACCCCAAACGTCCATGTACACTTTCTCCAAGGGTGATTTAATGCCATGAACAGAATCAACCGACTTAAAGAAACACGATTTTGTTTACTTACCCGACAAGGTTCACACGAAAACTTTTTTAATTTAAGCTTAGGAAGCCCTTTCACACCATTGTGCTTACTAGTTTTGACTATAAGTTCCGGACTAATATGAGCGAAACGAGAATGCCAATTCTCTAAGTCAGTTAAATTAGCTACAACGGGTTCATCAGATAGCCCCCCATTCACTTTTAAACACTTGGCATAGGCATAGTAAAGACCATTTAAGTTTAGCATAAAAAAGAGGTTTATCAAACTTGTCGAAAACATTTACTCTACCACCACCTCCAGTGAACTTAGCACCATTAAAGTCCAATTTTGCACCAGAAATCAGATTTTTTCTCAATTCAGGGGAAAATAAAACATCTTTAAGATATACATCATTATTACCAAATTTCAATTTAACTACACCTTTCCCAGATAAATGAATACTGATATTCGGTTTTTATTTATTTTTTATCTAAAAATTATCACATTAATAATAATTTAAAAAAAAAATTTTAAAGTACTTTTTCAGTTTTTAAGATTTATTGTTAATAGTTATAATTCCTTTAATTTAAAATAACTCAAAAATATTAAGTTCATAACATTTTATCTACAGTTATTTCAATTACATAGTTAGAGTTAGTAGTAATATAAAATGGTATCTAATATAAAAAACAATTTGGATAATTTTACAGTTACCTACATTTTAACTGACATTTTTCTTACTTTTCATCAAAATTTGTTATATCTTCATAGTTTAATTTGGCAGTTACGTCACTTTCCATACATAATAATGCCAAATTCAAAAGTTTTTCTTGGTCCATTGTTGTACGAGATTTGGATTTTAAGAGTTTCAATAATTAAACTGATCTTTCACCACAGCAGTTCGAAATTGGTATGCTTAAAAAAACTCGTAAGGCAGTTTCAAGATTGGGAAATGTGGAGCTTAAGTTTAGTTCTTTCAACTGGTTGAATATCTCAGGAACACATTTATTTTCTTCAGTAGTAACAATGATGAACTGTAAAAGTTCATCTGAAAAATCATCAGGTAAATCATATGGATAGCTTTTTTGTAAAACTTTTGCTTCATTGCTTAGCGACTTACTTTTTAAATTTATAAGACATGAAAACTTTTGCACTATCTCTGTATAAGGTTCTTTTCTTCTACTCAGATTAGAAATTAAATTGTCACGAGGAGACAATTCTGCTTCTGGGGTATTTTTATCATCTATCTAGCCATTTACTTCTTGGAAGAAACCTTTTTTTTGAAATTGTATATGTGGCATTAGGTAACATAGTTAGAGCTTCTTCATATTTATCATAATTGTCTCTCACAATCTGCACAAAGTCAATCAAATACGAAAAAAGTTTTGGGAGGGTACATAAATTTACGGATGGATCTTGAACAGTTTTGTTAGCTGCATTTAGACACTGTAATATGTTATTCCATACAGCAAGGTTTACAGCTGTTTCCAGTTTACTTAATTCATTGTGCAGGGTTTTTGATTCATTTTTGGTTGCTGTCGTTTCATTTTCACATTCGAATTCAATAAAATTTTCACATATATATTTATAGTTTTTATGCAATGCTTTGACTGCTTCAGTATCAGCTGACCATCTTGTATTTGAACGGCTTTTCAATGTCAACAGAGAAGATTCCTTTTCTTTTATTTTACTATTTATGTTTTGCCAACGGTGTGTAGAAATTGAGAAAAAATTATAAATCTCTTGAATCAAACTAAAGAATTTTGAAACGATTAAGTTGGCTTCTGCTGCATTGGATCCCACTAGGTTTAACGAATGTGATGCACATGGTACATAGCTTGCATATGGATTTACAGCTTTAAAACAAGCTTGCAAGCCTGAATATATGCCAGCCATGTTGCTGGCATTGTCGTAACTTTGATCTCGGCAATCCAGAATATCTAAATTTAAAATATCCAGGCAAGCGGAAATTAATTCAAATAGATGCTTCGCAAGGTGATTCTCTGTTGGAATGAATGTTAAAAATCTTTCCACAGACAAATTATCAGGAGCCACATATCGAATAATTAAACATAACTGATCTACGTAAGAAAGATCGAGTGTAGAATCAGTTATGATGGAATAGTATTTGGCGAGTTTCACTTCCTTAACGATTTTATTTTGTACTTTTTGTGCCATAATGCTAATAAATTCATTAATTGTTGTGGAAGAGATATAATTTGCCCTGCCTGTACCACTATTTCTATAGTTATTCAAATGATTTGCTAGAAATGGATCAAATTCGGATGTTTATTCCAAACAACCTAAAAAATTTCCATTATTCACAGATCCAATTGTTTCATTATTTCCAAAAAGAGACATGCCTCTCTTCGATAAAAATTTTATAGTTGCAACTACTCTTCTTAGGATATCCCGTGAATACTTAGTTTCACTATTAAATTGAGAAACTAACTTTGAATCTGTTCTCTGTTTTGAGTTTAATATCAATGACATGGAAATAAGTTTCTCTATGCAGCAGTGCATTTTCATGCTCACAAAGCCTGACGTTCACATGTTTCCAATCATTGAGACCAGAAGAAGTTAAGGCTGTTTTAACCTTACTGAACACACCCAACAATATACAGTTGAGGATCTATAATCCGCATACCCATAATTCGCAATTGTCTATAACCACACTCCCTTTGCAAATGTAAACAAAAGATTTTGCAGTAACGAAAATCCGATATTTTGAATTTATATGAGAAAATATGATGTTAATTCACATACTAAAATGAAAAAAAAATGAGTGCAAAATTTAATTTAGATATACATAATTAATTTTAAAAGGAAAAAAAAAATACTTTATTGCCATTATACTTTTTTAGCAAATCTGAATATCATCTGAATAAAATTCAATTAGTGATCAAACAAAACACATGTAAGTACAGTTTTCTAACTCCTGCCAGTAACAGCATTGCTCATTGGTTGAAAAAAATGACATCATATGCGTTGGTGGGATTGTGTATTTGTACAGATGTTTAAGGACTATTAGTGTAAATGTTCTTTTTAGGGTGGTATTTCAAAAATACATAAAACTTTTTTAAAGAAAAATTCATACCAGCATTTCTTTTGAAGATAAGATCTACAATGCAGTCATTAAAAACTGCATCAAACTAATCACATTGCAAGTATCTGGCTGCATACTGTTAATCACAGTCTAGAAGTAGGAGTACAGTTTTTTAATGAATTACTCCTTTAAGGTTTAAATTATACATAGCTTCTACTTCATAAAATAAATTTTATTGTTTTATATTTATTAGTATTACCTTCCTTACATTATATAAAAACAAACAATTCTAATTCTAGCTTCATTAAATACTTTGTTTTATGCACCGTATAGTAATTCATATAGCGAGAAAATAGCATCATTGATCTATAATTTGCAAAAATCTATAATCCGCACTAGTTCTAGAACCAAGGTGTGCGGATTAAAGATCTTCAACTGTACAAAGTTGAGGGTGATAATACTAACCATTCTCTTTTGACGATTTCATTTTCTTGTGTAAAAAGAATGAGTTTCCAGATAATGATCGCTTCTTATTCCCAATAATTTTTGTAGTTTGTGATAAAAGTTAAATATTTTGATCAGGTGGATTTTTTATGAAATAGTCAATAAAATTATCACTATTATTATCATTCCAAGTTGCAGGATCAGTGTCAGATTTCTCACTACTTTTTTGTAGTTTCATTCTGGTTTGTTGAATCAAAACTTTTCTCTGTAATTGCATTTTCTTTTTTCAAATTCTCATTCTTGTCAATCTCACTACAGTAATCAAACATTGCAATTTCTGAGGTGTTCATTATTTTATTTTGAGTTTCGCTTGTTGAACATAATCTTCCTCTGCATTTATTTTTTCATTTTAACAGGACAAAACTTGTGAGCTGTTTTCAGTTTCAACTTGAGCTCTCTCATTATTTTCATTTCTTTCACCTTCTAGCATCTTTTTTGCTTGTGTGCACTCAATTACATTTTCATCTTGGCCTGTAGTATCAGAATCTACTTCAGAAATCAAACCTTCTTTACCAATTTCCTCACTTGAGTTTGGGATAAGATATTTTGTAAAAGTATTCTGAAGTTTTTCTTTTTCCTCTTCTTTTAGTTGTTTTAATTTTCTTTTAGTCGATCCAGAGGGATGTCATCTCTTACGTTTTAGCATTGTTTTTCCAAGAAAGGTTTGATGAATTATATTGCAAAACTTAGACTAAAAATTAACAAAAGAGAAAGTTAAAATATTTGAACAAGTTTTTTGCTTATCCAAATTCTAACGTGGTCATCCGCATGCACCTGCAATCGGTCGGTAAACATCACGGATTAAGAGTTTAGGATGTATAACCAGCTAGGCATTTCTCACATAATATTTGTTGGCAAGGTCACAGAGTCTGCAAATGCAGCTATATCATGTGACATAATTAATCATGGCAAAACTTGATATAGCTGCGTTTGCAGACTCGGTGACCTTGCCAATGAATATTATGTGAGAAATGCCTAGGGTAGTTCAGTGGTAGAGCATCCGCACGTTAAGCAGAAGGCCCGGGTTCGACTCCCGGTTTTCACATAGTTAGTATAAAACTCATCCTTCCACTCCAAATTTTCTAAAATTAAGATTGATGAATAAAAACTTTCTAAATTAAAAAAAAAAAAAAAAAAATTGTGGTCTATTGGAGTTGTGCCACGATTAATTATGTCACTTGATATAGCTGCGTTTGCAGACTCGGTGACCTTGCCAATGATTATTATGTGAGAAATGCCTAGCTGGTTATCACCCAGGGTAGCTCAGTGGTAGAGCATCCGAGCGTTAAGTGGGATGCCCGTGTTCAATTCCCAGCTCTTATATTTTTCACCAAAGCCGTATCCAGAAAAAAATTTCGGAGGGGGCCCAACTTTTACTCAGATGTTGGTCGTGCACCCGCACATATGTACACCAAGAGCGTGTGCATTAAAGTTTGTCCCCCCCCCCTTAATCACCTTAACTTTAAAACAAATATAAGTTATTGCCTTAAAATTCATATCTAGGCGTAGTAAAATGGTTATGCGCCATAAATAAGATTGGTTACAACGCTGCATGACGGCAAGCAATAGAATTAATATTCCTAAAATATGAAATGGCAAGAAAAGATTTAATAATGATATTAATTCTAAAAAGTGCCTTGGGCCTAAAACTGATGGAACTAGTCTTTTAAAATGCACAAGTCTCTGCTAGAGAGGGGGGGGGGGCTCGAGCCCCCAGAGCCCCCCCCCCTCTGGATACATCCCTGTTTTTCACATAGTTGGTATAAAAATCATCCTTCCACTCCAAATTTTCTAAAAAATAATAATAACAATAATCTTTTTTAGAATTGTAGATTTTGGAAATCTTGTCATTTTTAAAGATTTAAGAATTTGTTCTAACTGATTTTAATAAATATTTTTATTATTTTTTATAAATAACTATTTTTAATAAATAGGACTTTAAACTTTTATGATGTAACATTCTCTGAATCTGCGATAAAATAATTAAAATATATATGTTTTTTGTAAATCTGTCTCTTTACTAGATTTTGTTCTAAGTGATAAATCTATTTTTACTAAAAATGAATGTAAAATCTTATGTGACATCCAATAATTAAATATAGATATACACATTCCATTCTGATATATTTGTAGATGTAAATGTTTTGCTCTGTATCGTTTTAAATAAATGTTTACATAAAATTCTGAATCTCTTTTATTATTTTTGTTTCTTTTTTTGATGTGTTTATATATGTATTTTCCAGATTTGATTTTGTCGAAAATTTCTAACATAAAAAATATCTGAAGTTTCAGTATTATTAAATTTCATTTGGCAGAACAGCTTTTTTATTAGATCTTTTACATTCATTAACTTTGACTACCCTAACTTTTCTACCAGACGTATGATATGCTGCTATGATTTAGTCTAGAGCCGCATATTTATGGGAGAATTTTTTCTCCATTTGTCTAATCAGTAAGTCATATTTTCAACTATCCATTTTGATCTATTTTGTAGCATAATATCGACTTTCATTCCCCCCCCCCCCCCTTAAATAAGCTGTACAACTTTGATAAATTTTTGACAACGTTTTAGCTCAGAGGTAATCAACCTTTTCAAACCTACAGCACACTTTTGTATGTCTGTTAGTAGTAATATTTTCCAATTGCCCGCTGGTTCATTCCACAAAAATGGTGATTTATAAAAGTAGGTTAACTTTGCTTTACAAAACTTACAGAGCACATAATAATAAAACATTTTTTGATTTCAAGCTTTTTAAAAAGTCAAATTTTTATAAAAGGAAGTGCTTCAATATATTGTCCGCCACTGGTGGGCAGTCACCAGTGGCGGATTTAAGGGGGGGGGGGCTAGGGGGCTGAAGCCCCCCCTAAGACACTGACATTCACAATTGAATATTGCAATTGTAAATTTTTTATTGGTCTAGAATAACACTTTGAAAAATCTTAGCCCCCCCCCCCCCCCCAAAGGTCAAGTTCTGGATCCGCCACTGCTGCCCACCATAAAATCTGCAATGTCCACTAGTGGGTGGTAGGAGCCAAGTTATCTGTTAAAAGTTGTTCAGGAAATAGGGATCAAAATATCAAATTTATTCACATCATTACTTAGCAGAATAAGAGGGCACATATACAATATTTCCTCCACCTGTCATTAATTGTCTAAAATTCTTCATGTGTGATGTGAAGATTTCAAGTATATAGTTCTTTTAAGATGCTATTTTATTGATTTTGTGCCAACCTCCCAAAGTGAGAAGATTGGATATAATTCCAACCAATATTTTTAGAAGTAAATTGTTCATTCTAAATTTTCATCAGGAAATTTAATTTATAAATCATTTTTGAATTGAGCCTACAAAATTGGTAAAATTATTTTGAATAAACTTTGGAACATTTGGCATTTTTACTAAGAATTAAGAGTTGTAATCAAAGCATTGGAAGTTAGTTATCAGTCTCTTTTCTATATTCTAAGCCGAGGAAAGATTTTCAATATCTTGAACACGAAAGAGAAAATGTGAATAGCAGACAGCTGTTTTGGTAACGTTTAGAGTGCCGTCTTCAGTGCATAAAAAAAATAAGAAGAAAGTGCTCCTTTTTATAGGAAAGAAATCTTATTCTGATCAACTAATAATATTATGCAAAATATAGGGGGTTGGAAATAAGAAATTGTGAAAAAATATAAAAGAAATTATTAAGAAAATGTAGGACTGAATGTAAAATTTCAAACAATCAGACAAATGGGGTACAGCAAAATCAGCTTTTTACATCTATAAGAACCTTAAAAATATTGTTAATTGTGATTTTGCTTAACCCCGTTTGTTTGATTACTGGAAATTTTACATTCAGTCCACTAGTCCACCAGTGGCGGATTTAGCCCCCCCCAAAAAAAAAAAAAACACTGACATTCCCAATTGAATATTGCAATTGTAAATTTTTTATTGGTCTAGAATAACACTTTGAAAAATCTTAGCCCCCCCCCCCTCCAAAAGTCAAGTTCTGGATCCGCCACTGTAGTCCACATTTTCTTAATCTCTTCTACATTTTTTCACAACTACCATTTCTCAATTTCCTATTGCAATCCCCCACATTCCACATAATACTGGTTGTTGTTCAGATTCCTTTCCTATATATAGGAGCACTTGCTTCTCATTTCTTTATGCACTGAAACAGCACACTAAATGCTACCAAAACAGCTGTCTGCTAACAAATATTTCTCTTTGGCAATTATGGCATTGAAGATTTTTCCTTGATTTATAGGAAGTCAGATTTGATAATAATTTGAGATAGGCGGCTTTTATTGAGAAGCATATACAAGTACATGTGTAAACTTCATTTAAAAGGCCTTTTTCTCTAATATTACTTTAATAAATAAGAGCCACATACATATAGGCCAGTATTAGTAAATAAGGTTGATGTATTAGCTTTTACACTGGGTAAATTACCCACAATTTGTGAGGAAAAAATAAACCTATTTTTAAAATCATTTACAATTGGAGAATGGTTTTACAGATGATATTACAGTCACTTAAAGCCAAAATTTTCAACATGCAGTAATTAAAGCACCTTGAAAGTCAACATAAAATAATCTTCTCTGAATGGTGTCAAAAAATTTTAATTTTGAACCTTTCAATAAAATAAGACTTTTGCACAGTAGCATTTTCCCAACCTGTGTTAGGTACTCTGGAGCAGTGGTTGCCAACTGATGGTCCATGGACCACAAGTGATCTGCAGAAAAATCTTAACATTATTAGCATTTTTTACTTCCTTATACAAAGTATAATTAAGTATAGTAATTCAGATTTGCAAAATGGATTTTGTGTTTCACATAGCTCAAAAACAAATTTTTATCGAATGTTGCAAATTTATATGTGTGACTGTCATGATGCCTAATGGTACACTTGCAACTTTATTTTAATACGAGCTCCCATTTTAGAGATATCAGTGACTAAGTGAGTTTTCATGATGTCTGTTTATAAGTGTGTGTATGCATATTTTCATGATGTCTGTATGTAAGTGTGTGTGTGTATCTCCCATAACTCAAAAACGGTTGGACGTAGAACATTGCAAATTGGTATATAGGTTTATTATGACCTCTAGTTGTGCACCTCCCTTTGTGATTTCCCGTTTTAGAGATATTTAGAAAATTATATTCATAATGACCAAAATACAAATGTTTTGGCCATTATATATGACCTACCATCTTAGAGATTTCAAAAAAAGCTAATGATAGAGCTAGTAATGATATTGTTATGAAAGTTGAAGACAGTTTTGCATGTCAGAAGTTATGCTTAAAGACATAAGCAAGTTCTTGTCGATGAATGCATTTTATTTAATGCCTATTCAGCCCATAGATAGAGCCTGTAATGTTATTGTTGCGAAAATTATCAACATTTTAGCATGTAGAAATTAATTCTTTAACACAGAAGTAGGTTCTAATCAGTGAATGCACTCCATTTAATGAATATTCAGCTTATAATGATATTGATTTTAAAAAAAAGAAGAAAGTTGTCGACATGTTAGCATGTAGAAAGTAATTCTTAAAGATAAAAGCAGGTTCTAGTCGATGAATGCACTTTATTTAATAAATGTTCAGCATTAGCTAGAGCCCATAATGATATTCTTATGAAAGTTTGTGACATTTTTGTGTGCAGAAAGTAATTCTTAAAGACATAAGCAGGTTCTAGTCAATGAATACAATTTATTTAATGAATATTCAGTAGATAGAGCCTGTAATGATACTGATAAAAAATCGTTTCTGACATTTTAGCTTGTAAAAAGTAATTCTTAAAGAAATAAGCAGGTTCTGGTTGACTATTGCACTTTAATTAATATTCAGTAAACAGATGAATAAATCTCTTTTTTGTACTGCAAAAATTAATATTCTTGAAACAGTCTAATGAAGGGATCATTTTTACTACAGAAATCAAATAAACATTGTTAAATACATACACTACAGAACATAAATTTCGCTAAATTAGGAACAACGGAATATTTTGAAGTCTGAATGGAATTTGAATTCATCGAGAGTATTGTCAGTGGTTTATGGAATTTTCAAGGAAGTTCTGTTCGAAAAACCAATGCATCATTACAAAATTTCCAGAACTGGACTCCTATTGAGGTTAGAGTTTCCAAATTTTGTGACTTCCTTACTGTTATTTTTCACTATGTTTGAATGTTTAATTTGATGCTAAGTCTAAGCCCACCTTCGTGGAAACAAAAAAAACTTTCATCCATTTCAACTTTTATTGTAATACCGTATAGCAAGTAACAAGTAAAGATATAGGGAAATTCTAGTCTACAATCATCAACAATCACTCTTCTTTTTTTTTATATAGTTTTGTGAATCATTTATAGAACTTTTGTTGAATTTGGTTCTGCTCTACAAACCAATGAATTTTTCCAGAATATTCTAGAACTCTGTTCTTATTGAAGTTAGAGCTTCAAAACTTTGGCAACCTTAAACTACAAGTTTTCGCTAAATTAGGTCACCGAATTGCCAAATTTGATGCCAAAACCAAAAATCTACGCTGACTACTAATTTATAGCTTGGCAAGATTAGCGATAAAATTTTGCGACAAATATTGTTCCAGGATAGACAGAAACCCTTTTTCAGTTTTAACTGAGTTAATTATTTTGGTAAAATTTATCGTTTCTCGCTACTAATTTTTGTCAAAGAGAACAAAACTGGGCCATCTATACTCGAATCATTTTCATTGTACTCTAAGCTGTGCATTTGCAATAAGCGATTCTGTAGTAAGCAGTGGAGTAATATTCCCGAAAAAACTACTATATTTGTCTTGGCAGTATATATAATCATTTTATCATGACTTTTTTGGTTGGAGTAGCAGTTTTCTAAGGAATGTTCGTGGACTGGAACCTGCCTGTTTATTTACGAATTGGTTACCTCACACAAAACTGTCAGTGTTTTCACAACAATACATATATTCCTATGGTTATATAAGGAAGTCATGTGGTGCCCACATCAAATTTTTAATATTAGAGTTGCACTGAATAGTGATTTTTGCCGAATACCAAATATTCGGTCAAATACTTAAACTTCAATAAAAATATTTTTTCAAATCCAAAATAGCTTAATTTTTATCATCTACTATATATTAAAAAGTACAATGTGTAATAAAAAGTATCAGCATAAAATCTAAGCATTAAAAGATAAATTTTATATTCAGAATAGAGAAATAATAAATTAGCATGTTTAAAAAAGTAAATAAATTAATAAATTGCTTTTTTTTTTTTTTTTTTGTCCTTTGTAAAATCTTGAATTTCAGTAAATAAACTAAGACGGCCAAATACATTAAATAATAACTAGTTTATACCCGTCAAAACTTGACGGATGATGTGCAACTAAAATCTCTTCATGGCATAAAGTTTAAAACACCCTTGCTTTAATATTTTACATTACTTTTAACCGGTTTAAAACCCCCTCCCCAATTTCCCATATTTGTAAAACCACTTGGATGTAATCCAAAATATTAACTTATTGTATTCTAATAAAAAACTGCAAATCTGAATAAAGTTAAAATTTGTTTTTAGCGGAATAGTATTATAACATTTTATTCTATCAAAATAGTATATTTCAACAAAAGTATACTGTTAAAAATAAATATATAAGAATGAATTTAATACTTTAGCAAATTAATTTGCTCATTAAATTTTTAATAATAAATTATACAATGTAAATTTTTACTCGTATAAAATATCAATATTTTAATGTTATTCTTTTCAAATTATTTTTACTCTATTATAGTATCGAAATGAAATATCAGAAATTATAATAATTAAATAAATAAATAAAATAAAATAAAACCTCCTTTGATTCTAAATATTTATCTCTATTTTTTCTAAACAAAGTTTTCATCTGATGAAAGTTAACTTTTAAAGAATAATAAACTTTGATAATTTGTTAATTTTAAAAGATTTTTTCTTTTAAGAAATGGAAAAAAATAATTTTAGGAATATGGTATAATATATTGACATGGCAACAGATAGCGCCACATCCACTGTACAGAAATTTTTGGTGAGCGAAAATGCATACGATGGTAACCGATACGTATTCGTGAATTGCTTTGTTTTTAATAGGTATACTTCCTTAACAAATATGAATTAATCGTGTGAATTATTTTTATGATTGAGTCACTGAGTAATATTAACTTTAATTAGGCGTTGCCATACACATATCAATATTAATGTCGTCTGCTTGATCTATTATCGGTATTCTGCATAAATAGAAAGGAATATTCCCATTCGCAGTTTGTTCAAAATTTTCTCGCGCATGCCCAGATCGTACGATTTTGGTCTTACAGAATATGCTTTGTGTTTTAATATTATAGATAAATAAAAAAAATTCCCTCTTTGAATTTTTAAAAATTAATGTTATTTATGCAGGCGTATATAAATATATGAACTACTAAAAATGTGTTGTAAGCTTCAGAATGAAAAGGTAATAAATTTAAACAAAATTATCTAGTAACAACGGACTCGCACACACACAAACATACCGTCGTCGCTACCATGTCAACTATCAAAAGTGAAAAAGGTAACTTTTTAAGACAGTTTTTAATATGTTGTAATTGTGAACTCAAAACCAACAAAAGGCAAAAATAACCTAATTTTGTATATTTTCTGTATTGTTGAGTAGCTGGTTAAGTACATTTTTTCTGTGCATTGTACATACCATTGTAAAAACAAGTGCAAAATATCAAATATGAAAAGAATTTTTGCACATTCAATAATTTGACATGGTAGCGACATTATGCTTCTAAGTATGCTAAGTATTTGAAAACTCAAAAGTATTTTCTAAATAAAATTCCTTTTTCATCCTAAAATAAAATACTTCTAACAGAACAGACAAGTCCAGTATGGGATATATTTTTTAAATTTTGACTAATGAGGAAATGAATACTAAATAAAATATATATTTCATTAATTTTAAAAGAAAAGCATACTAATTATTAACATTTAAAAAGTACCTTACAAAAAACTTTTCATTTTTTGGCTGATTAATTTCGGTCACTCCGTGACCATCTTCGGAGCCAAGACTAAACGTCGACGTCCTTCTGTTTATCTTGCCGATGAATGCCACTGTTGCCACTTCGCTTCACTTTATAATTTCCCAAGATCTGTTGCCAAGCTGCAGGGATGATTGAATGTTCTCTATCGTTTACTGTGTTATCGTTAGCAATCATTTCGAGGGCCTCCCGTTTTAGTGCGTAATTTTGGTTATTGTAGGGTGCTATTTTTTTATGTTAATGGAGTTAATATTTATGGGGTTAGTATTGTGGGTGGCGGAGAAAGCAGTGGAGGATTTTCCTAATTTAAGGTCTGCACGGTGTTCTTTTTCTCTTTCGGCGATTTTGCGTTTGGTCATCCCAATATAGCAGGCTTTATTACCATTGATATGTTCAAAGTCAGTTTTATATATTCCGGGAATAGAGTTTTGTGGAATGGGGTCTTTTTCGTTTCGGATGTGTTCAAAAATGTTTTTGTTTGGTTTTATTGGAATGTTTGTTATTGTTTTTAGCTTCGTTTTTAAGGCTGGCCCCGCTACAAAATGGGATGGAGGTGGTGAAATTGGGTTTAGTTTTCTAGGCATTATTGATTTTATTTAAAGATTTTAGGCGTTTTTTGTATAATTTATTTATAAGATTTTTAGAATAGTTTGCTTTAGTGGCGATTTTTTTTATATTGTTAAGTTCTTTGTTTAGTAGTTGTTTATTAGAGCAGACTAAAATAACGCGGTTGATATAAGATTGAATAGCTGATAATTTATAAGTGAGGGGGGTTTTACAATTTTTGTTTATAATTTCAGTGTTAGTAGTGGGTTTTCTGTAAACGGTAGTGTCAATAGTGTTATTAGAGTTTTTTATAATTTTTATGTCAAGAAAGTTTAGTTTTAGTGCGTAATTTTGGTTATTGTAGGGTGCTATTTTTTTATGTTAATGGAGTTAATATTTATGGGGTTAGTATTGTGGGTGGCGGAGAAAGCAGTGGAGGATTTTCCTAATTTAAGGTCTGCACGGTGTTCTTTTTCTCTTTCGGCGATTTTGCGTTTGGTCATCCCAATATAGCAGGCTTTATTACCATTGATATGTTCAAAGTCAATTTTATATATTCCGGGAGTAGAGTTTTGTGGAATGGGGTCTTTTTTGTTTCGGATGTGTTCAAAAATGTTTTTGTTTGGTTTTATTGGAATGTTTGTTATTGTTTTCAGCTTCGTTTTTAAGGCTGGCCCCGCTACAAAATGGGATGGAGGTGGTGAAATTGGGTTTAGTTTTCTAGGCATTATTGATTTTATTTAAAGATTTTAGGCGTTTTTTGTATAATTTATTTATAAGATTTTTAGAATAGTTTGCTTTAGTGGCGATTTTTTTTATATTGTTAAGTTCTTTGTTTAGTAGTTGTTTATTAGAGCAGACTAAAATAACGCGGTTGATATAAGATTGAATAGCTGATAATTTATAAGTGAGGGGGGTTTTACAATTTTTGTTTATAATTTCAGTGTTAGTAGTGGGTTTTCTGTAAACGGTAGTGTCAATAGTGTTATTAGAGTTTTTTATAATTTTTATGTCAAGAAAGTTTAGAGTATTGTTGGTTTCTTTTTCGATCGTGAATTTAATATCGTTATCTAGCTTATTAAGGTTGGTTAGAAGGGTGTCTGGGTTTTCGGTGTCGGGTATTATGGCAAAAATGTCTACGTAGCGAGTCCAAAGTTTACAGTTTTTAATAATATGGTTGGCTGAGTTTTCAATAAGGCGGAGTTTTAATTCTGCAATGATTCCAGAGATGGGGGGATCCCATGGGGACGCCTTGAGTTTGATGGTAGGTATTATTGTTAAAATTAAAGTAAGATTCATTAAGGAGGAGGTTGTCTGCTCTGATTAAAGTTTCGCTAGTTTTATTATCCCCAAAGGTTTCGATTCATTTAGTGTTAATTATTTTTGTGATTTCTTGAATATTAATGGAGGGATAGAAGTCTTTTACGTCGAAACTAACTAATTTATCGGTATATTTTATATTAATATTACGAAGTTTATCCAGAAACATTTCATTTGAGTTTATTGAGTGGTTAGAGGGTGGGAGAAGTGCAGTATAATATATTTTTCATGTATTTTTCGAGTTGGTAAGTTGGGCCTTCAGATTTATTTACTATTGGGCGGAGAGAAGGAGGGTTTTTGTGATCTTTATATTTTGCAAAGAGTCGAGGTATAGTAGAGGCATGATTATTAAAGGTTCGTTTATTATTGTCGGGCCATTGGCCAGTTTTTATAAGATCTTTGGCTTTATTTATGAGTTTATTGAGAGGGGAGAGGGGGATTTTTATGGCTTTTAGTTTTGCTATTGTTTCATGCATCATTTCGTTATATTGCATACGTTTCATAATAGTAATAAGATTTGTTTTGTCTGACATAAGGAAAGTTAAATCGCGATTGTTTTTTAAGTTTTTAAGACATTTGATATCTTCAGAGTCATTGTAAGTTTTATTTAATTTGGAGATGGATTTTATAGCAGTGTTTCAGATTATTTGTGGTTTGAATGAGGGAATATGGTCAATAGCGGTTTCTATGTGAGCTATGGAGTCTTTTAAGTTTGGTTTGTCATTTAGGATATATTTAGCGCCTAATTTTAAGAGAGAATCCTGGTGTGAGTTAAGTTCAAATGTTGATAGGTTATTATATAGGTGGGAAGTAGGGGTTGGAGTTTTAATAAGTTTAGGGTTTTCTTTTAAAATTAAGTTATGCAGTTTTTTCTGGTGACGTTTTTGAATAGATTTTTGTTCAATATCGGCGAATCGGTTAATTTTACTGGTTAAGTGGCTGAAATCATCGGGGTTAGTATTTAATTTTAGATCGCGTGTGCGGTTGTTGTTTTTCATTTTTAATTTACAGATGGAGATGGATTTTTGTTAATATCGAGATTTCAAACTGTTTAGCGAGGTGTTTACAGTGTTTATTTATGAAATTCGAGTTTGTTTTTATAAATTTTGGGATAGTTTTAAAATGTAAGCAGTCTTCGAGAAAGGTTTTGTGGTTAATTTCACGTGTGAGTTTTTTAGTATTATTTCTTAGGCTATTGTATAGGGTAGAGAGGGACATATTTTAGAGAAGCGGGAGGCCTAGAAGTAGCATTAAGTTAAAGAGAACGGGCAATATGCCGAATGATTTACGTGATAGAAGGCGGGGGGGGGGAGGTCAATGTTGACCAAAGATCAGAGCTATTCCAAAGATTTAAAGCGTTTATGATACAATCACAACATTCAAACGAGAGGAAAAATACAAATAAGGAAATAAAACATTAAAAATGTAAGTATAAATTACATAAAAAGTTTTTAAAAGGGTGGAGTATATAGTTAAAAATGTAAATTCTAAAAGCGTTTAAAAGAGTTAAAATTATGAACATACATACAAGTCGAGAGAACGTCGTTTTTTCAAAAATTCTAGAAGGCTTCATCAAGGAACGTACGCCACGTTGATAATCTTCCGAAAGAAGTAAATGCCCGGCAGCGGCTAATTTATTTCATTAATTTTAAAAGAAAAGCATACTAATTTTTAACATTTAAAAAGTACCTTACAAAAAAACTTTTCATTTTTTGGCTGATTAATTTCGGTCACTCCGTGACCATCTTCGGAGTATATATGTTCTAATTTCAAAACACAGAATTTTTTTTTTTAAATATAACTTCCTAAATTGTTCTTTAAATATAATTTTACTAATATGTTATTCATAAGGCTATTGAATGGAGGCTTGGAATTTTTTTTTTTTTAATGGAAATCAGTTTTAATTTTATATAATAAAAAAATATATAAACAATTTCAATATTTTAAATTTAACTTTAATTCCACTATTCGGTTGCCGAATATCAAGATATTCAACTGAACCGAATATTCAGTGTCATTTGCCAGATAAGCCGAATAGTAACTAAATATTTGGTGCAACTCTAAATTATACTGATATTAATTTTAACTTCAGGATTTCCTAAATCTATTGTCCTCACAACATTAGACTACAGGATTTTCTGGATAAGAGAAAGGATAGAAGGAATAATTCTTTATCACAAAAGTTTGAATTGTAATGAATAGGCATAGTTATCACTGTGAATCTCTTATCTGCATTTGATACAGTCGGTAACAAAAGTGTCCGAACACTAGCAAAAATTCATATGTAAAAAAAGTACACTTCATTCGGTTTTGTTAAATAAATCCTTGTCGAAACCTGTTTTTAGTCAGTGTAAGAAAATGATTAGATAAGGATTTATTTAACAAAACAGTATGAAGTGTACTTTTTTTACATATGAATTTTTGCTAGTGTTCGGAGACTTTTGTTACCGACTGTACCTAGTTATGGAATTATTCAAGTTTATCAAAGGTTTAAAATATACATCAAAAATATAATTTCTCTAGTTTTTAAAAATCCAACAATATAATATATACATATTATTAGATTTAGTAAGCACAGTTTTATATATTGGAATAACAATTTATCACTGTTAGTTTGCACTTTTATAACATGAAAGCCATAAGAAGATCCTAAATTTCTCCCTCTATAATTGTTTTGTCTAAATCAAACAACTTTTACACATTAATAGCTGTTAACTTTTATGATTTTTTGCTACTGGAAAATTTTAATAGAAATTTTTATCTTATTTCATCTCTGAAATCCGTTACAGAAATTTATAAGAATTTTCTATGTTCCCCATAGCCAAAAAAGCATAAAAATTGGCAGCCCTGCGCATAGATCTTATGATTAAATAAGTATGCATTTAAGATTTTTTTATAATAAAATAAGGATTTGTAACATTTTATATTAAATAGATTTATTTCACATTTCTAAAATGAGCATATTTATGCATAGTATATCATATCCCCATTAATGGATAGAGTATATTTGCGCATCTTAAAAATAATATATTACTTTTACATGAATGACTGACACTTTCAGTTTATGACATTTTGTCTTAATATATCCAGTAGTAGTTGACAAACTACCTTAAAACTTTAGGAGTATAAAGAAAGAAGAAAATGCTATGCCTCATATATTTCAGCGAAAGTTTTTTCCCAAAGAAAAAATGAGGACGATTAAAAAATTAAAAAGATTACACAATTTTTAAAATCTCTAAAATGTAATGCTTAAAATGCATTCTGATTCAACCATGTGATAATGAAGCTTCTTTAAATATTTGCATTAATTTGTATGAGGTTAGTGCATATATTCATTCTTTAAAAAATTGCCTCTTTTTATTATATTATTAATTTTTTTTAAGCCAATGCCATTTTTTGAAATCATAGGCTACATTAACATTAAACACAACATATACTACAATCAGAGTATAAAAATATTAAATATCTAATAAAATGTGAACATTTTTACTATATAATTTACATGAGTATGCATTGACAAAATTTCACTTGCATAAATGTAATGTATTATTTTTAAGATGCACAAATATACTCTATCCATTAATGGGGATATGATATATTAAATGCACAAATATGCTCATTTAATAAGCCAAATGTATTAAGTTACTTACATGAAAACCCCAAGCAGGTATCATGAAAGTTCAAAAGTTATCGTCGATAGAAGGAAATAAATTTCTGTTCCTCTCAAACGAAAAAGAAAGTGATAGGGGATTTTATCAATATTTATTTACGATCAGCGAAAATTATTTTACCATTGATTGAAACAAAATAAAACATTGAGTAAAACCCCTTATAGTTTTGATTTTTTTTTTCTGAAATCCAATTAATTCTATTGATGAGAACTCTTTGCATTTTCAGGTTATATTTACTTGGGACTTTAATATATGTAGTTCATTACCTTTGGCTAATGAATTATGCAAACGAAATCTTATGAACGCTTGTATATTTGCAATTAAAATTATTTATCAAAAATGCTCATTTTTCATTAGATTTAGATAATTAATATTTTTATTTTCTGAATGTAATATGTTGTGTTAAATATCAAGTTTTCTAAAAGTGACTTTGCATATTATTCAAATATAATAAAAAAGAAAGGGGCAATTTTTTAAGAAACTATTATGTCTCCAGTCTCCATAAATATATGTGCTAGTCTCGCACAAAGGAATAGAAATAATTAAAAGAAGCCTCATAATCACATGCTAGAGCCAGAATGCATCTCAAGTATTCTGTTTTTCTTGAATTTTTTACTGGTCCACATTTTGCTTTTTAGGAAAACCTTCACACAAACAAAAGAGGTATAACATGTTATTTACACTCTCAAAGTTACTAGGGGAATTGTCAAATACTTTTCGAAACAAAACATCTGAAAAATTAAATTTATAAAAAATAACATTTTAGTGGTCCGCAGGAATTTAAATTGTGAATTTGGTGGTCTGTGAAGTCAAAAAGGTTGATGACCACTGCCCTAGAGGATGGTGGTTATATAGTCACACGGATGCCTTCTACACTGAGCCATATATGTAGGGTGGTTATAATTAAACTTCCCCTATAAACAGCATCCTACAGCACAAATAAGTGAACGGAATGCAATGAAATTTGGTATAAAGACTATATACATAAAATGTGCTCATGGAATTTCCAAAAAAAAATTTAGTTCTAAAGTGTCCCAATATTGCGATAGGGTTTAATCGGTATTTTACAATTATGCTTTGTGGCCTTAATTTTTATTTTTAAAGAAACTCCATGGTCAAATGGTATACTGTGGGTGGATTTGATAGGAACTTTTTGACGGCTAGAAATGTGGTTAAGTTTTTTGATACGTTCACAATATAAAATATGGACAATGTTTCTAGGGTACCCTGCTTTATTAGTGGTTTGTTGGATAAAGTTTAATTCTTTTTGTAAAATTTGGGATGTTGAGCAAACTAGAATTTTGCGGTTGATATGGGATTGGTTAGCATTAATCGCAATATTTACCAACTCATCTGCAGTGATAAAGACCCTGCCGATCCTCTTGAAACCTCTGAAATTTATAATATCCTTTTCTCTAGACCTAACGCTGGTAGTGGCCATTACATTGGAGTTACCAAAAGAAAAATTAAAAACCATATAAAAGAGCACATTTCAGACGTTAAGTTTAACCAAAATGCCACTGCCCTAGCAAAAACCGTGCAGAATGAAAATATCAGTATTCAATTCAGTGAGACAATGAAGATCGCTGATAACGAGAAAGCAACATATGCCTTTTATCTCGAAACAGTAGAAATTAAGTTAGCTACACTGGAAATTTGTTGACCATATTTACGCGTTTTCCAGCGTATGATTAATTTCCTAGAAAATTAATCATTGTTCTTTCATAATAATTACTAAATTAAAAAATTTGCTTTATTTAATATATATATATATTAAAAAAAAAAAAAAGCAAACCCATGTTTATTAAACATTTATACATTAATTTAAATTTTAATTGTGCTAACTAAAAATACAAAAGGAAAAATAATAAAACATACATTTTTTTAAGTAAAGCACCTTTTATTTGAAATAATTTAGTAAAAAAAAAAATCTGTTTTGTACTTTTATATTAGTAAATACAATAACTGCCACTTTATAAAATCATGTTTGTTTTCATCAAAATGATTTTATTAAGCAGCTGATTTTTATATCCAGCGAACATGCCCGAACTCAATAAAAGAGTATTCATTACCTAAATATGGAAAGAAATTCTTCGCCCTTCCATCTATCAACTAGCCATCCGTAGAATGGAGTGTTTGCTACTTATCATTCATGTAAAATTTTCAGCTTCTAAGGACAAAATTACGTAAAAGATGGAAATTTTCTTTGACCTGGAATTTGGTACAATTTAGGCACTAATATCATCTTTATTATTATGTTTACATGAAGCAAACAGAAATTTCAAGCTTCGATGTCGCCTTCCTTTGACTATACATTTGAAGAAAACCATCATACTTTACCAAAATTTTACGCACTACCTTCAAAATAAAAACTACCCGCTTGCATATCTTTTGCAGCTAAGTTGCTTCAAAATAAGAACTAGAAACTTATATTTGAATATTTTAAGACAGGAAAAAATAATTGGCCAATCATATGAAGAATCCATTCCTTGAATTCATAACTACAACACATGGCAGGGCATGTTTTTCTTTCTGTTCTTTTTTTTTTTTCCTATCTTTTCTTTTTTTTCTTGAGGCATAAAATTTTTGACAAAGAATAATAATGTGATGGCTTGCTATTTTGTTTCTTTTTTTCTTTTCAAAACGCCGGTGAGAAAATATAATTTATTGTTTAGCTTACAAACATGGCCATTTTTACTGTTGAAGAGATGTTCTTTTAAGTTTATTAACTGGCGATACTGATATTATTAAGTAGTGGTTTGTATCGATTTGAACAGAGTGGCGGCTACTGTACTTTTTTTTCCTTCTCTCTATTCATGCCAGTTTAATTTTTCAATTTTGAGAATTTCTATTTTAATTTTTTCTTTTAAGGATAAATGTTTGTTTTTGGTTTAATGAGAAAATAAATAAAAGCTGAAACAATTTCAACTAACAAAAGCTAACAAAATTAAGAGAAGGAAGATCTGGATGTCCAAAATTGCATGTCTAGATAAACTTTCTTATTTCAGTTTTTAAACTTCAGTCTCTAATATATTTCATTGTAAATACTGAGTTTCAGAAGAATTATCTTGCTCAACAACTACATTTAAAACAAGTCAATACTTTTCACAGATGATTTTACTATAGTACCTTTAATCCCACCATCCAATTTTTGACAGATTAACAATAGATTAATACAAGAAATCGAAATAATCTTCTGCAGCTTTCACTACAAAACTGAATTCATCAAAAGATTACTGATAACAAAAGCATTTTCCGTTTTTACTTAAAGAAAGAAAGAAACAAAAAGGTATTTCTAGCATCAATAATACATTTAAAGGTTACAACATAAAATAATTCAGATATAGTATGGGATAATATCTATTAAAATTAGTTGAAAATTCTTGTATTACATTTTCGGCAATGTTGAGTTTTTATTTAGTTTCATTTTTTTTATTTTATTAATTTATAACTAATATGGTGAGAATTGAGTAAATTATATGATGCGCTTTCAATGTTTAAATAATGTATTGAGTCGTTCCATAATTATTGGCAGAAAATGAAACACGAAAGAAAACATGAGTCACAAAGAAAGAAATGGATTTTATGCAGCAAAGTAGCCGCCATCGGCAGAAATACACTTCACCCAACGAGTTTTGAGCGAAAAAATGCCACGGTGGCAGAAGTCGGCATCACATTGGTCAAAGAAATCACGAACCCTCTGAATGAAAGCATCCTGTTTCAGGAATTGTTTGTAACTCCCAAACCTGTCCAAATGGCGAAACATGTGATAATCAGTCGGATCCAGGTCTGGAGAATAAGGTGGGCGCGGCAGAAACTCATACCCACACTCCTGTATTCTTTGCCGGCTACCAACTGAGACGTAGGGTCAAGCTCCATCCTGCAAGAGTGTGGGACCTGACATATTGATGAGCGCTGGTTGTTTAATTCAAAAAGTTTTCTATGGCATTCATCCAATTGACAGTACACATCCGTATTAATGGTCTGTTCTCTCGGGAGGAATCCATAATGGACCACGTTCTTGGCGGTCCACCAAACGGAAACAAGAATTTTCTGTCGATGGAGGTTGGTTTTGGGATCTGTTTCGCAGGTTCGTTTTTATACAGCCACTGTGCTTTCCATTTGCAATTGTCACAGAACACCCATTTTTCATCCACAGTCGGGATACAATGCAAGAATGGCTCTCTAACCTCGCAGTCCTGTAGAGATTTACAGGTCTCCAGGCGCCGTAGACGTTGCTCCTCCGTTAGGTCATGTGGTAACCATGTCTTGAGCTTTTTCGCCATGCCCATTGCCGCCAAATATTGGGCGATTGTCTGAGGTGCTACAGGGAGTTCTGCTCCTAGCTGTCGTAACGTTGACGTTGGTCGGGTGTCGACTTTTTGCCATAAATGGTCCACATCACACTGCACTGGACGAACGGCTTCACGTTTATGGTTAATCTCCGTATCGCCTCTACAAAACTTGGCAAACAGTCTATGGACTCTGTTCACTTGTCGTGCCCGCACCCCATGCTTTGTTGACGTTGGCCACTGTTGCAGCCGCCGAATGTCCAAGCCGGAGCTCGTGCTGAATCACGATTCGCGTTGCTCCATCAAATGTTTCCAGTGCCCCGACTGGCATTTATATAGTATGTGGACTCTTCCACTTCACGTTGTAGGGGTGGTTGGTGGTGTATCACTACTGTAACGATCAGTAGAATTTGCCTGTATTGGTTGCTGCCAATAATTATAGAACAACCCAATAAAATTGCTTCCTTCATAATTAAAAACAAAATATATTTTAAGGTGTTAAACATCTTGAAAGTTAAATGATGAAATGAGCAAATATAATTAAAAATTTTTATAATATATACAAATTGCGTAGTTTTTCTTTCTTGTCATATATAAAACTTGTTTCTACAATATTGTAATTTATCATCTTGAAATGTAGTTTTTACTTTTCTGTCTTTTAAAGAAAAATGAATGTGTAATTGATTCCATTATATCTTTTTTATATCTTTACTTATTTTATAGGGATTAAAAAAAAAAAAAAAAAAATATTTTTCTACCAACAAAGAACTTATTTTCTTCCCTAAGAAGTGTTTTTATATCTTTTTAACAATTGTCATCTCGTACATAATAGCGTTTCAGAAATTAATAGAAAAGATGAACCTACATACGAGACGTGAAGTATTCTGTGGAACGGCTTTCTTCTACAAGGGTGTTGACCGGGGTGATGTACCACTTCATAATCAAATTCCTGTAGAAGAAATGACCACCTGACTACTTTAGAAGTCTCTTATCTTTTATTCAAGGTTTTGACGAAAGCTTCACAGGCAGTGTAAATTTTAAATTTACTACACCTAACAAATAATTCTTAAATTTTTTCAGAGTATCTATTATCGCAAGGACCTCAAGTTTATAACTACAGCAGTGGCGGCTCAATAGTGACATTTTGCGAGGGCTGCAGTCTAGTGACTAAAAACAGTACATTAGTATGAAATGCTTTTTCTTTTAATTGGCTCTTGAAATGTCAACACATTCACATTGATTTTAGAAATAAGTGAATCAGCCAATAAGGTGAATAAAGATTCCATTCTATGTACTTTCTCTATACGTTTTGCTTCAGCACCCCCACCCCCCAATACATCTTTCATGAGCCGCCACTGAACTACAATACTTTTTTTCTTCTACAGAAGTCTTTTTACTCATCTTGTAATAATATAGCATCAAACCCTAATTTAGATGCATCTGTATGAAGCTCTAATTTATGACCTTGCTTAAAAAGTTCTAAAGCAGGTGCATAAAATGTCTTTAAGATTTTGGAAAACTAACTTTTGTTCTTGATCAAATTTAAAAGGAGTAGACGCTTCTAATAAATTATTAAGTGGTTTAGCTATGGTGGCATATGAGCAGATGTACTTTCTGAAGTAACCTAAGAAACTCTGCACTTGCCTAACGTTACAGGGTTCAGGGAAATTTTGGACTGCAAGAGTTCTTTTTACTGAGGGTTTAATCATGTCATTCTCAGTTATGGGACCTTGTGACCTAAGAAATCAATCAAGAAAATCAGCTAAAAACAAGATTGTATTTCACCTTATATTTTTGCAAAATTATTTATTGACTCAGAATGTACATAACACCAACTCAAGTAAACATTGATTAATCAACTGTTAAGTGAAAATTACAGTTAAATATAGAAAAAAAAAATTTAATATAATTAAAAAGATTTAAAAAATAGTAAAACCGAAAGTTCAAAAGTTCAGTTACAGTTGAACCACTACACAAGCATTTATTTAAATATTGAATACTGTTTTTTTTTTTTTTTTTCCCTCCTCTTTTCAAAAAAAAAAAAAAAAACTGGCAGAACATGCCCTTTAGGCTGCATATCAGTCAGATTCCCTCTTTTGTCCTCCCCATGTTATCCTATGTGATTTTTGTTGCATAATTTCATAAGGATATCTCATTCAAATATGATTTATTTACATATATGCAATGCACAAAAGGACGAATTAACATTTTAAAACTTTAAAATACCTTGCAAATCCTTTCACTTGAGCAGCTTTGGATATATTTCGACTCGCATAAAATTCGCGGTCATCTTCAGCTGTTTGTTATGCTGCTCTGCTGATCTTCGTCTTCATCCTCTTCCACATCATCCTCTTCACCTCCTACGTCATTCTTTCGTCGATGTTTATTTATTATGTGTTGCCAATCCTCAGGTATAATGCTATGCTCTCTTTCATTTACGGCCGTGTTAGATGTTAAAATTTCCAAAGCTTCTCTTTTTAGTGCATAGTTATGTGAGTTATACGGAGCTATTTTGATGGTTTTTAAGGTATCAGGTATTATTGGGTTAGTTTTGTGCGTGCGTGATAAAGCGGTGGAATATCTATTGTATTTAAGGTCGCTGATGTGTTCTATTTCGCGGTCTTTTATTTTTCTTTTCGTCATTCCGATATATGAAGCAGGTTTTTTACTATTTTCCAAATCAAATGTAATTTTATATATCCCTGGGGTTTCTTTAGGATTCGGAATGAAAAAGACATAATTGACCCTAAAGAAACCCCAGGGATATATAAAATTACATTTGATTTGGAAAATAGTAAAAAACCTGCTTCATATATCGGAATGACGAAAAGAAAAATAAAAGACCGCGAAATAGAACACATCAGCGACCTTAAATACAATAGATATTCCACCGCTTTATCACGCACGCACAAAACTAACCCAATAATACCTGATACCTTAAAAACCATCAAAATAGCTCCGTATAACTCACATAACTATGCACTAAAAAGAGAAGCTTTGGAAATTTTAACATCTAACACGGCCGTAAATGAAAGAGAGCATAGCATTATACCTGAGGATTGGCAACACATAATAAATAAACATCGACGAAAGAATGACGTAGGAGGTGAAGAGGATGATGTGGAAGAGGATGAAGACGAAGATCAGCAGAGCAGCATAACAAACAGCTGAAGATGACCGCGAATTTTATGCGAGTCGAAATATATCCAAAGCTGCTCAAGTGAAAGGATTTGCAAGGTATTTTAAAGTTTTAAAATGATTTATTTATTTTTTTTTTTTTAATTCTATGTTTTTACTATTATGCTTTGAACATATCACCTATAAGCTTAGTGAATAATTTTTATTTATATTTTATTTCAACCTAAGCATTATATGTGCTTGCAATTCTTGTACTGTGCATATATTAGTAATTATAATAATAAATACTCCATTAGAACTGTTGCAAGACATTACTAAATGGAATAATGTGTACTTAATCTAAGTAAACTTTAAAAAGTTTAATAATTACCTATTTTTATGCTTATTTTAATTAGTTTATCAATCATGAAATAAGAAGAATATGTTAATTTAAAAAATATTTTTATTTTTTATGTATTACAATAGTAAGGCACATACAATATAATTATATAACAGAAGAAAAAAAATTACAGATTAGTCTTTAATGAAATATATACAAACTTTAATATACAAAAATCATGAAACACAGTTCAAATTTGAAACTTGAAAAGTAATTGAATAAGATCAGAAAATTCTATTACTCTGAATACAGTAAGTCATATTTATTTATTTATTTATTTATTTTTTAAGAAGAAACAGTATGAACAACTTCTTAGAATTTATGAAATAATCTTTTGTACTTTTAACTACTGCAAATTTTACTTAAAAAATTACTTTTTGAGCCATTTCTAAATCTGGGTACAAAGTGGATGTTTTTAATTATACTTGATTAATTGAGGATAGTACAGGGTTTTAGTTATGCTGTCTCTGGTCAAAAGTGTCATACATCAGAACTGAATGATCTTTAAATCTTTGCTTTTGCCTATTTTTTCTTAGACCCCCCTCTCCCATTTTTTTTTTTTTTTCCCTTCTTCTTTAGTTCTCATTCATCACTTTATTTATTTATTTTTAACTAATGTAAAGATCAATTTAATCAGTATTAAATCACAATTTTCAATTCAAAAGTTATTGTGACAGAAAAGTTATTTACTTTTGTGACAGAAAAGTTGCTGCAATATATTATCATACAGAACATGATTATATACATATATATATAAAGAAGATATTATGAAAACTTGACTCCATACTTCAAACACATTAATGAGGAATGAGTGCATATTTCATAAAAGACATTTAAAGTTTTATGCAACACTTTAAAAAATAAAACATTTTACAAATTAATATAATATATAAAATTATCAAAGTTTCATAATAATTCAATCAGTTGAGATGAAAAATGAATAATTTGCAAAATTATATGGACATTTCTCCAATAAGTGAGGAATTTCATTCTGTGATTTAGGAGAAAAATAAAAATTAAAAATGATTTTCATAAATCAATAATTGAAAGTGAGTACAGTAATAATATATGAGGGTTGCCTTTTAAGCTTCTACAAAAAGGAGGAAGAAAAAGAATTTTTTGGGAACAAACTGTTTTATTGCTTTTCAAAATATTCGCTTTAAAGATTTATTCACTTGTCCATCCGTTCAAACCAATTCTTGAAACAGTTTTTCCACTCTCAGAAACTTGGTTTTGGAAGGCATCAACAGCTTCTTGAGGTGATGAAAATTGCTGCCCATGCATTTTTTGTTTGACATGAGGGAATAAGAAAAAGTCGTTAAGTGACAAATCAGGAGAATATGGGCAATGAGACATTAATTCGATATTTTTATCCTTCAAGTTATCAATAGTTTCACATGCTGTGTGGGAGCTGGCGTTGTCGTGATAAAGAATGATGCACCAATTTTTGTTGTTTTTCCTGATTTCGTTGATGACTTTTGGCAAACAAATTTCTGTATACCATTTAGCGTTAACAGTTTTGCGTTCCTCTAAAGGAATGGTTGCGATATGTCCTGTAAGGTTATAGAAACAAGCAATCATTTTCTTGGAAGTGCTTCATCAGAGAACAACTTTCGTAGGATTCCGTTCAATCGAAAACACCCAAACATTGGATTGTTGTTTAGTTTCCGGCTCATACAAATATATCAAAGTTTCGTCACCTGTAATGATGCTCTATACAGATTTTGCTGTTCCCAATTTGAATTTTTTAAGCATTTCCTTACACCAATTTATATGAACCTCTGTTTGATTTTCTGTCAAATTGTGCAGAATCCATCTGGAATGAATCTTTTTAACAGCTAAATGTTCGTGCAAAATCGAATGTATTGCAGTCTGTGATATGCCAAGGGATGCTTCTATCTCACGATATGTGACATGCCGATCTTCTTCAATCATCTTGCATATAGCATCGATGTTGTTTGTAATCACTACTTCACACTAGTCGTCCTTCACAAGATTCATCACTGACGGACGCACGACCACGACAAAATTCTGCAAATCAATTGTAAACAGTCTTTTCTGATGGTGTTTCATTATCAAAAGTTTCATGAAGTGATACTATGCATTCTTGTCGAGTGAGATCTTTCTTAAAATCATAAAAAATCATCCAACGGAAACCTTCACGAGTTACTTCCCTTTTTTTCACTCACTTTTAAACTTCTTTTCTTTCTTGCTTCTTTTAAACACTCACTGTAAACAAAATATGCAGATGATTTCTAAGATGCCACTGATTCCAAAAAAAAAAATGTGAATTTTACAAATATCCTAAAGACAAATTTCAGTAGCGCCTTCTATTGGTCGTTTGTAAAAACATAAAACACAACCCTCATAGAATGTTCTGGCCTGAACTTTAAACGCTATTTCAAAAATATTTTATAAATCAATTTGGTAATCAATGTCACTACTTTCCTCAAGATTATTACTTCATAAATCAAGTTTTTAAGAGACATTTTTAAGGATTTATTCTTTCAATTATATCTTTATATGATAATTAAAAAAAAAAAAAAAAAAAGATATTACTTTCTGTCTGTGATAAATTTGAATTTAAACTTTATCAATAAAAGGACAGGAGTGACAGAGTTAATGATAGAAGTAATATGCACTTAAAAAGGTATAATTTAGACATTTTAATAATTATAAATAATTTAACAGTTTTATAATATGCAAACAGGTTAAAAAATTTTTGTAATAGAATAAAATATGTGTTTAAAATTAAAGAAATAAATCACCAGAGAATACATTTTGAAATGTAAATCTTTTATGCTTTACTAACACACAGACAAAAAAACTGCTGTTTCTACAGAGTCACTTTCTTATGCTTATTCTTCAGAATACAAATTTTCCTTTTCGGTGGTAAAATTTGAAAAATAGTTTTTCATTATGCTTAAAATTGCTCCACAAAAGACAGAAGTGACAATTTAAACATTGAAAATTTTACTGGAATAAAGTTGGTTATTTTGTTGAAAATGCAATTTGAAACTGTAGAATGACATTATAACATATATTTTACATACAAAAAACTAAATAAATAATAAAATATAGAGTATAATTATCAAAAAACACAAATTACCCACTTATTGTAGAATAACCTATATATAGTAGACTTCCAAAATCCTCCACTTCAAAAATCTACAACTCCAGAAATCTGCACTTCATGATTGATGTAAACAATGAAATTTACAACAAAAATTTCAAAGGAAAAAAAAAAATCAAGATATCACTGTTACTAATGGTGATTCTTTAGAAATTGAACCTAATGCAAGATAGAAAGTTAATGTTAAACAAGAGCCAAGTCTTGGAGATAAATACTTAAATTTTTAAACCACATAATATTTTATGTTTGAACAAAAAAAAAAAAAAAAAAAAAAGATTCCATGAAAAAATTTCTAAGCAATCAAAAAGCTGGTTTTATTCGTATTGCAAAATTATAATAAAATTTGTAAATTTATAATAAGATGTATATTGTATCATATATTCATATAATTAAATTTTATATTTTGTTTTATAGGGCAAATTTTAATTCATTAAAAGAAAAAAAAAATAGGTAAAATTATATATTTTTTACTGTATTAATTACACTTGCCTTCATGCATTTTTAAATATATTTTATATGTTTACATGTATTCACTATCATTTTTAATACATTAAAATTATACTTTAGAAATTAAACAAAAAAATTCTTAAAATCCACCGTCTTTGGGCCCAAGTTGTGCAGATTTCTGGTAGGGTAGTGCATACATAAAATTGATTTGAATCATTAAACTTTAATGTTAATGTAGGAGCAACCTTCCATGAATATGAAATAAATTTAATTAATAAACATTATTTTCTTTATATATTAGAGCAAACATTTAATTTTTTTTTTTTTTTTTTTTTTTTTTTTTTTTACAATTGTACACTGCTTTAAAAAAAGGGGGGGGGGAGAACAAGCTTGATTATTTTACTTTTTATTTAAATACTTAAGAGCTCATTATATTGTAAATTAGTACGATTAAATAAATTCATTATCAAGCATTAAATTTCATAAGTTGTATTTTGCTAAAACTAGTTGGAAGGGGGAGGGGGGAGATTAAAAGTAAAACAAATTTATTTTCTAACCACAGAAGGACTGCAGATTTTTATTAAGGTAATTTAAAGTATTAGCCAAAATTTTTAATATATAAAAAAATCATTTTCATAAAGAAGGGTCTCAAATGAGAATGAAAGAGGTTAAAATAAGAGTAATTTTCACTAAAATATCCAAGAAATTAATGATTCTGGAGGAATTTAGGTGTGTGTGTTGGGGGGGAGGGGGTGTTAAATATTGCCAAAAACACATAATTCTCATTAGTTTTCTAAACAAAAGAACCTTATGACAATAAGTAGATTGTGATGCATCAGTTACTTCGTTAAAAATCAATGTCTAATTTTTTAAAACATACACTTTAAATTGAGGTAATGTTATCAAATATAAACCAAATAATTTACTTTTAATTAAATTTATTTTTAATACAATGATATACAAAAAGAATTATATAGTAATTGGAAATTATACAGATTTAACCTTTGACATTGTTCTCAGATTTAGATTGCCCCCACTTCATGCTATGAATGTTTCGTTTTAAATCAATTACACAGGTCTGCAACGGAAAATGCAGGTGATGTGAGTGAAGAAAATGGAGCGCTATTTCATCAAGACATCAAAGAAATATAGAGGAGGTACCAGGGACTGTAAACATGTTAGCAGATTATTGTTGGACGGTGCATAGAGAATCTCCCCCCACTCCTGAATACTCCCAAGAAAAAAGCTGTAAATGGAGCTCCGGTGGTAATGTGTAAATAATAGTCTGCTTTAATATGTTTTATACATATACATGAATAGTTTTGAATCTGTTATAGCCTCTGTGTAAATTGTTCCAATCTTCATCCTTACTTTGGGAAAAACCCTTAAGTGATAGGAAGAAAATATAAGTATTTCTGAATTCAGAGTAAAAAAACAAATTAGAGACACCCAAAGCACAAAAAAAAGTACGCTTTTGCAGACCTGTGTTATCAGTATATTTGCATAAATTTGTTAAAGCAATATGTTCTCCCTTTTTTTTTTTTTTTTTTTTTTTTTTTTTTTTTTTTTAAAGCTGTGTACATTTTTAAAAATTTTGAATTTTAATAATAAAGTAATTTACGAATTACATTAGGACTTACTGGGAAGCTTTTTTAAATATTAATTTTTGGAGAATAACATGAACTTTACATATTGTACACTCATAGTTATTGAAAGTATCATTAAAATAACATTTTTCATATAAATTATAATTTACAGATTGAATGATTGAACTAGCATCTGTTAACATTTATTTTTATTTCCTCTAAAAGTTTCTTTCTTTTTTTAACTAAATCCTCGTTCTTTAAGTTGATGATCTCAGCAAAATCTATATTTGGATAGGGAGTCTGTAAAAAAAAAAAGTAAACTAATTTATTTCCAAGTATTAGTTTTTATAATATATTTTATTAAAACTAGACAAAATATCGATATTTTATTGAGTATAAAATTATTATTCTTTTTTTTTTTTTAATGTATTTAAAGGAAAGGCTGTAAGTGATTTAAAATTCAAATTAGATTATTACTGTGTTGTATAAATTCAAATTCAAATCTAATTTAAACTCAGGGAGAAAAAATAAAACTTCGTGAAACAATAAGAGAAATTATTTATTGGCAAAACAGAACAACTTTATTTTAAAATAACAGTTACTATAGTTGTATTACTATATGAAGAATGAATAAGCTTTTTAAAGTTAGTTATAAAAAAACATTCAATGTAAGTAACATTTAGTTATTATACTAGAATACATTTTCAGCTTTAAATGGTTATTTTATAAAATTAAAACATTGTTTTTTTTTTCTTCTTCTTCTAGATTTAATTTTTATTTTTTCTTCTAAATAATGACAAAGGATCAGTTCAGCTCAGAAAATCTAATACAATACAACATTAGTATGTACCAGCTTAAATTAAAAATTTTTAAAACATAGAACCTTAATTCTTCATGTTAATTTACCGACTAGTTTCGCATGGGATGTCCCAGCTTGTTCTCCAGCGATATGGTGTTTGAAGTTATGATGATCCTAAAAACAGTAAAACACCCTTCAAGTATAAAATTAACGTCATCCAGGCCTATATTAATCGCGCTATTATAATTTGTAAAGATCCCAAAATCCTTAAAAACGAATTTAAAAATATTAAAAAGTTCGCCCAAAAAGCCAGATATTCAGATAAATTAATAAATAATTTATACAGAAAACATTTAAGAAGTTTAAATCAAATTAACAATTTTCAAAAACCATCACTCAAATTCACCACTTCAAATCATTATGATCGCGGAGTTTCAAACAAGATTTAAAAAGTTGCAGCTAAACATAGTATAAATATACCTATTAAGACAAATCCGAACATCTTTCAGCTGATTAGGAGTGACAAGGACCATATTAACCCATTGGAAACAGCTGGTATATATAAAATCCTTTATAATGACAGCCACAGTAAAGAAATGTGTTATATTGGAAAAACTAAAATAAAAATTAAAACACGCATAAAAGAACATAGTCACGACATTGCAACCGGGAAAATAACCACTGCTTTAACGAAAATAAATAGACAAAAATATAAATATTAAATTTGAGCATGTAAGAAAAATAGCAAATTATCAAAACCACAATTATGCAGCGGTTAGAAAGTCTGTTGAAATATTATCCAATTTTAATAATTGCATTGCAATGTCAACGATGGGGCACTACTCGACCGTCAGTGGTGCCGAGTCTTTAAAAGTGGTGAAGCTAGAGGGAAACGTCAGTTTCGTCGAACTTCGAACACCATATCGGCGGAGAACAAGCTGGGGTGCCCCATGCGAAACTAGTCGGCAAGTTAACATGAAGAATTAAGGTTGTATGTTTTAAAAAAATTTAATTTAAATATTTACTTCATGGTTTGGTTTATTGTAATGTACCAGCTTGTTTGTTACAAAATTAATAATCTTATTTAAAAAAAAAAAAAAAAAAAAAAAAAAAAAAAAGACATACATTCTGAAAATAAATAAAAACTTTATAAACAAAGAGTAAGGACTTTAAAAACACTCCAGAAAATTGTTTAAAATTAAAGTAGAGCAGAGTGGGTTTTTATGTTTCACTATAGTTATGAATTGGGCAATTTGCAACTGTCTGGGACTCCCCCTAGGGAATTTCCAGAAACATGCCATCACAATTTTGATGGAAGGGATTGCTTTCCCGCGTCAGGGATCCCATTTCTAAATAAAATACTAATTTAACAGTTTCTTTCTTTTTTTCTTTTATTTACCCCATGGTCTTTTTTTTTTTCTTTTAATATAAAAATTTCATAACAATGTCTATGACAGAATATAGGTTAGTTTATTTTTAATAAGATATGCATTTTGAAAATTCTTCAATTAGCTATAAGGGACTACAACGATGTAAGTAAAAAAAGAAAAAAATTAATTTTCTAATTTAAGACTACTTAAAAACTATAATGAAAGGGAAAAAAAAAATGAATTGGTGAAACAAAAAAGAATATGTCATTTTGCTTATATTATGTCACTACTTACATCTACATCACATCAGTAAAATTGCTATAGAAACTAATTAATTTTAATTTAAGTTTGGTTTGGTTTCAATAGCAATTTTACTCATTCATACTTCACTTGTTAGTGACATTCAAGTAAATGAAAGTTTGGAGGACTGAAAATCATAAAATGCCTTGGTTCCTACATTGATTTAAATGTGTGGGACACATTCTAGCTATGCTAGACTCAGGTGTGATGGTACTACTGGTACAAAATAACACTTCCTCTAAATCAAAATACATACTGGGTGATCCAAAAGTCAGGACAAACTTTAAAAATGAATAATTCGAAAACGAATCAAGATACAAAGATACGGTTTGGACAAAACGGATGGAAAAGAAGCCGGGTTTTGTGTGGCAAAGAAACAAAAATAGTTCTGTTGACGACCAATAGATGACGCTGTCGGATTTCTGATGTAGGATTATGCAAAGCAACAAACGACACAAAAAGGAGCAACTGCGGCAGGTAATGGTTGTCGAAGCTTACATGCATCGAAATATCGCATTCTCAGTCGCTACTTTAATCACGCATGGCCTCCAAGATCTCCCGATCTGACACCCTGTGACTTTTGGCTGTGGGGATTCTTGAAGTCAAAAATGTACCGCGACCAACCGAAATCACTAGCAGCACTGAAATATGACATCCGCCAAAATGTGTCTGCCATAACGCAAGAAATGCTACCAAATCCTGTGAACGGTGTGGTGAATCGTCTCACAGCTGTACTTCTGAATGATGGACAGCACATTGAGCAGTTATTGGGGTAGTACTAATTAACTGTAATTAAGCTGACTTGTAAGTTATCAACACTTTTTTCATTTGTAAATCATCTTTTGGTGAAATAAAACACTATAGCGCCATCTGTTAGTCGCCAACAGAACTAATTTTTTTTTTCGTTGCCACACAAAACCCGGTTTCTTTTTCATCCGTTTGGTGAAAACCATATCTTTGTATCTTGATTCGTTTTCGAATTATTCATTTTTAAAGTTTGTCCTGACTTTTGGATCACCCGGTATATTAACACCAGCTGTAACTCAGGTGGCATGGTACTGGTAACCTAGAAAGTGCATCCACTATACCAGGAATTGTGGTACGAACAAAAGATAAAAATAGTCACTAATATCAACATTATAGATTTAATTATATCTGTGCCCCGAAGGTAAAGAACATCATTTTGTGAAAGTTACCACCATGACTTTGTGTTGTAATGAAATACATTTGCCATGAATAAAGAAAATGGCTATGGTTTTATTTTCCACTGTCTTATCTCTTTTACAGTAACTAGACATTAGTGCTTAAGCTTAGTGACTATATATAAAGCAAACAATGCACATAAAGAACATGGTGTTAACTCTCTTCACAAAATGGACATGGTGCCCTTTACCTCCGGAATACAGATATATAATAGGATATTAAAAGTAAAAATAGTCTATCCTTCTAGCAGTCTTCGAAGGACTTATAAGTATAAAACACAAAGTAAGAGAGGGTGTTTCTAAGACACATAACAGCTACAGATAGAATTTATGCTGGCCTATGGTACTGACTTTTTTCCTAAATCATCAGAGTAAAGAAATTTCAGAGTGCTTAAGACTGGCTGTGGTTCAATGCTAAAATTTTAATAATAAATAAATAAAAAACAGCAACCATAAATGATCTTGTAGTCATTTCATAGTACCTAGGTGCATATTAACCCTTTATCTACTGACGGTACTTTAAAGTACCATTACTTTAAAAAGAGTATAAAATAGAATTTATAGAAGAAATTTCAAATATATTTATAAGAAGGGAACAGACGTACCTCCCTTTAATTTCACTACAAAGCATTAGACAATACATAAAGCCATTTTTGTTCCATAAGAGATTTTATGGAGTACACTTGCTATTTTTGCTTGATATTTTTCAGGATCTTCATGTGTGTTATAATTAATTCCTATATTATTTCAAGAATATCCTACTAATCTTAGAAAAAATATGAGGAGCATAAAGAGTAAATATTTCTCTACACTTTTTTTCATGTCGAAATAATTTTTTCGACCTCTATGTACCAGTGGTACACTAAAGTATGACCCCACAAAATTCTCCTTAATTATTATGACGAGGTGATGTGCATAATTTTTAACATATATATTTTCAAATAATGCACTTTAGTAACTAAAAATATATGTTTCAAACACAATTTTTGTCTGTATCATAATGCAGTAGATAAAGGGTTAATACATCACACATAAATAAAATAGGTTTACGAATTGCTTTTTTAAGCTTTTCTTGTTTCTTTTTTTGGATAACTACTACAGAAAATTTCTGGCTCTTCTACTGGTGTTACTATATGTATTTTGATTGAGGGGAAGTGTTATTTTGTATTTTTTGTTTAGCTTTACAGCTATATTCTTATATGCACATATTAGCAGTACCTAAATGAATTTTGATTTATAGGAAGTGCTATTATATGAAATTAAAATTTAGAAAATATTTAATCTAATATTACTACTTTTTTTTTTTTGTGTTGTTGTTGTTTGGCAACCTCTTCATTGTGGTTAAGTACCATGTAATGATATGTGCTTGTGAATTCTCCCTTTAATAATAATACCTAAAAAGTATTTAGTAATTAGTGACTTGTTTTAATCATTATTTAACTCTACTTCATTGACAATTTTCACAGTAAAACTACTACTATTATGCAATAAAGTAGGAGGTGGTTGATAATTTGGCAGAAAAAATACATGTAGCAATGACACACAGCCTTCAAAAATTGATGTAAGGTTGTTCTGCCTCCTGTGGAGGAGAAGAAACAAAGGCGACCAACATGAAGATCCTATAGTGGTCGAAAGTATTTTAAATCAGTTTAGGTATTAGTGATTTTATAACTGATATTTATCTCTATGAAATAGTTATATCATAATCATCGTAATCAATTTCAGAATTATCAATCCACTTCAAGATGGAGGCCTCTCCTAGGTAATTTCAATCTGCTCTGTTTTCTGCATTTCTTCTCCATACTGCTCCTCCAAACTTGACAATCTGAACTCTTCAACAACACTGTGGTCTCTTCATTATTTTCTTATATCTCAGTATCCAAAATCGGACTTTGGTGGTCCATCTAATATTCTATCCTCTGGCAAAGTGACCAGCCTAGCTCCATTTTAAGTTCTTTACTCTACAAATGACATCATTAACTTTGTTTTCCTCCACCTTAATCCATTTGTTTTGCTTTCTGTCTCTTCGAGTGAATCATATCATGCATCTTTGTATGCTTCTCTGGGTTGTTTGAAGCTTTTGTATAGTTTTACATGCTAATGTCCAAGTTTATGAAGCTTAAGTAAATACAGGCAAAATATACTGATAAAAAACATTTCAAACATATTGGGAGGTCACTTTTAAACACAGCGCTATTTCTTTCGAAATCTCTTTATGCAAGTTTAACTCTGCTGTTAATTTCTTCCGTGATGTTTACATCCATCGCAACGACTTCTCCGGGATAAGTATAACTGCATACCACTTTCTAATACATCCATATCAACAGTGACTTTCAGTGGAGAAACAATGAATCTGACATAATTTTTGTCTTACTGGGATTCATTTTCAATCAAACAAGCTTGCTTTCTTTGTACAATTCTTGAAGAATTTCTTGCAAATCCTGTAAATGTACAAAAATTATGAAGAAGATTTTTTTTTCTTAATTTTGCTGAAGAAAGTAGGGTTTTTTTAATACAGTATTTTGCCAATTTCGTTAATGAAAAAAATAGTTTGCTTGAATTCCCACAGATACATAAGACATTTAGTGATATCTGTAGATTTTCCAGAATACATAAGACATTTAGTGATATCTGTACACTTTTACAATTGGAATCTTATAAAAGACGGTATCCAAGCACAATAATAAGTGTAAGAAATAAAGACATAAATAAAAAGAAATATATCACTAGTAAAACTACAAATAAACTTAAGGTTAAGAAAAAAAAAAAAATTAAGGCCCTGATGGCCTGGCTCAACCAGAGATTGAAAATCCCCATCCTTACTATTCTTGCCACTATATCCGAAAGTTGTTATTTTAAGTAACTCACCAGTGGCTGCTATATCATTTTTAGCTTACACAATTCTTTTGCTGCAGATTACCAAAGTAAATATTTTTCTCATCTGAATTTTTAAAGAAACTTTTTTTTAATTATACAATTTTTGTGAAGGACCCGTCATTGGATACAAATTTTCTCTAGATATAATTTTGAAAATATAATTTTTCCATTAGTTAATTAAAGATTTTTTTTTTTCTTTTAATGGCTGCTTGACAAATAAGATATAATAGTTTTGCATTCAATTGCCAAAATGCAAAGCTAATTCAATGCTGATAAAGTAAAACAAAAATCATTTAATATCAACTCCTAGTTGAAACGATAATTATTTCACCACTAATTGATAAAATATAAACTTTTTTCAAAATTGATTTACAATATATGTGATTATTTCGTCACAAATTCACAAACATTGTCCGTGTTTAATGTCTGATTTCTGAAATATGACTTTTTTTTTTTTATATAGATAATTTCTAAAATGCATTTTTTTTTTTTCCCCAGATGTTTCATCATTTTACATTAAATTGCTAAAATACACAATTTCCATGTAGTCGATTAATAAAATTCATGCATATAAAAGTCACAAGAAAACAAAATTGTTGAGTTACTTGATTATTATTTTTTTTTTTTGTTGTTAGTTTTCCCTTTTAGCCATCATGCAGGAAATGGATATTTTCAGGTTTACATGCAATTTTTAGCAACAGAAGCACACAGTTAAGGGAAGCACCTGTAACAACTTTACTCCTCTCCTAAAGTGTAGTAAAATTTAAAAGAAAATTTAGAGACGTAACAACAGCCTTAATACTCTTCTAAAGTGTAGTAAAATTTAGAAGAGAATTTAAAATGTGAGATTTATGCTGGGGTGTTTATATATTTTATTTTGTAAAATCTTTTACTGTGCTGTGATCAAACAAAATTAATTAATCCTTAAAAATTTTAAATAACTATCAAATAAAAAAGTTAGAGGCTATTTTGGTTGCATCAGTTTACAATCAATATTCAAACCAAAAACTTCTTCACACACCATAAAACTAACGAAAACACTGCCGGTTTCGAAAGGACGTGGCCTTCCTTCCTCAGGTGCAAACACGTGCGACTGCCTTGGCGGCAAAAGCAAGACTGAAAGCAGGACGAAACCCAAAGGTGGAGGAGCAACACAGCCAACCAATAGGAAGCAGACAACAAAACCAAACGGGAGAACACAACAAAAAACGAGAAACAAGAGAACAAACACAAAAACTGGAAGGAGGGGGTTTAAAAATAATTAAATTATATATCTTGAATATATTTTCATGTAAATACCTAAAATTAACTAATTAATTTTTTTTTAAATTTATGTTTATTAATTTAAATAATATTTATTTTATTTCTTTAATAATTATCTATTTTATTAATGTAATTATTTATTTTTAAAATAAATAAAATATTTATTTAATAATTTTTTAAATAAATTAATAAAAATAAATAACAATTAAATTAATAAAATTAAAAAATATAAACTAAATTAATTAATGTTAGGTATTTACATGAAAATATATTCCTTATGCATAATTTATTTATTTTTAAACCCCTTCCCTCCAGTTTTTGTGTTAGTTCTTTTGTTTCCCGCTTTTTGGTATGTTCCCCCTGTTTGGTTTTGCTGCCTGCTTCCTATTGGTTGGCTGTGTTGCTCCTCCACCTTTGGGTTTCGCCCTGCTTTCAGTCTTGCTTTTGCTGCCAAGGCAGCCGCACGTGTTTGCACCTGAGAAGAAAGGCCACGTCCTTTCAAAACCGGTAGTGTTTTCGTTAGTTTTATGGTGTGTGAAGAAGTTTTTAGTTTGAATATCAACATAATAGTACAGTAAAACCTCTCTAAGTTGGACACCTATGGTTCCAAGAAAAAGTGTCCAACTTAGAGAGGTGCCCAACTTACAGGGGTTAGACATAATGTTAATGGATACATTCCGTTCCGAGAAAAAGCGTCCAACTTAGAGGGGTGTCCAACTTGAGAGGTTTCACTGTATTACAAAAATTTTGTTTTGAAAAAGAAACATATTAACTTTATGTGTATAGCAAAATTTATGTTAAAAACTTGTTAGGAAACAATACAGGAAACAACTCTACTAAGGTTTGGAAATAAGTAAAAAAATACAAACCAAAATGTATGTTTGGAAGTATAACAGAGTGTATACTCCACAATCCCACGTATTAGGTTGTTGTGGGCAAAAGGGGAGTATATTTTCAAACTCTTCAAATAGGTGACAGGTGATTCCTTTCTTTTCTTCCCATTCTTTCACTAAATATCTGAAATTCCAATGAATAGATATGTAATAAAATATTTTTAGATTAATTATGTTGATATGATTAAATAAATATATGTTTATACCTAGGATCCATGCCGGGAAGATAATTCAGTGACATTTGTTACCAAATCATCAACAAATATCACCAATATAAATAATCATTAGAATATATCAATAAGGAAAAAAAAAATCAATGTAGTCAGGAATAATTCTAGTTTTTATATTTTTTAAATTTTCACAACTAAAAAGGTTTTTATGTCCTGCAAATGTAGTGTGATTATAATTAAAATTTCATTTATAAAAGACTTTACCAAAGGTGTATTGGTAAGAATGACTTTTAATTTGACCTAAATATTGAAAAAAAGAAATGTGGCTTTGACTGATATAAAGATAAAATAATCCATAGAGTTATCAACAGACAACGTTGCACACATCATAATATGCAAATTAAAAGGCCCAATAAATCACATCTGGACTCTGTCAATGAAGAACGTGAATAATTAAGTTATGCTTGTGAATAATTAAGATTTAGTGAATAGTGGCAGTCAGGTTGATCTGTCGGTAGAGTTTTGGCCTATTACATAAAAAAAAAACACAGATTAAAATTAACTGAGCTTTTCTTCTAAATTATGTTAGTCTGTTTGTGAAAATAATGTCTAGTCACTAATTGCCTTGCAGAAGTATTGGGCACTGATAAGTAATGCTGTTGTTTGAATGTATGAATCATCTTTTGTAGACATCAAAGGGACTATTTTATCTTATGTGAAATATGGTAGAACATGCAAGGGTAGACATCAGTGGAAGATATATATCTAGTATTATGGGAAGAGACATGCAGTGAAATAGAAACCTGCATTGCATAAAAAATTGTCTTGGTTTAAATGTGCCAATCAGCCCTATTCTAAATTAGGCTATATTTGATTAAAATTATAAAAATTTTAATTTATCATTATTATCTTGTAATATCTGAGTTAAAAATAATAATTCATCCATAAGTATATGTCATTATTTGTGGAATAGATGAATATTTCCATCTTTAAAATGAGTGAATAAGTACTGGTCAGATATCACCTGGACAGCTCAGTTAGCAGAATATTGGTGCATTACACTAAGGACTCAGATTCGACAGCTGATTTAATCACTTTTCACTTTCATGAAAATTTTAAAATTCCATCTAAAAATATTACATTTGATCAGTTATAAAACCTTTAAAAAAAAAAAAAAAAAAAAGATATTAAGAAAACTGTTTAAAATCTTGTTTCCAATGCTGCAAAATTTGAAATTCAAAAATTTCAAATGAAATACATTCATTCTACGATATATATGGGTCATTGGCATTCGAATCCTAATCAGGACTAGATTATGGCACGGGCCCATGGGGCACTGGCCCAGGGCCTCCAAATTTAGGAGGCCTCATTTCCAAAAATTGAGAAGTAATGGTACAAATTTTTTCATTATACGTCTATTAAAAACAAAAATGGATTAGATTTTTCTTTCTATATTTTATTAGAGAGCTTAAATAACTATTAAATTTTGTGACTGATTTCCTAAACATTGGCTGATCTATGTGCTTCAGTTTTTCATTTGTCTTGAACATAAATAATGATTTTGTTATAGGTTGCTAAAAAAATGAAGAAATAGAAGGTATAATTAAATGGAAAATTTAAAAAATACACTATTTTTGTTTTTGAGAATGGGTCCTTTTGGCGAGCTCTTACAGGGTAAGGGGGCCTCTAAATAGCATCAGTGCCCCAGGTCTTCAAAAAGCATAGTTGGGCCCTGATCCTAATGATTAAGTAGGATTAGTTTTATTCTGAGCAAGCAACATTAGGCACGGTTTCGAACATAGCATACTTAACACTGTCGCAGATGAGCTGAATTCTAAGCATCATAATGTGTTGTGTGCTACCATCTAATATACAAACGATTTAAAACAAAAAAAGTAAATCTTACAGTGTAATCTTAAGCATTTTTCTTTTTTACATCTGTACATAATCTGATTTACAAAGTTCATTTTTTATTTATTATTTTCACAGGTTAAGTTACACTACTTATTTTTAGTCATTTAATGTGATATTTTTTAATTATATGTAGTTATTTATATTCACGTGTATCTTTTATAAATATATAATATTTCAAATATTTTCAAAAACAAATTAATATGAAGTCTATTATTGCAGATTTAGCATTTGAATATTTAATTGGAGATTAAAAAGGTTGCTTACCAAGTATTAGTTAATTAGGTTAAAAACCAAAATAAAATAAGTAATATAAAGACAAAAATGCACATACTTAATGCACAAAAAAATGCAGCAAATAGAAGATATGTAAATATAATTATAAAGTAAAATGTAGACAAGAAACTTAAAAAGGAAAGTAGATAGAAAATACTAAAAAACATTGAGGAAATTGTCATTGGAGCTTCTCAATACAGGGTGGAAACAGTAAGATGTTTCATGATCTGCTAGAAAAAAAAAAAGTATCTTAACTCCAAACATCTTACCAAAAGAAAAGAACCAAACCACTGCAATTCAGAATACAAAATGAAATTCCTTTAGATATCAAAGAAAAAAAAATACTCAAAAAAAAAAAAAAAAAGAAACATATAAATATAAAAAGTTTTCAAAAACGAACTTTATAATAAATGAAATAATCAATATCTTGAATTAGTATTAAAACAAGCAAAAATTGCTTTGAGATATTAATTAGTTAATTTATTGATAAGTTTAGTTTTTCACTCTTTTTGTGTGTTTTTATATTTAGATAATTCATGGTGCATTTTTAAAAAATAAATTCCTTTGTATCTAAATGCTTTTTTGTTTTGTATTTTGAACTGCAGTGGTTGGGTTCTTTTCTCTTGGTAAGATGTTGGAACTTGGAACTGAGCTACTTTTTATTATTATTATATATATTACTAGTAGCTTTTGAAACATCCTACTGTTTGTACTCTGCATTGAGGGTCATTCCGAACGATGCTCTCAGTGCATTTTGTGTTATTCAAGATTTTCTGTCTGATTTCATTTTTAAGTTTTTTGCCTGCATTTATTTTCAAATTTATATATAAGAAACCATGTGATAGAGCAACTTCATATAACTGCAACCATTAAAACAAATATTAAAATCTTTTACTTTAAATAATATTAAAAAATATATAAAAAAAAAACTGTATTTAAATTTTAGATTGAAGTTAGTATACAAAAATGAGTATCGCTGGGCTATTGCTGCACATCATGCTGTGCTTAGAAATGGAACTTAGTTCTAAAAGAGATGCGTGAATAAATACTATGCATTGATAGGTTTGAAAGGGGTTAAAACTACAAATCGCTTATTGGGGCTAAAAACATAAGCATATAATACATAAAAAGTGTTAAAGCGAATGCTATTACAAAAATAAACTTACTCTTTAAAACAAGCAAAAATTGCTTCATGATAATCTTGAAGATAATCTTTTTTGGAGTCAAACAGAATAATTTTTCTAAAAAATAATAATATTCCTTCTTTAGAATGGTTTAAAAAAAAAAAAAAAAAAAAAAAAAAAAAATTCATCAACTAAACAAAACCAACTTAAAAACATACAATATTGTACAATGTAAAAATTCAAGGGAAACTTTTTGTTTACACTCATTGATAATACAATGACAAATGTATAAAATGAAAATAATAAATATACTGGATCAACTGCAATGCACAATCTTTTATGCATACTATAAGGAACTGGTTCATATACATATATAAATGATGGTGTTTTTGCAGTGCTATTATAAATGAAGAGAAGTCATTTGGAGTAACTAATGATCCTTTGTTGAAGCTTATAATTAAGTTTTGCCATCATTAAGTATTCTGAACAGAAAATCACCCTGTCGCCTTTCAAACGCGTGGCCTAACTATTGTGGCGACGCTATTCAGTCGGAAGGCTTTCTTTATCTACAGGGCAAACATATTTTAAGTAAAAAGTATGTAGTCAAATGGCCTATTTTGGCCCCCAGTGATGAAAGTTTGGCTCCAAAGCCAAAAAAAAAAAAAAAAACGTGAGATTTCACCGATGAAGTGAAAACTGAATAATTAGAGGTATAGTTAATCATTTATTGAAATTATTTTTCAAAAATGTACAGTATTAAAAAGAATTTAAGATTGAAAAGACTACTACTATTATAAATAATTCATATTCATTTTACAATCCCACGTTTAAAATAACTCTCATTATGTATATTTATACGAAATTTTGTCTTACACTGCCATATTAAAAATTTAGGAAAAATGCGATCACAGCGCCACCTGTTAAACAATTGTTCCACAAATCTAACCAGCACCAGTTTATGTCAGGGTTCAACAAAATACCAAGTTTGGTTAAATTTCGTTCATTGGTTCGTGAGTTACAGCGTCCACAAAATTTGTGATATGCACACACATTTTCTAAAAACAGTCAAATCGTGTTAAAGAAATCCCAAACCGTGTAAATTCATCGAAAATTTTCACGAATCCAATACTTTCTCTATATGTATAAAAGTAAAAGAGTTAAATCTTTCTCGTAAATATTTTGTTTACAATAACTTAATAACATTAAAAAAGTAGAATTGCTTAACATCTGTACATTTGATTTCAAATATTTCTAAGATAATGGAAAAAGCACAAACAGGAAACAAATCTTCTTGCTTGTTTTCATTCTGTAAGATTTGAAAACAGACTTCAACAATGTATCAGGTGTTGACATATGAGAATAGTGTATCGAGATAGTAAAGTGCATTGAACTGTTTATCTCTAATCTCAAGAGTATAAATACTGACCAATCACAGCAGTTACTACTGAATCAAATTAAATATATGACATTTATAATTTACAGTACTGGTTACCATAACAGTTACCACTGGTACCAGTAACATCCACACACAACACACATAAAAATTACAATATAACAACTTGATTCTTGTTTGCGAGTTGCAAAGCCTGTCAACATCTATATACACAGAAACATATCACAAATGTATCAGAAAACTATACAGAATTTATATTAACATTTGTGATAGTTAGATCATTTCACTACTTAATCCTTTATTTACCACATTCTGAAATAAATAAAAATTTTATTTCAGATGTATTTTTTTAGTTACTTGATTGTAATTTTTAAGGGTATAAGTAATGAAAATTATGCCTATCACTTTATCAGAGTAATTAATAAGGATTTAGTAAAGTGTTTCTAGTGTACAAATGGTACATAGAAATCAGAAAAAAGCTCAGGATCCTGATTTATGCGTATCTGTTGCTTGGCTTCTACTATGCTTAATAGATCATCTTTATTATATATATATATATATATATATATATATATATATATATATATATTACAATATTTTTATTTCTCTAAGATTGCTGGCAGATTCCTGAGGTAATATATAAATTAATTATAATGCAAGTGAAGACCATAGAAAATGACAAACGAAAACCACGAAAACACACTATAAAATTTTTTTCTTGAATGAAAAAAGGCTTTATATAGTGTAAAGTGTCATATAGGCAGATCAAAGTGAAGTATATATGTTCGATCTACCTAATTACCTTTGACCTCCCTTTTATAAATTCTATTTTATATGGTTTTTACTCTAATGGTATTTAAAAGTACCATCGGTAGATAAAAAGTTAATGATACAGAGCAATTGCATGTATTAATTTATTTACTCAATTTATTATTCCCCTTATATACTTATTGTAATAGCTAAATCTTCAATGAAAAATATTAGTAAATTCCTGTTATATGTATAAATAACAGGAACTATCTTAAAGGTTCAAGAGCATTTTATCAATTTGCCAAATTTCAAATAAACATTCTTTCATAAATCTTGCTAAACTTTTAAACGGTATTAATACATTCTTAAGAAAACATAGTTATTGCCTATCACCAATGAATCAGTTAAGTCACTGAAGATTTAGATGCTAGAAAATTTAGAAGCCCTAAAGATTTTTTCACAGTAGCTTCAAATATTTTCCCTAGCATCAGTATCTATGCCATATTTTGGTTTTCCTTCAGAATTTATTTCCAAATTACTTAAACCACATAATATTTTTACTGCTTTCCGGCCAATTAAACAATTAAAAAACGTCCCTTTAAATTTTAAACCCATAACCCCTTCTCTGGATTTAACTGGTGTAATATATTTAATTCCTTGTAAAAATTGCAAATATGTTTATATTGGTGAAACTGGCCGTGCAGCAAAAATTAGACTACAAGAACACAGACGATCTTTTAAAAATTGCAATCAAAATTCTAAAATTGTAATCCATTCAATAGAAACCGATCATATTCCTGACTTCGATAATATAAAAATTCTAAATTCTGGTTTCATAATTATAAATCGCGTATTTTCTTTGAGAGCTGGCACACTGCCAAGCATCTCCACACTATCAATGAAGCATGCGCACTGGCTCCTCAATATTCAGTACTCCTTTAAATTCCTTGAGTGTTCATGTGATGTTTGCATATTGTGTTGTAATTACTGATGAGGAAACCCGGACGGGTTTCGAAACGTCTGATTTTAATTGTTTTTATATGTAATTTTTGTTTTTTAAATGTATTTTAACTTAAAAATTTTTGTCTCATAAATAAAACGTTTTTACTTTTAATATATATAATTGAGACGGTTTGATGCTTGTGTACGTTAATCTTGTAACAAATCTGCGTCTGTGTGGGCAACCAAAAGTAATGATTTGTCAGTTTCAAATAAAGAACAATTATTAAATTTAAAAGAGACAATTTGAAGAATATATTTAATTATAGCTTATGAAATATATTTTCAAAAATTATATTTCAAGAAATATTTCAGTTGGATGCAATGGGAATTTAATGAGGAGAAAGTTGCTTATTTTAATGCTATTTTTCTCAGATAAAAGAAATTATGTTCACTTGACCAAAGCACAAATGCTGAACTCTTATCATGAACTCTAAAATATCTTTTATTATTGTTCTAGGTTATTGGAGAGGAGTAAAATATTATAGCTTCCTTTATGAATGCGAGAACTCCAAGACTGTTTGGCTTTGCTACATTTTACATAGTCAAGTACCAGACTAAGAAAAAAAGTCTTTTCCTCAAAGCCTTTGATTCGTAGAAAAGAGATGCTACAGAATTTTGGTAGTCCTTTCACACACAAATCAGAAATATGTAGTTTCACAAAATTTGCAGCTTTTAACTTCTTCATGTTGAGGCTAGTCTATGTCCATGGAGGTGGTTCATAAAGAGTTAGATACAATTAAAAGATATGAACTTGTATTTAATGGCTACAATTATTGTTAGGGATTTCATTTATCTTTTCTACAGAAGGACAAAAATGCCATTCTGTACAATCTGTTTATTCCTTAAAATGAGGTAGCAAAATTAAGTAAATTTTAATAGGACAGTAAGAAATTTCTAACAGTTTGAAAAATTTAATTATAACATTCTTTGACATGTAGTTGTTCAATATTTCCATAAATAAGATATCATAAAAATACTGTTTATTCTTTGCAAAATCATTGTTGCATGAAAGTGTAATTGTTAATTTCATATTTATTCTATGCAACGATTATGCATTAAAGTTTAAATAAAGTATAACTACAATCATTACCATTGCAAATATACTTTGAAGTAAGATGTACAAATATTCATATTGAGTTTTTTCGATTTATATTTCAGAAATAGAAAAAAGCATAATTTACTATGGGTAAACCTACATACCTTCGTAATTATAACACATCTTTCCTAGAGAGAATTAACATACATATTTACAATTCAAACTAACAATTCAATAGTTAAGAACTCAATATAAAAAACTTTTGGCTGTTATGGCTAATAACAATATTAACTAAAGTGCAGATTAAAATAAATTATTGAAATAAAAAATCTATTTAAGACATGCTTGATTTTATTCAGTTCAGAATTATTAATTGCGAGATTACTAACTGTAAAATGAAATGAATTTGAGAACAACCTTTAAATTTTAATTATACTTTCAACGCTAATAAAGTATATAAACAAGATAATTTAATTATTTTTGCAATATATTTATCAATACGAAAATTACACTGTTTGTTTTTACTGTTAAATAATTAACATGATGTTTAAGTAGAATGCTCAACAGGCAATAGAAATCAGTTAACTAATAAAAAGAAAATGTAAATTTAGTGATTTTTTGTATCATTTTAAAACTAAAATAATTCTAAACATTATGTATAGAGATTCTAAAATCATAGTTGTCAAGTCTTCCGATTTTAGCAGGCGACACCATACCAGAATTTTTTTTCAACAATTTTATTTAATTATAGAAAAATAATATCACAGATTTCTATTAAAAAATAGTAGTAATTCGAAAATATTGGCAAGTATGTAAATATATATGTAAGTACGCAGTACGGAACATGTTGGGCATAATGGTATCCTCTAGTGAAATGAAAAGTATTGATAACATACTTCCACAAATTTCCATGATTATAGAAGATTTTTGAATAGATACTGAAAAAAGTAATTTTTTTTAAATTTAATTTTAAATACTTTTATGTGAGAATGGTTATTTCTTACTGTTAACCAATATAGAAAACTTAAAAAGAAAAAAAAAAAAAATGTTAAACAGATTTGTGTTAAAATGTCACATATACCTTCAATGGGTTTACCTTCAATGAAACTATTAGTGTAACAATTATAAGAATGCAAAGTTATCTATATTTTGAGTTTCAATAATTTGGTTGTATAAAATATTTAGAGAAAAAAAAATAATAACTTAAAAAAATATAACATACTGATTCATCGGATCCTTTTCCTTTTCACTGCCTGGGTGATACAATAATAACAGCCAATGTTTTTTTAAGACTATGGGAACGATAATCATATGTAGATTAAATATATCTTGTCTTCTAGTAAAAGATTTTACTTTTTCATATCTTGCCTTCAACTTAAATCTAACAAAAAGAAAAATAACTTTCTATATATATATATATATATATATATAACAAATAAATAAATAAAAAGGAAAAAAAAAATTGAGTTTTTAATAATAATGAAATTTTAAGCATGCAGTTCTCATAATAATAATAATAAAAAGGTGTTCAAAAAAGCTTCACCCCCCCCCCCCCATCAACTTGAATTCCTTTTATTAGGTTTACTGAAAAGTTCTATCTGTTTTGGAAATAAAAAGAAACAATATATTTTACATACCTTTTTATATAGTTTATTTTATAAAATATCATATATGATATTTTATATAATATCGAGATTTTGCATATTATATAAAATCCACATTTTCTTAGTTGTTACCTACCATTTCTGTAGCTTTTCTGTACCTCTTCTTACCTACCATTTCTGTAGTATTTCCCAATTTCTAATAGAATAAATCCCTGTAGTATTCCTGCAATTCTATTAGCTGGTTATGCTCAAAGTCCGACTAACCTCAGTTGAGACCTTCTTTCACTCATTAAATTTCTCTCTTTTCTGAAATCTAAAGATACTAATTTTTACACAGTTAAACTGTAGTCTCATACCCAGGATTAGCAGATTTTTAATGTGTGATAATTTTTGAAGTTTTAAAGGGTCATGTCAAGAATCTCCCGTCAAAACTATTAAAAAACCTATATTTATAATTTAATTGTTATAAATAAAAAATATTATTTATGTACATGAATACAGTTAACTCCCTCTAATATGTAAAACCTTTAATCTGCAATCAATTTTTGGACTTAAAGAATAAAATTTACTGTAGTAAAACCAGCAATGAAAACATTTTTTATTTCATTCTTTTATATGTTTAAAAAAAAAAAAAAAATTGGTTTGTTTTCCCTTTATTAATTTAATCAAATTTTTAATTTTATCTTATCCTGTACATTATATAACACAATGTAACTTTTATTTTATTAACACAATTGATAAAAGCATTGATATTTCTGTTAAGACTAAAAATTGAAAAATTATTCCATACTTCACAGTTAGATAATTTTATTACAGCACTTTTTAAATTTTTTTGAAAAAAATCAAAAGAATGTTATTTCAAGACAAGAAATTATATTTTTGTAAAATATGTAGAATCAAATTTAAGCCTTAAATGCCTGATTATTTTTTGAATCAATTTTAAAATGTTTTATTCTTACCTCTATTAAATAAATCACAGAAAAAAATACTTTAAATCATACAGTACACATTGATTATTAACACTTTCCAACTGTACGTACTTACTGTATAACTTTCAGATTTCTTAGCCTACGTTATCACACAACAGAGAGACAGAAGAACTAAAATTATACAGATAGACTAAATACATTTTTTGTCGCTCTTCTTAAGCATTGTTCGAAATTGTTAAAAATGCTTAATGCAAAAAAAAAAAAAAAAAAAAAAAAAAAACCACAAATTTTAATTCCAATCCTTAATGTATTTGAATATTTTAGTTGGTCCTGTAAATCTGAAAGTTTACCATATCATTCTATACAAAACATTATTTTAGCATATTAACAATAAATTTCCTTTTCTTTATTATTTTTGCAGTAGAAAGTTATTTAAATGTGATTTATAAAAATGTCTGTTCTAAAACAGAATGCACTGGCATCTTCTGGGTGTCCCTGTACACAAACCAGTTGTACAGTGCCTGCTAATACTATTTTTAATAAGAAATATTCCATAGTGAACTTGAATAACATGTATAATTTTTAAAAATTCTGAAAATATTTATGGACTCTGGGGGCGGGCAGGTAGACACACGGACAGTCGAACAGACAGATACACTAATTGAAATCATATTTAGACTTAAAAAGCGCTAGAATGCATTAAAAACGCTTAACGTAAAGGAAAATGCAATTCCAGCAAATTTCCAATAATGACCATTAATGTAAGTGAATATCTTTGTGTGGTCCTGTAAATCTTAATGCTAATCATGCTGTATTCTACAGAAAGCATTCTTTTGTATGTTTGAATCAATACAGAAAACCCTGAACGGGTTAAAATTTGTGACGCAGCACTGTACTTTATGGCTATAAAAATTAGAAATACAGGTCTTAAAAATAATAATATCAAATTTTCAGTGACACTTTGCTATTAAAATATACATAAATTTTCTCAGTCAGGTGTTTTTTTTTTTTTTACTCCCATCCATGAAAACTGTAGTGGTGCTGCAAAAAACATAACAGATTAGCTTTTAATTCTGATCCCATAAAGTCATCCAGTTTGTGAAATTTGAATTTTTTTATTCTTTTTTTATCAGTAAATTAAATTATCAGCTAAAAATTACCAGTAAAATTTGTGATTTCTTTATCCTAATTTGGAGAAAAAATCCTCCTTTGTACCAATTAAATAAATAATAGTGTAAATTTGTACATAACAGTATATAAGGGGTATATAATTATCCACAAGTTTATGTTTATACTGGTAAATAAGTCAGCTAGCCCCTTGTTTAAAAGAAGTTTATTTCATTAGTATTATCACAGTAAGGGTGAATGTAAAGAAAGACTATCCAAAAAGAAACATTTAATGCTCCTAAGTTATTATAGATAATGAGACGATTTAAGTTGTATTATACGTAGCATTGCATAAAATTTACAACAGCAAGTGTTACACATGCAAATTGTGACTATTTACCTTGTGATGAAATTGATAGACAGAGATTTAAGCACATTTATGAATATCAACTGCATTTTTGCATCAATAGCCATAATAAGATTAGTTAAAATCCTTGGATTATTCGCATGCACTTTTTCCTTTATGTAATTTTTCAAGAAAAATAATATGGATTAAAATTAAGATAAAGGTGTGAAGAAATGTCTACACCATAAACTTTCCCATAATTCAGAGTAAGTACCTGATCAAAAAATATTATTTTCTTTGAATGAAGATGTAAAATTCTAACATCTCTTAAGTTTGTCCTTGAAAAAAGAAGTATAAGACTTTAATTACCGTTAGTTTTTTTTTTAATATACCAAAGAAAGAAATTACAGACACAGTGTGTGATCAAATTATTAGATTTTTTTTTTTTTTTTGTCCGATTTTCTAAAAAAAAATATTGAACGAAATGATCTAGAACTCCACACATGCATAGAACATTTAAAAACTCACACTTTTCACATTTGATTTAGTTCACAGGGCAATTAGGGGACCAACCACAAATTGAAGAAGAGCGCAACTACTGTTGATCACTCTGTATCATAAAAAGCTACAAATGACTTGTAATTTTAACATATTGTTGAGCAGGTATTTTTCAGAGTTGAAATTTCTGAAAAATACCCCTTTTCACATGCTCAGCATGTGAAAAGGGGTTTTTCACATGCTGAGTAGGGTAAGGTGGGGTAAGTGGGACCCCTAATCGGCATAATTCGACTTTATCTCAACATAGCACCGGATGTAATAAGCCTAACAACTTAATTTTTTTTTTGTGATTAATTCTCTCATATGTTGTTACTGTACCCATGGCAACCTTAAAACAAATTGGCAAATGATGAATTAAAAAAGAAAAAAAAATTTTTGGTCGTCGGAGTGGCCCACTTGCCCAGCAAGGGGGAGTAAGTGCCCCCCCCCCCGAATATATTTTTACACATAACTGGTAGATATTTGGTGGGGCAAGTGGGACAATACATGATTTTCTGAATCTTAAAAAAAAAAAAAATCATTGAAGTATCTCCATTAGTTCACCCAATAGCAACTTTTTCTGGCACACAGGTAAACGTACATTTTGAAAGTCTCTTGGAAAGTGTTGGTTCATTTAGTTTCAACACAACATCTTGTAGGAATTCATCATGAATGTCATAAGCTTCAGGAAAAAAAAAGGTATTACACATAGTTGTGCCTTTGTGCATGTATTTCATGACAACTGTATCTTCATCGTTTGGACTGTCATTAATAATACCAAGCCAACATAATATTTCTTTTTTGTTTTGCCTTCAAACTGGATAAGGGCATAATCCCCATTTTTAAGTTCTGTGCTAGTGGGTAATAGTTCATCTTCGGAACTTGAATCACTACTGGTGGAGTCATCCAGAGGTAAGTCTACACCATCATCATCTTCAGATTCTGAACTTGAGCTTACCACAGCCTTTCTCCCGCCATTGTGGTAGCCCACTTACCCCAAATGCGGGGCAAGTGGGCCTCCCATTTTTTTTTTTTTTTTAACCTTATTAACATCACAAGAGCATGACACTACAAAAAGATTCTGTGTTTTATACACTTTCAAATTTATAAAGTTTTGGTTTGTATCATGAACGGTTTGGAAGAAAAAAATAATTAGTACGATGGCGCAAATTACGATAGAACTGTAATTTTAAAAATCGTCACAAAAAGGCTTGTAACTTGTTACACACATAAATGAAAATGATATGCTATGATGTTTTCTACATCTATTGGGGTAGACATATAAAAATGTTATAACAGATTTTTTTTGACTCAATAATTGGGGAAATGCCGGGGGGGGGGGGGAGGGTTGGCCCACTTACCCTATTTCATTTTTTAAGATCCAGATATTTTAATCACATTATAAAAGTTCTTTTTGCAAAAAAATCCTTATGAACTTACAAATTTTACTAAATAAATAAAAATATGTTAGAGTAATAAACCTATAAGGCGCTTTTCACACACACACACACACACACAAAAAAACATTTGTAATGTGGTGGAAATTATTGGATCTTCAAATTAAGTACACCGCATATCAAAAAACCCTTATTACATTTCAACTCTGGAAAATACCTAAAATCTAGCTCATTCTTTCACCGATAATTTGCTTAATTTTTAAGCTGTTCAAATGAACTTTTAACAAAAGTTGCCCAATATATCTAGCTTTCAACTTACGCAATAAAAAATTTTCCATCTTTCGCGCATGCACAGTAAAACAATATTTACTATAAATGCTCATATTTGAGCGGATATTACGACATGGGGATTTTATGTTTCTGAAATACTTTGTCAGTTTTCTGCAAGTTTTATGGAAATCCGTTCTAGTTAAAAGCAAAAAAATTAATTATTAAAAAAAAAAAAGTTAAAATAATTGTGCAATTTCCGTAACAAAACGTACCAATATTGTGCATAATATGAGCAATAATTTGTTAAAATTTGCAAGTCATTTGTAGCTTTTTATAATACAGGGCGATCCAAAGTATCTGCGCTCTTCTTCAATTTGTGATTGATCCCCTAATTGTACTCTGGTCTAAATCGATAGTGGATAGCGTGAGTTTTAAAATGTTCTATGCATGTCTAAATTTGTCCAGTATTTATTTATTTTTTTTTTTTTTTTTTAGAAAATTCAAAAAAGTGTCAAAAAATAAAATAAAATAAATAAATAAATAAAATTAATAATTTGATCGCCCTTTATATAATTTAAATATCTCATTAATTAATACATGACCGGAACAACTAAGATTAAATACTTTTCTAATTCTTAAATGAATAATGAATTTTAAAAAAGAAAAAAAAATCATTCATTTAATATGCAGCACACACACATTCACTTATTTTATACGAAATTTACAGAGCATTCCATATAATTTTAATGCATAAATATTAATAGAAAATAAATACAGCTTACACAAATAGAATACATGCTATCAAAAAATGCATTAATCAGGTTGATAAAGAAAATTATAAATTAGTTTATAGTTGTCTTAAAAGTAAAATTATGCAGTTATAAAACCTTACTCTGGATCTTCTGTTGCTAATGAAGTGAAAAAACTAGGATCAAATATTTTGACACCGTCTGGATGAAATTTTGATGCATTTTTTCTTAAAATGTATCTGAAAATAAAATTATTTCGAAATTTAGGTAGAATTTTCAAAAATGATTTTTCAAAAAAAATAAATAAATAAAATAACAATGTCAGTGGCTTACACAAAGGAGAAGGAAGGGGAGGGGCTTGATAAGGTCAGAATTTTTCCGTATGGTTCACCATAATGAATATTTTTTATTCTTTTACAGGTTTTTTTTTTTCCAACTAACTAAAAAACAGCAATAAATACAGGAATATGTTTTTATTTTTATTTATTTATTTTTTACACATTTCCTAACAACAAAATTGAAGTGTTAAAGACTTCAGTTGATTTTTTTTTTTTTTCTACACAATAACTTTTATAAGTATGCTTCAAAAGCTACATAATTTATGTCGGTTATCAAGGTTTTGTTCAATATAGCATGTTTCATACTGAAAATGAAGTGTGGAGACAGGTATAATTTAAGTAAGTAAATAGAAATGGAACTTTGTATGATTTTTTTTGCCCTTGGATCTGAATGTATGTTTCAGGATTTTACTCATAAGCAAAAATAATTTTCAAAGTGTACTAGAAAATTAACTTCGTTAAACTAATAATTTAAAAATTAATGACTGTATTATCTGCTTTTTTAAATAATATAAATAGATTTGTATAAGAAACAGACTAACAGTATAAAACTGGGAAAAAAGTTTTCTTTACTAGCACTAAAATCTAGTGTTAATATTGCCTTCAATTGCTGTTGTTAACATACCATAAAAATCCCTTTGTTTGAAGCAGAACCAAATGGTGTAGAATAAAAGGAGGAATACCCGAGAGTGCATAAAAGGAGGCGTACCATATTACTAAGAAAATGCATGAAGGGGGAATCCAAAACGTTGGCCTTGAACAATCAATATTTTTTACAAAGGGTATAGTAACTATTAATATAAACTAAATAGAAATCAATATAACATTAATTTGCTATTGATCCTTAATAGTATAGAAAAATTTTACTGTAAACGTTTTTATTGTCAACTTTTCAAAGTTTCATGCTTTTTCAGATGGCATTTTTTAAAATAAATATTAAGTTAGAACTTATGCTATAATGCATTTAAAATACATAATGAATCTCTAAGATAAATAATTTTGAATTCTAACTGAAATGTACCGTATCCTTCTTTGGGAAATAAAAACAGACTACATAAGTGCAATGCTAATCCAAAAAATATTGAAAAGCTTTGCATTTGCAGACACCAAAATACGGAATTATTCAGTGCTAGTTGTCAAAATTTACACTTACACATAACTAATTGTTAAAATAAGCCATTCATTCATCGAAAAAAATCAATAACATTCACACTAAAAAATAAATAAAATGGTTGCTGAAATATGCGATATTTCTACAGCTCGGTGACGAAATAGGGAATCATTTCATTGCTACTAGTGATATTTACGTTTGGTTTAATCAGAATTAACTAATGAAATAGGCTTTTATTTCCCAGCTGCCTTAAAAATTAAAAAATAAAATAATGTGGGATGTGAGATGCAAAGACTGCAATGCCTCCCAAATGAATGAAGCGCCCTTTCTCTTTTTTCCTAACCCCACAACGGCTAGATGGCGATGCATTATCGCGGATCCCTACCGTTATAGCAATATTAGCAAACTGGGCATGCGCGGGGACGCTGGAATTTTCCTTCTGGTTGTCTTTGATAGTAACTGAATATTTTGTGCTAGCGCCATCTAGTAGTTTATATTAAAACCATATACATTCGCATCATGAAGGTAGAAAGAGTAGATTGTACTACCATGATTCGTATATTTATTTTATTTATTTATTATTATTATTATTATTATTATTATTTTTACTTTTAAAGATAGAAATAGTTATTTAAAATTAAAGGAGGGTTTTTTGTTTATTGCAGTTGTAAATATATTTATGAAATAGAATTTTTCATGCAGAAATTTCATTTTTGAAAGAAAAATGCTTAACTTGTATTTTCCATAAAAATTTTCTCCAGATGATTTTACTATATTTTTTAAATTATAGAAATGTAAAGCTTAATTTATATTTTGTCTATATGTATATATATATATATATATATATATATATATTTCAAATATTTTTCCAAAGTAATTTTTACCAGTTTTTTAAAATCATTGAAATGTATTGTAAAAAGTGAACAAATTATGAGTGATATTTATCTCAGATCAACATTAAAACAATCAATATGATCTTTGATCTGCACAGTATTATTTAGTATTAATAACTAATTTAAAAGTTGCATATGTATGGAAATCTAATATTATATCTAAGGGATAAGCTTACTGAGATGTTATGGATTTTTTTTTTTTTTGTAAAGCAGCTTTTTATCGTTAAATCTACTCCTCTTTCCTTTTATTAAATTTGAGGGGGGGGGGGGGAATGGGAACAGAAAATATGAATTAAATTTTAGGTATGGATTTTGGCACATTGTAATTATTATAATCTGTAAAATTTTCCATCTCATTACTATATGATTGAAATTATAAAAATAATAATAATAAATATTGAAAATTTTATACAAATAAATATTTAAACGGTATATTTTATTACTAGATACTTAATGAGCAAATTCATTTGTTAAAATATTGGATATATATATATTTTTTTTTTCCATCAGTATCCCTTAACAGAAACATATTGTTTTGATAGAATAAAGTGTTTTAATGTTAAAAAAAAAAAAGAGAAGGTAAAGAAATGTAAATTTAAATGCATTAATGTTTTAATCAAAATCAAATAAAGATTTATTTACTTATTGGATATATTTTATGAAAATCACTTCTGCTTTTAGGGTTTTACAAATACATAATTTAAGTGTTTGATCACTTAGCCATCGTTGTTTAAAAATTATTGCACATTTTTGTATATAATGTTCGTATTTTTACAGAAGAAAAAATTCCACAAAATCGATGTTATATCGACGCCTCCATCCATAATAAATAAATAAAACTGAAAATATTAATTAACTTTTAGATATGGATTTGATTTATTCTAAATATTATAATCACAGTAAAATATTCTATTTTCGTACTACATTATTAAAAAAAGAGAGAGAGAAGAAAAAAGAATAAAACATATTAAAATACTGAAAATTTTATACTTGTAAATATTTTTTAGTGTGATTTATTATTAGAAAATTAGTGATCAAATTAATATGTTAAAATATTATTTTAATTCTTATTTTAATTTAGTTATTTTTCCTTCAACAGTATCCTTTTAAAAAAAAATTCAGTGTTTTGGAAGAATAAAGTGTTATAATGCTTTAAAAAAAAAAAAAAAAAAAAAAAAAGGAAATTAATATATTTTTTAAATAAATTACACTCCTCTGCAAAAAAAAAAAAAAAAAAAAAAAAAAAATCCAGATCTGATACTATTCTTGCAGATTCTTATGTAAAATGACCTCCTGAATCCGAATATGACCACCATTTTGCCCAATTACCCATCGTTTTCTAGATACACCCCCTCCCTCATTTTTATCATTGTTTGGTAATTTTATACCCATCAGTTTGGTTTGGAGAGGAACGATGATTATTTTAATCGTTAAATGTCTTCTGACCTGAGGAGCTACAGATGTAGAAAGTTCTAAAATACGAACATTTGTAGTAAGGAGGAAATTTGAGAGGATTTGTGTCCAGAAAACAAAAGAAAATCAATAAAACTCAATCAGTTTCTGTTTCTATTTTTTTTTCCCGCAATATTTCTCTTATTTTTTACATATCCCAGCTTCCAGTTTTTCATTTTCTTACTAAAACAGCCAAAATAATAAAAATTATACAGTGAAATTTTTTTCAAAATGTTGGTGAGTGGGGTAAAGTCTCAAAGCCCTCGCAAGAAAGTTTGACTGGTTCACTGTACGACGTTTGCTTTCAGTAACTCCCACGATAAATGTTTTGGGCAGTAAAACATGAACAGTAAAATATCCTCCTTTGACATGTGTTAAAGATCACCCCGCAAGATCACCACCGTCGAGAACACCATAAAGTTCGCTCACTCATCGCAATATGTGTACTAAAGGCAGATGACGATTGACGACTACAATGATAAGAGCAATGACCTTTAACACGTGTTAAAGCAGGAGATTTTACTGTTCATGTTTTGCTGCCCAAAACATTTAACGTGGGAGTTATTGAAAGCAAACGTCGTACAGTGAATCAGTCAAACTTTCTTGGAAGGGCTTTGAGACTTTACTCCACTCACCAACATTTTGAAAAAATTTTCACTGTATAATTTTTATTATTTGGGGTGCTTTGGTAAGAAAATGGCAAACTGGAAGCTGGAATATGTAAAAAATAAGAAAAATATTGCGAAATAAAAAGAAAAAGAAAAGAAGAAACAGAAACTGATTGTTTTTATTCATTTTCTTTTGTTTTCTGGGCACAAATCCCCTCAAATTTCCTCTTTACTACAAATGTTCATGTTTTAGAACTTTCTACCTCTGTAGCTCCTCAGGTCAGAAGACATTAAACGGTTAAAATAATCATCGTTCCTCTCTAAATTAAACTGATGGGTATAAAATTACCAAGCAATGATAAAAATGAGAGAGGGGGCGTATCTAGAAAACGGTGGGTGGTTGGGCAAAATGGTGGTCATATTCGGATTCAGGAGGTAATTTTACATAAGAAAATGCTGAAATTGTTTTGCCTTATACATTTATGTGATTTTAAAAGTGTATCATTTCTGAAAAGTCTGAAAAGTAAATAAATGCAATGATTATAATAATTTGAATATATCAAATCCATATGTAACAGTTATTTAATATTTTCAGTTTTATTTATTTATTAGTTGCAAGGAGGCGTCGATATAACGTTGATTTTTTTTTTTTTTTTTTTTTTTTTTTTTTCTTTTATAAAAATACTAATATTATAGACAACAATGTGCAATAATTTTAAAAAATGGCTAGTTGATCAAACACTTAAATTATGTATTTGTAAAACCCTAAAAGCAGAAGTGAATTTCATAAAATATATCCAATAAATAAATAAATAAATCTTTATTTGATTTTGATTAAAACACATAATAATGCATTTAAATATACATTTCTTTCTTTTCTTTTTTCACATTATAACACTTTATTTTATCAAAACAATATGTTTCTATTAGGGGATATTGTTGGGAAAAAAAAAAAAAAAAATCAAATATTTTAACAAATGAATTTGCTCATTAAATTTCTAGTAATAAAATATACTGTTTAAATATATAAAATTCTCAATGTGTATTTATTATTATTATTATTATTTTATAATTTCAATCACATAGTAATGAGATGGAAAATTTTACATATTATAATAATTAGAATGTGCCAAAATCCATACCTAAAATTTAATTCATATTTTCCGTTCCCATCCCCCCCTCATATTTAATAACATGAAAAGAGGCATAGATTTAACGATAAAAAGCTGCTTTACAAAAAAAAAAAAAAAATCCATAACATCTTAGTAAGCTCATTTCTTAGATATAATATTAGATTTCCATACATCCGCAACTTTTAAATTAGTTATTAATACTGAATTATAAATAATACCATGGAGATCAAAGATCATATTGGTTGTTTTAATGTTGATTAGAGATAAATATCACAAATGATATTTGTTCAATTTTTACAATACAATGATTTTAAAAATGTGGTAAAAATTACTTTGGAAAAATATTTGGGGAAAAAAAATAGACAAAATTATAAATTAATCTTTACATTTCTATAATTTTTAAAATATAATAAAATCATCTGGAGAAATTTTTTATGGAAAATACAAGTTAAGCTTTTTCAAAAATGAAATTTCTACATGAAAAATTCTATTCCATAAATATATTTACAACTACAATAAACAAAAAACCCTTTTTTAATTTTAAATAACTATTTCTATCTACTTCTGAACAATTAAAAGTTAAAAAGAAAGAATATAAATATACGAATGTATATGGTTTTAATATAAGTTACTAAATGGCGCTAGCACAAAATATTCAGTTACTATCAAAGTCAACCAGAACGAAAATTCCAGCGTCCCCGCGCATGCCCAGTTTGCTAATATTGCTATAACGGTTAAGATCCGCGAAAATGCGTGCCGAGAGCCAATTCAATAGTACAGTTAAGGACCCTTCAGAGACTGGCTTCAACTTCGGTTTCTTTTGATTTCCCTTTGATGTGGGAATCGAATTGACGCGAAGCAGGAGAGAGATTTTCTCGGCTGACAAACCTCCTACTGCGATCGAAATTGGGTCTCTTTTGTAAAAGAGCAGTAAAAAGTAATGTCCTTCATTGTAAATGTGTGCAAAATGTCAAGGGTCGCTTTCGGACAATGGATAATTTATGAGTTTTGAAGCTCTGCACCGTTGCTAGTATCTGAAAGATCCTTTACAGTTTTTTTTCCCCATGAGCACCCCATATACTCTAAGCGAACTCTGGGGAAAGGAAAACATGTATTGCCGTTCATTAGCCAAGATTTTGAGTGAAATGCTCCATGAGTATCCTTCCAGTGGTGGAGAGAAAAGACAGAACGATGCATGGCATGCTCAATGGTACAGCTGAAAAAAAAAAGTACATATATATGTTTTTTTTTTTTTTTTTTTTTTAAATAAGATAGGGTGCGTTTGAAAAAGAACATGGAATAGGTATGCATAACTAAGAATATTACAGAATAATGACATAGTGAGAATGTATATGAAATGGGGAAAAAATGGTTAAAAATTAAGGAAATTATTTAGACACAAAAATAGTAAGTTTGAAATATTCGTTAAACACAGAGGATAAGAGTTAACTTTATTTACACTGCAATACAGTTTATATTATTTCAGTGATCAGTCTCTTAGGAAATCTTACTCCTCTGCCTGATTTGGTCGTTGGACTGTTCGAAATATCAGGAACTTTTTTTTTTTTTTTTTGAAGTAGGGCATCTGAAGAGTTTGGCAAATCATTAAAAATAAATACGGTTTTAACTCTGTCTATTGAAACGCAACTTTTTTTTTTTTTCCCATTGCAGTCAATGGTAATGTGCTTGTCAGTTCTGGACAGCATTTCATGTGGGCCCGCAAAAGGCTGAGACAAGGGAGGGGCAACTTTATCAACACGAAGAAATACATGTGTGCAATACTGACAATACAGAGAGTGCACAAAAATGTTAGTGTCCATGAATAGATGTAGGTGATGGTTTTAAAGCGTTTATTTTCTCCCTTAATTTTTATACAAAGTTATAATCACGTGATGACACTGTAAATGGATTGTCAGAGCATATATCAGCTGGCAGCCTGAGAGATATACCATACACCAGCTCAGCACTAGAGGCTTTGATGTCAAGTTTTACAGTCACTCGTAAGCTAGATAGGACTGCAGGAACGGTCTCAGTCCACTTGACGTTTTCCTGAGCTAATAATGAGCACTGACAATAGCTGATCCAAGATTCTCTCTGAGATTTTCTTCGGACTTTACGAGCATGAATGCTATGTAATTTGGTGGGTCGGATATCTGCGAAATAACCCCCATGCTTTCTGCTGATGTTTTTTATCTAATTTGCACGCCTCGTTCCACCACGGTTTTGTGCATTTAATGGGATAGCTAGAAGATTTAGGAATAGAAACATTTGCAGAATTAATTATGGTATTGCTAACCTCAATAACTGCCTTGTTAATGTCCTCTTTGATCATATCATAGGTAATAGCCGCATTTAAAGAAAAGGCAGCCCAATCAGCTTTGTCATAAATAAAATGAGGATTGTGAAAAACTGTTTGGTTAAAGGAATAAAAAGTTAAGAACAAAGGAAAGTGGTCATTATTGTATATGTCATTGCTAATAAAAAAATTTAAATATGGGTATAGAACAGGAGAGCAGATGGCAAGGTCTATTGCATGATAAATTCTGGATGGTTCGTGAAAGTAAGTGTTGTCTCCATTGTTTAAGAGGCACAGAGAATTAGCATTGATAAAAGTTTCAATGACATGTCCACGGGAGTTGATGTCGGGACTACCCCAAAGTGAAGTGTGTCCATTAAAATCGCCAAGTATTAGAAATAGTATTGGCAGTTGCAATATAAGTTTATTGAGGTCACGTGGGTGAACAGTCATATTTGGTGGTAAGTATGATTAGTATTATGGGGATAGCAATCAGTGTAACACAATCTGAAAGCTTATGATCCAAACCATATAGTTATAGTGTAACGTCTCCATCAGGAATTGAAGATGAGGTAGCGTCTAATGGAGTATATTACAGCATTAAATACAATTAATCTAGGATAAATGCATCCAACAGTAAATTCGTAACCAGTAAAAAAATTCTAATATTATGTAAAATAAATATTAGAGTCTGCCGTTACAAGGCAAAGTTCTGATCTCAAAAGAAGAGAAGATTCGAGTCTTAGCTCACACACACCACTTAATTCCTTCTCTGTCTTCGCTTCCTCTTCACAAGAAGACTTGGAGGGGGGGGGGGGGGAAATTGTCCTTTTAATCTCCAATGATTTCTTAGAGATGGGGATCCGTTGATCTCTCATTTGTTAAGTTGTAGGCGCCAAGGTGGTGAAGTCCATCCCATGGATTTCTCTTTCAACATTTCTCAGAAAATTGCAATACTAGTCAAGGCGTTACAGGGCGGCTTTTCTTTTGTTAAATAATGTCAAAATCGTAGACTTTCAGTCTACTCTGTTTGTTCGAAACATCACAGCTTGAAACATCTACATTGTTGTAGACATTTTCTACAATCTGCAGTGAAACAACATGTTTATAAAATCAAATTTTTGGTTGAAGTTAAAGAGCAACACATTGAATCCTATTTACTTGTAATTGAATGTAAAAAAAAAAAAAAAAAAAAAAGAGTTTTTTATGATCATATGCTGTTTGACTTTTAAACGTTTTTCAAATAAATGAATAAAAGTAGGAAATAATGTACTTTTAAACAACATATGACACCATGTGAATTAAATTCTTATTAAAATAAAAGATTTTTAAAATGTAACTTAATATTTGTTTAATTAACTTAATAACATTTGCACTAATTTTTAATTAACTTAATAACTTAATGTTTGTTGGTGAAATGAAACTGCTACGCTTACGCATAGAATCTTGCACATACAATTGAGGAATTTGTTTTAAATATAATTCAAAACTTATGCTAAAATCTTTTGTTCAATCCATTATATGGTGTTTAAATAATTAAGATATAATATTCAGTGCTGTTTATTACCTAAGTAGTTCTACTGAGGATGGGGGAAGGGTGGGGAGAAATTGCAAGGACTTATGATTGGGTTATTATGTTAAAGAAAAATAACTATTGCAAATAGGGAAACAAGCACAGAAAAATAAAATAACAGAAACAAATGTCAATAATAAGATAATCATGATAGCTTAGAGAAATGTAAACGCAAGAAATAATTTACTTACTGAAGAAAAAAATAAATAATTGTATCATTTAGATACATCTCCGGCTGTAGACATAATACATCTTTTTTGAAGATATCTATTCTCAACTTTCCTTCTTCGTACGTAAATAACCTAAAAATCAAGTGCAAAGAATTAAAAAAATATATAAATAAATATTAGTAGATACTAAGGAAAGAGAGGGGAGATTTGACATTTTTGTTATTAATTTAAAGGAATATTAACTATTTTGTAAAGAAACAATTTCAAGGGTTTTCTTAAAATTGATATTCAGAACCTAAATAAGTAATACAATTTCTCCTCATTCTATGCAAAGATAAAGTTTGTTTTAATGATACCTGAAAAGTTATTTATAGAAAAAAAGATAAAATCATTTGTTAATTTAAATGCAGTTAAAACTTTTATAGGTTCATATGATAAAGTTTTTGAAATTACATGAAAATTGTTTTTGTTGGGGGAAAATTTAATAATGAAATATACACAATAAGTGTAAACAAATCAATACAAAAAACCCTTAACGGGTTAATAGTTTGTGACGCAGCACTGTACTTTATGGCTATAAGAATTTGAAATACGGGTCTTAAAAATAATGATATCAAATTTTTAGTGCCGCTTTGCTATTAATTAAAATATGCATAGATTTTCTTATTTGAATTTGCTTTTTTCTTCTATTAATATTTACAGTGTAAATGTTATTTTTAACATAAAATCTTTTTGTAAAAAAATAGAACAGACTCCAAAAAGCAACTATTATTCAAACAACTAAAAACGAAATGAAATCGAAAATTGCGCCTAAAAGTATGAAATAATTCTTTCGTCAAACAACATAAACACTACAATTAATCATAACTTTTGATGTCGGCGCAAAATTAGATAAAATTTGATTTTTTAACAGATTTGTTTTTAGACCGATAGCTGCAAACGCTGTTGCCCCGAACAATCTATCTTCATAGTTTCCTTTATTATTTTATCACTGTATACAATTTGTCCATTAGTAACATCTACAGAGAACAGTGTAATGGGGGCTTCGAAATTCAGTATTTATGTTTTTAAGAAGTTACAAGAGTTTTCTTTACAAAGTACAGTCGGCTGCAAAATTATTCGAGCACTAGCCAATAATTCCTATGTTTAAAAAGTACACTTAAGACTGTTTTGCTAAGTAAATCCTTGTCGAATCATGCTCTTAGACTGATTAAGAACTTGACTCGACAAGGATTTATTTAACAAAGCTGTATTAAGTGTACTTTTTTTTGGCAAGGATTATTGCTAGTGCTCGAATAATTTTGCAGCCGACTGTATAGCTTTAATATTTGTCATTCTTGGTAGTTTTTGGATTTGGCGACCAAATCGTAATGCAAAAATATACACGCGAGAAGTATATTTTCGTAACATACATTGTACGAATGTTGTTTCATATTCTTGATTGCTCTCTTAATATACCTTATAATAACCATGATTTTTGAAAGGAATTACATATGTTCGCCAGATAATTTGGTGATCGCTTTTTTTTCGCCAAGTGCGAAAGGTACCATGTCAACTCTGCAAACTTTTGCAGCTTACAAAATCTTAATTGTTTATTTGGATCAATGTAATTTTCGGTTGTGTTTGCATATGCAGAGATATATTTTGAATAGAATTTAATATTTGTATTAAATAAAACTATCAATTTTTATCAAATTTTGCGCCGACTTCAAAAGTTATGATTAATTGTAGGGTTTATGTTGTTTGACAAAAGAATTTATTTCATACTTTTAGGCGCAATTTTCAATTTCATTTCGTTTTTAGTTGTTTGAATAATAGTTGCTTTTTGGAGTCGGTTATATTTTTTTACAAAAAGATTTTATTTTTTTCATTTTGGTGAAAATGTATTCAAAGCAGAACATGAGAAGACGTTCGACGGCAGTCTCACATATCGCAACCTGCAAGAAAAGTGGCAAACTCTAAAAATGGTAGTTTCGAGTTTATGTTACTAAAAAAAATGTGCACAAAAAAATTACATCTCCATCTCGAAAATTATCCCACTCGAGAGGCAGCTGTGTCAGTTTTATTCAAGTCAATGCCTTATTTTAAAGTTAATTTTTCTCAAATACTATATTTTAAGTTTGTGTCACTTTTGTTGTCTTTATGCGATGTGAAAAAAAATCTATTAAATCCACATACATTACATTATAAAGGTTTTAGAAATGTAAATAAAGAATGTGCTACATTCGTAACCAAAGATCCTCTCAGACAAGATTTTTGGTTACGAATGTATTTTTGTTGCATGTAGTATAAAAGTATACAGTAACAGTAAATATATGAAATATAAAGGTTCAAAAAAGAAGCAGCTTGAAAAAAAAATCGATGAATCTCTGTTATTCATATGAGGCTATCAAATGAAGCTCCAGAGAAAAAAAATGCAGCGTATAACTTGAATTATTTTTAAATTAAAACAGACATAGAAACGATATAACGATAACATCGATAGCAATGCCCTTCTGGATTTCGATTGAATTTTACAGAGCGTACGTGTCACCTGCTACACTTGAATATGCACAACGTATAGTTCAAACAAGGATTCAAATATGCGTTGCAGCTTACAGATAAAAGTTTAAACATCGAAATAAAGGTCTGTTTGCTTTCTAAGATCGTTTTGGCATGTTACAGTGCAGGAATTTTCGATTCGAACACACAAATGCACGTTAAAAACGTTCTGTTTTTAACATTAATATTTATAAAGTGTCATTCTGTACTAAACCAATGATGCTCTACAACTTTGTAATTTACATTTCTTTCCCTACTTCATAATTTTTTCGAGATAGAAACGCTTTTTCTGCTATTTTCCACCGAAGGCGCTGTAAGCGGTCGCATTTTGCAGCCCACTGCCACTTTATTATACTACTATTTACGAGTGTAGCTGCAGTCGTTCAGCATTTAAAAGAGTGAAAACGGACTTTTGTGAGCACCCTATAACTAATTTAGATTTTAATGAATTCATAATGGGATCTATTTCATGCCAAGATCTTTACAACAAAAGAAAGTATTAAAATCGGGACATCTCTTTCAAAGTTCTAAGCTAACAAACAACAACAAAAAAAAACATATAGTTTGAATTAAAAATGAAGTAGGTTAACCATATTTTAAACTACATAGTATGCGTGTCACGAGCTACTCTACAACGTGTGCAATGCAGTTCAAGTGTGCATAGTGTAAGAAAATGCAAACAAACAAATGCACGTTTTTAGTGTTCTAGTTTTAGTATCAATAGCTACAAACTGTCTTAAATCGATGATACTCTTCAACTTTGTAATTTACTTTTTTTTCTGTATTTTGAAGTTTTCGAGATAGGAACACTAACTCCGCTATTTTCCACCAGGTGGCGCTATAAGCGGTTTAATCTTGTAGCGCATGGCCACTTTACTATACCTAAATACCACTTTTATGACTAGCTGCAGCCGTTTAGCAGTTAAAAGAGTTTGGACTGACTTTTTTGGCACACTGTATTTTCTTTAGATCGTAAAGATATTACAATGGGACCTATTTCAGACCAAGACCTTTACAACAAAACAAAAAATATCAAAATAGGAGAATCCATTCAGAAGTTAAGAGCTAACAAAAAAAAAAAAAAAAAAAAAAAAAAAAAACATACGGTTTGATTGAGAACCTCCTCCTTTTTGAAGACGGTTAATAAAAATATATAACATTTACTCGTTGATACCTTTTCATTCACATCTCTTATAATATCAAAATATGTGTTTTAAAAGAAATGATATTGAAATTCCAGTAACGCAGTGATGTTATATTAAATGATTTGTTTTTAAATTCCATTGCAATTATTTTGTTTTAGATATTAAAGTACATTTGCACATTGAAATATTGCTTTTAATTTTCAAATACGCTGTCAAATAGTATATCCCTTTTATTAAGCTTATATTATATACTGAAATGTATTAATTTCAATGAATTATTTTATCATTTGTGTCCCGCCATCCTAAACTGCAAATAAAATTTTCACAAATGTTTTCTTTGCAGCATACTATCTATTTGCGTACATTTTCAATTAATTTGGGTAAGATGACACAAAATAAACATATACATAAATGTTATTTACAGTTTTGATAGCGAAATGCAAAAAGATAAAATAATTCATTGAAATAAATACATTTCAGTACATAATATAAGCTAAATGAAGGTGATATATTTGACAGCGTATTTGAAAATTAAAAGCAATATTTCAATGTGCAAATATACTTTAATATGCAAAACAAAATAATTGCAATGGTATTTAAAAACAAATCATTTAATATAACACAACTGCGTTACTGGAATTTTGACATTTTGACATTTTCTGCGTTACTGAAATTTTGCCGAGTGTCCTTGACAGGAAAGGACACTCGGCCGCAATTTTCTTTGTTTTCCAAAAGAAAATCAGAGAGTTGAAACCGTTTACAAGAAAATTTTCTATCTGTGGCCATCCACTGCCATCATTGCTAACAATGTTGCACCACTACCGTCGTCTGTTGCTATGCACCTACAGGTAAACGTCATTCGTATAAGGAATCGGAATGATTACACAATGACTTTCACAGGGAGAAAAACTTTCCACATATTAAGATAAAACTCCAAGCAATGCAAGAAGTACTGGCCAACACAAAGTCGAAAAAGGAGCTGTAGAACCCTACATTCGAAAGACCTTCGAAAACATGAAGCAGGGATATAAACCTTCAATGGTATGGACCGCAACTCGCACAACAAGCCAAGTGCAAAGACAGAGGAAAACTCTCAAAAACCCATGACATAATGTAGGTGGGGGAGACAAGGCTTCCTGCATTCGAAAAACCTCTGAAGAGATCTGATGGTGTCCTAAAACACAAATGGGTGCGGATTGTTATCCATACCCTAGGAAAACAAGTAAAATAAATTGAACTGCTAGACTGATCTGAAAGATTGTAGAAAACACACACTTCATGTAAATACCTTTGCTAAGATTGCCACGCTGTAGACATATCTGAGACTGATACAGAATGCTGGTCGTGGGCTATCGCTCTGCTCTTCACTTTCCAAAACACTTCCCATACGTAATCAGTGACGGTACACAGCCACAGACGAAGAGAAGTTGTGTCACTTTAGACACCTGGGTGATACATACTAGCCCAGAAGGCCCACGATCCTAGAGACATAATGGAACGCTATATAATTCAAACTGTATGCCCCACTAGAAAACTTTTAGCATATGCAAAAAACATAAGCATGGTCTAGAGTGTGCAGAGGACTCTCTACCCGCGTCGGGTTATCCACTACACTAGGAGACATTGCTATATGTTTACTAAGCCTATACCTGCAATGTGTCTAGGCTAAGTGGAGGCTAGCACAAGAGTCCTCACGTGTCGCTGAACACAGTCACACACGGCGATAAATTTAAAAATGTTTTACTTTTTTTTTTTTTTTTTTTTTATAAAATCAAATTAAAATTAATATAAAATGCTTTATTTTACTGTGATGCAGTCAGGGACTAATTATTCATTAGATGTATGACGCACATGTCTAGGAACCCCCCAAATTCGAGTGTCTCTTTTATTATATTTGTTGTTTTTTTATATTTAATTATCATAAGTGAACTTTAGACATTCATTAATTGGAGTATTTTCTTTGTTTAGTAAGTTAATATTTAACTTTCTAAATTCCAGATAATATAATTATCTCTTAATATTTTTGTAATATTTGAGATATGTGATATGAAAATTAATATCTCAATTAAGGAAGAACAGTTCATTGACTTCAAATATATATATATATATATAGTATTTATATTAGTATGAAAATTCTGTCATGTGTGCATTTATTTTAATTTACAATAAAAAAAAATGTCTTAACTCTCAATGTTAATTAAATAATGCCATAAATTTTATTTTGGCAAAGGAATTCATTTCAGTAATTTTTTAAATTAGATTATATTTGTAATTTTTTCTTCATTGGTTGCTATTAAAAGCTAATGTCTATAATTTTGCTGTTCCAAACTTTTTAACAATATAAATGAAGTTCAACAATAAATAAATTAGCTGATGGCACCCTAACAACTTCTAACAATTGAATTTTCTAGGCAGGGCCCTGCCCTGGTCTTAGTCACTAATAAACTCGCACATGAAAAATATTCAATAGAAACTTCAATTGTTTAACTAAGCAATACCTATTTTTATGGGAAAAATATATCTCAAAAGGGATAGATATGGGAAAAATATAATAATAATAATAATGATAATTAATAATAATAAAAAGGCTATATCTCAAAATAATTAAAAGATAAAAAGAGCTTTTTATATACCATGATATATATTGAATCATATAAACGCTACCGAAGGCAGCGGAGACCCGAAACAATTGGCTAAAAGTATTTAAAAAGTGCACTGTCATCATGTTCTAACTTATTGTAAAAGTTTAAAATGTCTAGCTAGTCGGGAAGTTATATAATTTTTGAATCATATAAACGCTACCGAAGGTAGCAGGGACCCGAAACAATTGACTAAAAAAAAAAAAAAAATGTATTGTCATCGTGTTCTGAGCTAAAAGTTTCAAATATCTAGCTAGTCAGTCGGGAAGTTATATGATTGAAATTGTTGAATCGTATAAACGCTACCGAAGGCAGCAGGGACCCGAAATAATTGGCTAAAAGTATTTTTAAAAACGCATTTTCACCGTGTTCTGAAAGTTTCAAATGTCTAGCTAGTCAGGAAGTTAGTTAAAAATCGATTGCAAAATTTGTACTGGACAAACAAACAAGAAACCGAGTTAATAAAAACATGGTAAAATAAAAAGTATTTAGAGAAAGATTCGAACGGGAATCTTGCGACGTAGCACTGAGTTAAAATGCCAGCCAGTTTTTGTTCAAGATTGAGGTTCAATGGGCTTAACATCGCACTAGAGCTAGACAGAGATCACAGCGAAGATCTGGAATTCATACCTAAGGTGGTTCGGAAACATACTTTCCAAATTTAATCCCCGGCCTATTATACTCCTCTATTTGGGATCCTCACAGTAATTTTAAGAAATGTGAAGAACATTACAGACGGCGACAGATTTTAAGCGTACTAGCCACCATTAATAGTCTTGGGCTAGCGCCTAGCTCGAGTACAGAACCAACCATCGATTACAAGCTCATCGCTTTACAAACCGGGCAACTGCGAGCCCAGTTTTTGTTCATTTTCTTTGTTAGTCCATGGTTTTTAAATGTCACGGATTAGGAAAATTTCTATCAAACAAAAGCATATATTACAGATCTAGCCTATGTTTTTCGTAGAAATTGAGGACGCTTTAAAAATTCCCATTGATTTTTTCTGAGAATGTTAATTCTATTGTTTGCTGCTAGATGGAGCTGCAACTGCTTTCTTTAATCGTGCATATCTATATTTAGACATGACGTATAAAGCATTAAATATATTTGTTATAAAGTTAAGGTGGGTGGGCCGAACTTTAGTGGACAATTGATAAATATTAAAGTAATATATAAAACCATAAATTTCAGCAAAATATTTACTTCGTATCCGGATCTGCTTCACATTCTTTCAGAAAAATAGTAACTGACTGAAAAGATATATAATAATTTTATTTAATCAATTAATTCACTTTTTAATGCAGTAAATTCTCAGAAATCTACACTCTTAAAAACTGAACATCACAACTAATGTAATCAATAAAATTTATAATAAAGTTTTCAAGAAAAAAATTAGGATATCACTCATAATAATGATCCTTAAGAAACTGAATCTAATGAAATGAGGAAAGTAAATTTTAAGCAAGGCCCAAGTCTTGGAGATAAGTACCTAAATTTTTAATGTAAATGACTCTTTATAGACTGCAAATTCTACATATAATATGTATATATAAGTCAATTATATCAAAATTTTTAAATTATAAACTCGGAATACAAGATTTTTAATGAGTTTTTATTTTAATGATAAATATATATGTATATATATATTAAGGAAAATAGTATAATTTTGTTATCTGTTCAAACATCTATTTGTGATTTTCTAATGCTTATCAGGTGCATTTTTTTGAAATAACAGTTCAAAAAAGAAACCAGTAATCGCAAGAAAAATAATAAGCATTTGGAATCAGTATAGTGTATAACAACGTGGAAATATAGTATAAGTTTTGCAAAATTTTTGTAAAAAAAAAAAGTAAATAAATAAATAATAATAATTACCAAAATAGTCTGTACCAAATATGTATATATATTTCGAGTATTTTGCATTTAAATTCTAATTTTGTATTTGTTCCCTTGAATTATCTTGAAAATCTTGTCAGGCATGGTTATGACCAGTGTTTTGAGAATGCGTGGCTGTAATAAGAACCAACTTTTCTGCTTTAATTCCTTAATAGTCGAAAATTGTTGACTATGTGCATACATCTCTCACGCGAGTACTCTCCAAAGGCATTCAATTAGATTCAGGTCTTGGTCTTCGTGGATGGCTCGCCAGTCTATAACAGTCACTTGATTCTCCATAAACCAAGTTTTTGTTCGTAGGAGACGTGAGCTAACATTTTTCCTGTCCTGTTAGAAATTTAACTTTCCTCTCTTAAGATATTTTCAGTTGGAATTACCAATCAGATCATACCAATAGTATGCGCAAGGTATCGGAGCCATCCAAATTGATTTATTTCATCACTAAAGAAAACATTTAACCATGTATCCATCCAATGCGAGTGTTTTCTAAACTCAAAGAACAAGTGTCTTTTTAGAGTGCAATTTCAGAATAGCTGTCTGGCACATTCTGCAATATTTATCAAATTTGCTTGCCTATATTTTACGGTGAACAGTACATGTCAAAACAGGAAACTCTGAAATCACTGCGGTTTCATGAACAGACTTCATTTAGGTTGAAACTGCACGCAAAATCTCTCTATCTTGCCTGTCAGATATCTTTCTTGGTCGATCCGAACACTTTTTTAAAATTCTCTTATCAAATTTCGATAAAATTTCATAAATTCCAAATCTGCTACGCTGTATTTATTTAACAATATCAGGAATATTAATATTTTTAGCCTTTAAATGCAAATTTTAGCTATAAGATAAAGCTAGGAGAGATTGCGCACATAGGGGATCGGCAGGAAGGAGTACAATGGGCGCTCTGAAACTCCAGGTAGTTCTACAACATCGATAGTAGAGTGCCCACTTAAATGTGCATGTTCATTGCTTGAACAGTCTAAGATTAAACGTGGTTATTTTGTCTCGTTTTCAAAAATGTTTGCTTAAATTTTCAAAACCCTTTCTAGAATTTTTATAGAATGTAGTACTGCAAAATATTTTTAATTGAAATGATTTCCCATGAACTCGTTTATAAATTTTACTTGTGGCAGGTGGTTGCATGAAAGTTGCATCATTTATAACAACGAGTGCAACGATTATAGACAACGACAGATTAGGTCAACAAACAAGAAACCATTCAAACTGAAAAGGAACTTTATTAATTTAAGTTAAACATATTATCTAGTAACTAAATGTTACTTTTTGTTATCTAGTCTTGTTTTTTTTTTATCTGCTTCTTTAACTCGTTTTCTTTAAATAAAAATTTTTAATGCTTTTTGATTGTTTTTTCATTTTCTGTTTTGTTAATTATTAAACTGAAATATCTACGCATAATATAAAAATATTTGTTTACAAAACCCTTATACCAATGTCATTAAAGTGCAATTATCATTGTAAACAATTTAACAGCAGTTACAATTAAGTGCAATCTCTTCTACCCTATAAAGAGAGATTGCACAAAATAGTTCTCTTGGTTTTATTACAGCTGTTGCTTTAAATCATAGTATAACAACAAAATAGTAATGGAAATGCGTAGAAGAAGGATCACTTCAAAGCTATGCACCAACAGTTTAGCAAAAAATTAAAATTTAGATTTTTATAACATTTTGTTGAAATGTGCGCAAACTCTCCTAGCTTTATCTTATCAATTACAGAGAATAGAACGTTGTAAGTCATTTTCCAGTTTGGAAAGTGAAGAATGAGCAGTGATTTTATACGTCACATGTACAGAATATGCTATTGTTTTTATATCGTGGTTATAAAAATGAATATTTTTGTCCAGCTGTAAGACAGCTTATTTTGAATTCATTTTTTTAACAAAAAAATCTGTGATATAAGCATGATATTTAATGTAAATTTATGTTATGATTTTACTCTAATTATTTTTTAATGATTATTATTATATTCTTCGAACTGTTACTTAAAAAAATTCCCTGTTCATATATCATACTTTCCAACATATAATCTGTAGATAAATCCGTTTTACACCAGAAATTTTATCTATAAATAAATAAAAATAACTTGTACAAATACAACTTTGCTATCTCGACGAAAAGCCAAATATTTTCCAAAAGGTATTTGAAGGGGACAAGTCTGTAATGCAATTAAGTGTGATTAATTTTCTTTTATATTTCAAGAAAGATGGTGATGGGTTGCGTAGAAAGATGCAGTTCGGGCCTTGATAGGCAACCTGAACGGAGATTTTAATCTGAGTCCCAGAAAATATCCCAAAGCAGACAAGGTGGCTGATCACCATCGATTTGCCAAATGACAAAAAGCTCTCTGTTTGTTTGCGTTTTTGCTTTTTGTTCGAGAAATTCTCGTTTCTAATTGGTTAATTATGTGATGACCAACAGTTTAGTGTGTGTTCCAGATATCTAGGGATTACTTAATATGCAAGAGTTAATCACAGACATATGTAAAAAGCATATTAGGCAGCTTATTTTGCTCTGAAAGTTATCTAATATTTTGGTTTTCACATTATGAAATGTCTTGCCATGAAATTAAGTTTAGAGGAAAAATTTACAATTTATTAGAGATTCATAATTTTAAATAGGGCTTTTCTTAAATCAAATTAAATTTTTTTTTAATATTCTTTCATATATACACGGTGATCCCTTACTTATACACCATCTCATTTATGCAAAGATTTTGAGTGGTCTGAGACAGGCAGATAAGAAAATGACTATTATTTGTTTATACAAGACACTTTGACTTTTCTTCATTTTTTAAAATAACAATTTAGTTTTACGCTATTTTTTAAGAATGAATAACAGTTGCCTATAATGGTAATGATAATAATAATGAAGCCTAGGTGATATAGAGTGATAACGAGAGTAACTCTTAGCCAGAATATATGAAGACAGTCAGATTACCAGAGACATAGTTTTGTTTTGTTTATTTTGTCACCAGAACACAGGTAGAGAAGTTAGTGGAAGACAGAAATAGGTGCCAAGGTGCCTAGAATGGCACCCACTTTAGTCACCCTAGGTGCACCTCATGAGTAAGCCGATTACTGATATGTTCCTTCACAGCTTTTGCTAAAGAAGGGAAATAAAGAGCTAATTCTCACTAATCCTTAGTTTCATATTCTTTTAAATTCTCTGTTATTTGTTTTTTTAGTTAAATTTTCTTCTCAGAAATTTCTGTAAGATCCATATTCTTTCCTATATAGTCTTTATATACAATATCAGCACATACGACATTAAAAATGCTTATAAGCATGACTGTAGCCAGTAGATTAAGAAAATCAATTTTTTTTTTTTTTTTTTTTTTTTTTTAAGATATGATAAATTCACTAAAATCAAAATAAATAATCGTTTGCAGCTTGAAAAATATGATTTAAATGGTCTAAACTCAAAAATCAAACTAAAAATTTAAAGAATTTTAAATTTAAGAAAGTTTAAGCGTTCAACAAACTGCCATCAACAATATTAATAAATGATACTTAAACTGCTTAAAGGCCTTCATCTATCTTAATGTTTGCGGTTTAGAATTAGGGTTGCTCTAATTTGTACTTGAATTTGTTAATGAAAATTTTAAATCGCAAATTCTTTTAAAAAATACTTTAAATTAAATAGATTTTATCTGATTTTACATTACATTGAAAAAATTACACAAATCATGCATACGGATTTTTATTATCATCATTATTAGTTTAATTAATCGGAGAATAAGGAATTTTTAAAGTTCAGCATGAAAGCTCGCCAAACTGTCTTCAAAAGCATTGTAATTGGTGCATAATATGCGATATTATTTAAATAATTTTATTATATTCATTAATTTTGGGCCGAAATTTTTTGTCATTCCCGTTATTTCTGGATATGTAGATTTATGGGAATTTTTATGACGACGATTGCGAGGTGCCGTGAAAGTATACCTACCATGTTAGATTAGAAAAAGTATAAATATAATCTACACCCATTTGTAATATAGACATGAATACAGACTACCTTGTTCTGAAAAAAACGTAATTTGCAAAAATAACGGCAGCAGAGAGCTTACTATAAAAAGATAAAAACATGTTGTTACAAAAGTGTTATATAATTCTTCCCATATTTTTATTGAAAAAAGTGAACTTGGTTCAATGTTTACTTTAGAATCTTTTGAATATGAGTAAAAAAAACAACATATTGAAGGAATAAATATATAATGAAGTTTTTGATACAATTTCCACTGCATAAAATTTCACTCGCAACAAACTTGAAATTTTCAATGATTCCCCTTCTTGAGCATAGCAATATTGAGATATAAATATAATAATAATAATTAAACACAAAAAGAAAGAAGAGAAAATATTACCTGACAATGATCTTTGGAATTTTCAACCTTAGATTTAGCTGTGTCATCACTAATATTTTGTTCTTGACTGGCCACTAAATCCTTTATTTCTCTGGTTTCAGTTCGATTCAACTCTAAAAATTGTTCAAAACAGTCGCTTTAGTAACCTTCAGAGTAATTAAAAAACAGCAGCATTACATGCAGTTTAGTTGTAAAATAGTTGCATAAAATTTAAACAAAAAATATTACTGTATTCAAAATTTAAAATAATCACAAGGAACTGAACATTTAATAATACACTTATTATGCCTCATTACAAGCAAAATAAATAAAATGGGATATAAATTTACTTTAAGTAAAGCTTTAAAAATATAAAATCAATACAAAGTATCACATAGTTTAAGGTTTTTCTTTTCTTTTCTTTCTTTCTTTTTTTTTTTTTTTTTTTTTTTTAACTCAATCAAGTATATTGGATTTTCTTTTGTTAATAATGTTATTTAGCTTAATCCATTCAGTCTCATGTACAGGTAACCCCTGAAGACCACGGTACTTGAAGAACGGGGATGGATACCTCCCCCTGAATTAAACGGTTCTACATGATTTTCGAGTTAATTTTTTTGAAAAATAATAAAATAAATATATTATTTTATATAAAATTATTTACAAATATGTCATTTGTTTGATAAAATAGAGAGTTATTCAGAATTATAAGGGAATTAAAACTTTCATCACGATATTTGAAAAATCACATCTATGAATTCTCAATTCCACTCCATTTTAATTGAAATAAATACACGTTACATACACATTACTTACAAATGTATATGTAAGTATGTAATTTAAATTTCATTGCGATATTTCTTTGAAATTTCATCTTATTTACTTTTACCAGTTATATCATTTTGTTAAAAATAAGGGATATACTCGTTGACCGTAATTTATTGCATAAATTTTGATGGATTTATTGAAATTTTCATTAGATGAAAGTTTGAACTCATTTGAGTATAAAATGCAAGAGATCCCGGATTTCGAATTTTTAATATTTTCAAACTAGTTTTTTTTTTTTTTTTTTTTTTTTTTTTTTTAAGAAGTGTTTAATCAATTAATTTCTAGTTTTTTTTTTTTTTTTTTTTTTTTTTTTTTAAATCCTTAATTTACAAAGTGTCTGCAGAAAATCAAAGGATAGTTCGTAAAAGGTGTACTATTTCACTTCAAACTAAACTAAAAATTTTGAACCGACTAAAGAAGAAAGGGGGAAAAGTATCAGTTGTTGCAAAGGCAGAGAACTTGAATGAGGCTACTATTCGTACATTAAAAAGAATGAAGAAAAAATAATGCAACATGCATTAATACACACAAAATTTCTTAGAAGTGTTTTTCAAGAGGAATTCAAAAAAAAATTTTTTTTTTGTTTTATATTTAACAAATATATATATATATATATATATATATTTTCCCACACTTGAAACGGAATCCTGTTTTTTGCAGTCTCGATTATCACGAGACGAATTAATCAAGTTCTTCGGAGGGTGGTCACTTACCAACATTCTTTGTGTAATCCTTATATCTGCAACATTTCCGTTTCTTATTGCTCCCTTTTATTTCTCATTTACATTCTATAGTAAATTATCTCCAGATTCTTGTGTTCCCTTCTTCATTTTTCCATCCGTTACCTTTTTGAATTTTGTTTCCAATTTATCAACAGATCGCTTTTTCTTTTCCATTTCTTCTCTCAATACTTTTTCTTGCTCTTTTTTTTTTTTTTTTTTCTTTAATGAATGCATCATACGATTTTTGTACATTAAATGCCAAATTCATATATTCCTTAGTAATAAGTACTGAGCAACATATTTTAGCATACATAGTCTTCGATAAGTCTCTCTCTTAGAAGTCTGAGACATAAAACTCTTTTCTTCTGTTAGTACTCACCTAGATACAGAGAAGCCTCTTTCTACATCTGAATTAACGTAACCTATCTCCAACTCCTCGCCATTCAAATAGGTGCGTAATGATATGAGAATACTAAAGGTGAAAATTGACTCATTTATTTTTACATTTTCCCTAAATTCCCCTTCCTGGATGCCCCTCAAGATAAATTTGGTGGTGATTCTTTCTTCCTGTGGAATCAGATATCAGTCTAACCTTTTAACAAAATTTCTTTGGTTTCTCATAAACCTGAAAATAAATGCTAAATTATGAACGTTTTTAGAAAAATTATTACTTACAGAAAGATACATCATCAAGAAAAGTTTACTTGTGCTCAACAAGATATGAAAGTAAGAGTTGAACGTAAAATTAGAATCTTTAGTTTCATCAGCATTAATAAGTTTTTATTTTATTTTTTCCCCTTAAGGTAGCCCTCTTCTTCAGAAATAACAATTTTCTCATCCACAATGGACAATTTCAGTTTTATTAAGAAGACCATGCCACAACACTGTGTTATCTAGAAGAGATTTAACACTGATTCCTCATGTTAATATGTTTGCAGGACTTCCCTTAGCAGAACAATGGTACCAAGAATTCAGTTCACTTGTAAGTTTTGGTTTGTTAAACTTGTTTTTGCTGCTCTTTGATTATTTTCTGCACACTTAGACTCATTAGAGTGGATTCCAAACCACTAAGTCGGGCTAGAAAGACCTTATAGAAATACCCCCTCCCCCCATACGGAGGGCATTCCAACCATAGGCCTAGTACCCTAGCGTTGTCAATCAGACTTAAATGGTACAACCAATCCGAACCACTATAAATTAGGATTCGAATCTAGCACCTGAAAGCCAGAAAACTAACCACTAGCCATCAGACCAGTGTTCCCATCTTTTATAATTTATTCACGAGCATTTTTAGCCCTACCTTCTTTTCGCACCAGAAATTTTGTAGATTATTTCTCTTTAATATGTGACAACGATTAAACAAGAAGAAAATCATTTTTCAAAATTTCCGGTATGAAAAAGAGGCGGGGCTAAAAATGCTCGTGAATAAATTATAAAAGTTAGGAACTCTGCATCAGACAGGCACGTGTAGTTTCGTGATGATCAAATAATAATGAAATAAATATAAATTACATGAAACTTCAAGCTGTAACTTTTTTCTGTAATATTGCTGAAGATAGAAAATTTTCAAGCTCTTGTAAAGACAAGCCCTCTTTTCACAAGTTGCAATAGTGGCACAAAAAACTTGAGGGTTCATAGTGCAAAATATTTGAAGGGGCTCAATAAATATTACGGTTGACATTTCAATCTCGAAAATCCAGAATCATTCCAAACTTCCAAATTCCAGATAGAGATTATAAAATTAAAGGTTAAATTTGAGTGAATAAATACATTTTATTACCTATTTTTAAAATATCACGAAATCCATATATGTTTATAATCTACTTGAAAAATATAATGGAAATAATTAAAATACAATTTGTGTTTTAAACAAAAAATTTATTTAAACATTTCTATCAGTCTTAATTTTGGTTTAAGTAAAATAACGTTTTTACTCCTATACTACAGGCAGTGGCGCCGACAAAGTGGGGGCTCGAGGCCGGCCCCAGAAAATTTTCTGTAGGGATACAGTTGCTAACCCCCCCCCCCCAGAAATTTTGAATACTGACTCCCTACTACACAAGAAATTCTTTCCTCTGTTTCTTATTTAGTGTTTTACCAAAAACACAGCTCTAAAGCAAGGTACTAATTTTATGTTGTAACTGAAAATGAACAAAAATCGACAAAATTGAGTACCTTTATTAACTCGGCATTTATAATTAATAACTTCGTTAATTAAGTTGATAGAAATTTCTAAGCAACTGAAATGTCTTCCTTGGGGTATTCGGCAAACATTGATACCGCTCATGATACGAAGGACACGGCCCTCCGCGAGGAGATGCGGTTGCAGACAAAGAAATAGGACCCCAGCGACAATAACTTTCCTTTTAATATATAGATATTTTTTTTTTCGCATTCTCGCAATATTTTCATAAAATGTGACATACAATAGAAACAATTTAACTATATCATACTGTTAAAATATAAGTTTTGCGCAACAAAGGCATTAAAAACTTAAACCTGAATGCCATTTTCAAAACTGTAAACAAAACATATAGAACAAAGTTTAAAGTAGCTAGAATAACTACAAATGATTATATGTAATAAGAATGCACTAAACACAAACTACTCAATCTTTAAACCATGAATAATGCCATTTAAAAGAACTGAAAATTTGTCTGACAATATTTAACGACTGATGACTTCCTGACTGATAATAAAAAAAATAATCATACTTAATAATTAAGATAGAAAACATACATTTTTAACATCATACAAACCTGGCTGGCTTTTAGAATGATTTCTAGGAAAACTACGACTTTTCCCGCAGCAAGCCCTATTACTAGAATGAAAAGTAATAAAGAAACGTTTAAGGTTTTAGAAATCACATGAGTAAGAAATTCACATGAGTAAATTTACAATTTCTACACAATAAAATTAAGTTTATTTTATTATTGTTACTACATGAAATATATAAAACAATCATGAAAAGGAACATTTTAAACAAGCATATTAATTTCTTATTTAACCTCTCATCATTTTATTATTTAGAAACATTGTAAATAAAAAAAAATAGCATCATTAAATTAAGATTAAAATTTAAATAATTAAAAACCATTAAAAATGTACTTAAAAAACACTTTCAGTTAAGGGGACCAAACGTCCTCGAATCACGAGGACAGTCCTCGAATTTCGACCTATGTCCTCAGCAATTTGAAAACCATTTGAGGACAAACGTTCTCGAACTTACAAATTTGTCCTCAAATTAAAATATAATTTTGCTCTGTCCTCGAATGACCCTTTAATTTGAGGACGCTGCGAAGATTTGTCCTCAAATTGGGTTTCAAAAATTTGGTTGCCTTACTTTCAGTCATCTATGTGACCATCTTCAATTTGCAGTGACCATGAGATCCTCTCTGTTTACATCTGGCTTCCACGGAGTAGAGAACCCCACTTTACATAGATTTCTCTTATATATAGACTGTTGTCGTAGCATGCTTGTTGATCTAACAAATTCTCAATCGCTTGACGATTCAGAACGTAATGGTGGTCACTGAAATTTGTGAGTTTCTCCAATTTTTAAAAATCTATTTATATATTTTCTTTTGGTGGGTTTTCACAAGTACTGTAGTAAATTTGTTACATTTAATAATGTTTGAATATTCTTTTATTCTTGTTTTACAGTGATTTTCTTTTTCGTCATGCCCACAAAAGTTCTTTCATCATCTCCTTCCTTTTAAAAATTAATACGGTAAATGGCTGCAGTTTTGGAGTAATCTATTTTACAACTAAAACATTTCTTGAAAAAAAAAAAAAAAAAAAAAAAACTTCCTTTTAGGCTTTTCTCTGAGATTCTTTCGCACGGGGGCCCTCCTCATCCTCGAAGGGAAGACTTGCATAGTCGATGCTAGCACGTGAAGTGTCGCTTCTTTTCGGTTTTGCCGCTTCTTCGACGAGATGGCGCCACATCTGATCTACGTTTGTGCTCGTTGTCATTCACGGAATTAGTATTTTTAATAATGGATGGATTAGAATAGGAATAAAATGCGATGGATGCGTTTTATTCTGATTTAAAAAGGACAAATTAAAAACTCATTGACGTAGAGCAACAAATTAACTTTCTAAATGATTGCCAGCATTTTAAGATATAAGATTACACCTAAATCTTTCAGAATCAATAACCAATTTCTCATTGAAAACTATAGGAAAGAAGTACAGTTCTTTGAAAATAAAGTTCTCAATGTTGTTGTGGGTTGTGGGGAATAACGCTGATTGACTGTGCACTAGGGTCCTAGGCCTAAGGGAGAGTGCGCTCCGTAAGGGTCTTTCAAAGGGGTCCTAGCCCATATTTACGCAAGTTTCAGAGAAAACCACGAAAAACTCCAAATAGCTAGATCAACGCGCGTGACCTGAAATCGAACCCATCACCTCACGTCTACCAGCTTTGAACGCAGAATCGCTCGGCCACTGGTGGGCCAGAACAATAATTAACCAATAGCAAATTTACACTCTAGAAGGTAGAAGCCTGAAATAAACAGAGAAGATCTTGTGTTCACTATAAACTGAAGATGGTCACGTAGTTGACAGAAAGCATTTCCCAAGTATATTGTTTAATGGCTTTTAATCTTAAAAAATACAGTTAGACTCCCAAAAATCTACACATCACAATCAATGCAAACAATAAAATTAATAATAATATTTCCAAGGAAAAAGATAAAGACCGCACTTATTTTAATGGTGGTTTTTTAGAAACTGAATCTAATGAAATAAGGAAAGGTAATTTTAATTGAAGTCCAGGGTTTGGAGAAAAATACCTAACAATTTTAATACAATATTTATATGTATGTTTGTGTTTAAAAAAATAAAAAAAATAAATAACCACTGTTCAAAGACTGCAAGAAAAAAATTTCAAGCACAGACCCCAAAGCAAGTTTTTTCTGAAAAAAAAAGAAAAGAAAGAAAGAAAAAATAGGAGTTAAAACAGAAGAACGCAGGGGGAAAAAAATTAAAAAATAGGGAAACTTAGGGGAAAAAAGATCTTTTTGAAAACAAGAAAAATTAGAAAATAAATACTGAATGAAAATCTGAATCTTTAAATTTGACAAAAATAAATAAATCAAAATAACGTCAACTAAATTAAATTAAGTAAATTAAAGTGGTGTGCCACTCACACAACTTTCTGTTATCCAACATTTAAATACTATGAAGACATATTGCAAGTTAAGGAGCAAGATAAGTACAGTATATGAATATACTCTAAAAACACTTAAAAAAAAGTCTTAAACACTCCTTGAAACTTAGCAATCTTGGCCAAACTTTTTGAGTGGCATCCTCATTTAATCTTCAAAATACGAAATTTGAATTTTCTGCATTTTTTTGTTTTTAATTTATGCTGATAATAGGCAGGCAGGCAGGTTAATCACTAAAAACTTAATTTTTGTATTTAAAGGACTTCAAAATGCTTAATTATAGTAAAATAAAAGCGCTGTAAATTAGATTCCAAACAATACTCTGTTGTATTAATAACAGAAAATAATTACCATTTCTAAGCAGTTTTTGTTCACTCAAATTTTGTCATGTCTCTACTGACAGCTCAAAATGTAATTGCACTGACATTAAAAGTTCCCAATTTAGTGGGAAAAAAAAATAAAAATAAATACCGTAATTTCTGGTAGATACCCCGCAGGTTATATAATCCACTTTTGCACCAGAGATTTCAATTGATAAATAAATTTGTATTTGTACGAGCTCTTCCTTGGAAAAAGTATAGATTTCTCTATTAAATAAAATTTCTGCTGGAGAAATGACACATCTTACCTGCGGGTTATCTACCAGAAATTACGGTAAATAAATAAATGACAAAATTCATGAAAAATCCCGTAGAAAGTCTTACAAAAATACCCCTAAAAAAAGTTCTAACAAATTCAAAATCCATCCCTACACCCTGAAGAAAACTTTTAAAAGTCCTCCATAGTTTGCAACACTGTTCCTAAGCAGCTTTCTTGGACTTAGCAAAATTTAGTAAATCATTTCCATCATTCAAGAGGAAACAATGAGAGAGAAAACAATGTTTTTACTTAATTTTGGGTATTTATCTATAAATTATATACACACCACATAGAGTATTTAAATTTAGCTCAATATGAAAAACATATAACATAGCTTGAGTTGCATTTCTAGCCATTTCAAAATGTACATTCTTAATGTATCTGAATTCTTTTGCGTGGTCTTGTAAACGAATAATAAATTATTTTCATATCATATTTTATAAGAAATATGCTTTTATGAATATACAAAATATATTGAATATATTTCATTTTGTTTACTTTTGTCTCTAAAGGTAAAAAAAAAACAGACTTACGCTTGTAATAAGTTTTTAATATTAAATAACCATTTAAAAATTATTTCCCCGCTTTAATTCTTTATCTTTCCACGGCCAAAATATCTTTGCCATTCTTTTTCTCTCGTAAATAAGTAAATAAATAAAATAATTTTAATAAAATTTATAAGGCAAAAAATTGCTATGTTTCCTTTTACTGAATTGCGTATTTGAACTACCTCAACAAGGACACATAGATTCCCAGTTTGTTTATATCGCTCTATGATTATATTTTGCTCACTAATTAGAATGGGGTTGACAGTTTACAGCAGATTCAGAACCACTGAAAATCTTCGTGCCTGGACCGGGGTTTAAATCTGGCACTGGTGGCACCTGAAAGTCACAACACTAACCATTTTGGCCATCAGACAGGCACAAATGGTTTTGTGAAAATGATCAAACAATACGAAATGAATATGAATTGTATAGAGCACTGGCGTAGCTAGACCACAATTTCGGAGGGGGAGGGAGGGGGGGTTATTATTATTATTTTTTTTTTTTAATCTTCCTTTTGTGAAACTGTTTGATATATACGACATGCAATTGTGTCTACTTTCTTATATATTCAATAAAAGAAATTATTGAATTAGTAAAAAAATTTTACTTCCGGTTTTCGACGGATTTACACGTTTTGAGAGGTCCAGAACACAATTTATCCATTTTTAGAAAATGTATATCTGTGTTTGTGTGTGACAAGAATTTTATGGCAACTGTATATCAGGAACTACTGCACATAATTTCATTTAAATTTACATGTAGTTGCACCTTGACTTAAATAAATGCTTATCAACTTTTGGTGCAGATCACTCAATAGGTGGCGCTGCTATACTGTGATTTCTTCTATTTAAGGAAAGGCTATATCTCAAGTTCTATTGTGTATAATAGAACAAAACACAGAATGAGAGAGGGGCTTTATGAAACATTATATTAAATGATTTTGGTGCAAATCAGCTGCTAGATGGCGCTGCTGTGCTGCAATTGTCCCCGTTTACGGGAAAGCTATATCTCAGATTTTATTGTATATAATTTCACAAAACTTGAAATATAAGAAACCCATTATGAAAGTTTGTTGTCTTTATTCGCGTGCATATCGGCCGACAGCTGGCGTTGATATGATATAAATTACGCTCGTGAATAGGAAGGCTAAATTATAACTTATATTGCATATAAATGCACCAAACTTGATATGCTTGATAACTATAATGAAAACGATCCTGATTTAATTTGGGTGCATATCAGCCGATAGGTGGCACTGCTATTACTGACCTTCTATGATTTTCCACATGACTACATCTCATTAGCATCAGTTTTTTAAAATTGTATAAATCTGCATATTTAAAATAGTTATTATGAAAAGCTATGGTTAAACTTCTATGCATGTGAAAGTGGTAAAAAGTTAGTATGTGGTGCTCTTATACAAAAGGATATAGAAGAAAGTTTTGTGATGGCTACAATATACTAGTTTTTAAAGAAATACCACTTTAGAGAGATAATTCGAGTTTCATTATTTGGATTTAAAACTTAAAGGTATGCTGCCTAAATTAAGAATAGCATTAAGAATTAAGAATTTATATAGCATTCGGAATTTTTTGACACAAGAAATTTGGTCAACATTTTAAGAATCTTAAATAATAAGGAAAAAAATTTAAATAATGTATCATCTAATGAATAAATAAATAGATAGGAAGAATCAAATTCAATATAGGTATAAATATTAAGCAACATTATAATTTTCAAAAACTAGTGTGGGTTGCTACTTTCATACTGCATTCGTACACCGTACACCTACTTTATTTCTCCTGATGAACAGCTATATTAAATTATTTTGACTTGAAACAATTGTTGCAAGTTTTTGCGATTTATAGAGTTGCTTACAAAGTTTGTGTTCATTACATATCCATTTTATACACGTTCCGCCTTATACAAGTTTTACAGTATGCATATGAAATAAAAAAGATTAGTATGTTGTGGCCACACATGACTTTCTTCTATATATTATCTTATAAAATTTCAAGCAGCACCAATTATTTATTAAAATTATTATTATTATTTTTTTTTTATTCAGACTATTTTTATCTAAAAGAAGTGTAACACAAAATTCCGAATGAAAGCCAATTTTGTATTGACATCAGAAGAAATGATTTCTTTTTCCCCCTAAAGTTTTTTCCCCATTAAAAAATGAAAAAAATCGCTAATTCTGTCTTAAATTATCACAGATATATAGTTCAACCATTTGCTTTAAAGGTGTTGCAAATTTATTATTATTATTATTTTTTTTTTTTATATGTTTTTTTTTTAATGTTATTCATATTAAAAATTTCAACATGCTTCTACATGCACACAGATTTTTTTTTTTTTTTTTTTTTTTGCCTAGTTTACTACTATCAATAATTAGTTTTACAGTCATTTATTAAAAATAACTCATTATGTACATTTATACGTAATTTTGTCCAATACTGCCATATTAAAAATTATAAGAAAATGAAATTATAGTGCCACATGTTGTGTGATTGACCCCCAAATGTAAACAGCACCAGATTAGGTCAAAGTGCAACTAAATACCAAGTTTGATTAAATTCCGTTCATTGGTTCGTGACATTATAGCGTCCAAGAAATTTTTTACATTACTAAAAAAACGTTAAAACTGTGTTCAGAACATCTTAAAACATGTGAATCTGTCGAAAACTGGAGTTCGAAAATTTTCCCGAATCCAATACTTTTCCTTACACCTATAGAAGAAAGTAATACAGGAAAAAACATTAATATATATATATATATTCGCTTACTTGTAGTAACCAAATAGGTTGAAGATTGTCGCTATCAACATTGCAGGAGTCACTGTCTTTTACAACTGAGGATAGTTTTGGTTTTTTTACTAACCATCGATCCATTATTTTCTTTGTCAGTAGATTTTCAATAATTAGCTGAGTTGTTTCAGAAATATCTCAATAGATTAATAATTTTTTACTCTATTATCTGAAGTAGGATAAAAATACACTTTTTAAAATATAATAAGAAAGCACCACAGAACTGGCGTTTTAAAGTAATAAGTACAAAACTTTGAATAAATACCATAAAATGCAAAAAACTCGCAACGATTGTTTCGGTTCGAAACAACATACGACCCTTCATCAGGCCCACAAAGTAGGCACGAGTGCTGCAATCACGGATTAGGAGACCAGGATAGAACACTAGATAGCGCAGCGAGCGCGAAAATAGAAGCTTTCCTTTCCGCATTAATTCAGCTGACCAGAGTAAGCGATCCGATCGCCGCCTGGTGTAGTACCTTTGAAACTTATCGGAAGAAAGGGAAAGCCCGCCCCTTAGGCTTCAGTCATCCAACGAACGAACAGCCAGAAATGTAAAAACGCGCTGATTGGTGGATTCTCGAGATTGGTCGCCCTCTATATGAAAGATGAAAATTACTACCTTCCCGTAACGTTAGTAATATATCCTATAGAATCTCCTAATCCGTGGCTGCAATGAAAGCGGCAACGCACTATTGTTTCGAGTCGAAACAAAACACGACTCTTCATCAGGCGAACAAAGTAGGTACAAGTGTTGCAATCAGAGCGGCAACGCACTAACCTCTTGTAAGCTTGCCGCTTTGATTACAGCACTCGTGCCTAATTTATTCGCCTAACGAAGGATCGTGTGTTGTTTCAACCCGAAACAATTGCTGCGAGATTATTGAGTTTTATAGTGTTTATTGAAAGTTTTGTACTTATTACACCCTTTAAATGTTTAAAGAAATATACGTTGTGTATCTATAAAACTGGAAAAAAAAAAAAAAAGTTTGAAATTTTTCGCCCCCACACCCCAACCCCTTCCATATCTACGCCACTGGTATAGAGCTTCAAGATGTAACTTCCCTTTGTCCTCTAATCCGTACAGCATGGTTCCAAATGTTTTGCGTATTATAAGGTCACAGCTATTAAATATTTGTTTAGATTTTCTTTTCCCTTTCCTTTTTTTTTTTTTTTTTTTTTCTTCTTAAGCTACAAATATGACAAATTTAAATTGTTAATGATTAAAAAAAAAAAAAAAAAAATTAAAACAACTTCATATTTATTATTAATGTTAAAAAATAAATGCTTTTGCACTTGAAATAAATTTAAATTATTACGTATATGCGATAAATAATAAATGAGTGATGTACACTCATTCTACACACAAATTTGAATTATTAATTTGAAAATAAATAACATAAATACTTATGCTGTCAAATAAATTATTGTGCAAACCTACTCTACATCTGTAGTGAAAACTCTGGTTTTAATACTTAATAATATAAGGAGATAATAATAATAAATCAAAATTTGCTTATTCTTATTTATAAAGTATTAAATTTTTAAATGAGGAATTATGTCTTCTTTAATTAATTAATCTACAAATTAAAACAAATATGTTAAATATATATATATACAGCACTTTTTTTTTTTTCTTTTTTAAGAACAGAACGAGAAATTTTTTTTTAAATTAAAGAGCTAAGTTAAAAAAAATAATAATAATAAAATTGAAATGAGAACTTTTACATTCTAATGTTGTTTTGATTTCATTATAATTTCAAAACTATTTCATGCAGAATTTGCAGATAAGATCGATCCATGGAGTAATATCGATCAAATGAACACTATTAGTGATTTACTAGTCTGAATATTTGGTGTCGCCATCTCTTGAGCAACTTTGTAACTAAATGCTCAGATTTCTTAAAAATAATGCAATAATATTGTTACATAAAAAACATTCGAACATAAAAAAATAAATAAATAAAAGATAAAAATAAGAAATTTTTTTTCTAGTCTTTTTTAAATATTTCTTAATAATAAAATATCTTAAGTCACCAACATAATGACGGAAAAAAAAGAAAATGCACTGTTTATGGGAGAATTATCATTCAAACAAATAATGGCTTTAATTTAAATTTAAAAATAATTAAATATGCATTTTTATTTTTTAATCTTCACTTTAAAATTAAATTTAATAATAGCAATATAATAGCATAATAATTGCATTAATATAATAATTTAAGAATTATTCAATTTAAGAATATCTATCCAAAAAATTATATAATTAATTAAAAATATTTCATAAATTTCTGTAAATATTAATCTCAACCTAAATATAAATTAGGATTGGATTTGGGAGTAAAGCCGATTGACTGCTCTAGAGTCCTAGGCCTGAGGAGAAGTGCCCTCTATAGTAGGTCTTTCTAAGGAGACCTAGCCTGTATTTACGAAAGTTTCGGAAAAGACCACGGAAAGCTCCGAACGGCCGATGAGAGCGACCTGAGACATTTCTCTGAAAAAAAAAAAAAAAAAAAAAAAAACAATTTTTTTCGAGATCTGATACCAATCTTGCTGATTCTTATGTAAAATGACCTCCTGAATCGAATATAACTCTTATTTCGTCCAGTCACCAACCGTTTTGTAGATACACCACCCCCCTCCCTCAATTTCTTTTTCTGTTCGATAATTTTATGACTATGAATTTGATTTCAAGAATGAAAAATAATTAATTTAATGCCTAAAAACAAAAAAATATATAAAGTTTAAAAAATAACATTAATAACAGTTTAAAAAAATATAAGATATGTAATTCATAATTTCAGTGGCATATTCCCCCCCCCCCCCCCCCCCAAAAAAAAAAAAAAAAAAAAAAAAAAAAAAAATCCCTTGTTGCAAATGTCCATGTTTTAGAATTTTCCAACTCTGTAGCCCCTCAGAAGATATTTAACGTTTACAATAATCCTCCCTCTTCCTAAAAATCAAATTTATAGCCATAAAATCACCGAAAATGACAAAAATAGGGGGCCATTCCCAGGGTCCGATTAAGCTTTGAAGCTAGGGGAAGTTCAGAATCATTTCGGGCCCCCTTTGATTTTGGAAAATCTTGTTTTCCTATTACATATTGTAATATAAAAATGCTATTGATAAAAAAGTTTTGTGTGTTTATGTATATATATTTTTTCATTCATATATCTGGGTGGTTTCTACCCACAACTTTAAAATCGTATAACTTATTAATTAAGAACATTCAAATTTTTGACGTTAAATAATAGAATTTTCCTAAAATAGTGGGTATTTTATCTTGCTTTAGGTGAACTTTCTCAGAAAAAATTCAATCTCAGTGTGGAAATCCAAAATAGAAAATTCAAGACCCTGTTTTTAGTCATTTTGGGGCCCCCCTGTTAAATTTTTGAGGGGAAGCTTGTGCTTCCCGAGCCTTTTGGGTAATCAGGCCCTGGCCATTCCTAAAAAACGGTGGGTGATAGAGCAAAATGGGCGTCCTATTCGGATTCAGGAGGTCGTTTTACATAAGAATATATTGAAATGGTGTCAGAGGCCATTTTCACGCTGAGCAGTGAGATCGAACCTGGTACCTCACGTCTACTAGCTTTGAGCGCAGAACCGCTCGGCCGCTACTGGGAGCGAAAAAAAATTTAGAAAAAGTTGAATAGAAATCACACACGTTAGGAACTGAATGATGCTGCCATCTATTAGCAAGTTATAAAGCTAAATCAAATGATAAATTAATAAAATTGCACATTATCCTGGATTTTGTAATTTTCCTGATTTAAGAAGTTCGGTTTTCGGAGACTGTATTGCAGTTGTTTTTGAAAATATTTTTGACTTAGAATTTAAAACATAAATCAATTTTCATGCTCAAATTCACAAAATTTTCAATCTCAAATTTTTAAAATTGAGCCAAAAGTAGGAAGTAGGAGGAAAAATAGTACAAAAAGGTAACAGTTCGAAAAAGTAGGATCTCTGCAAGGGTGTGTTTAAGCAGAAAAAATTTGTACTTTGATCTATATTTCTAAACTGTTATAAAATTTTTAAATTTATGATACAAGCCTATATTGTGTCAGATGCTAATACACTTAAATTTTGCATTTTTACCTTAATGGGGCAAATTTTAATTTAATTGAATATATATATGTAACTTTATATCTTTTATTAAATTTAGTGCTCTTTAATTGCCTTTATTTATTTAAAAATATTTTACATGCTCATTTATATCATTATCATCTTTTAATCCATTATAATATTAGAATTCTAGTTCAGAAATGCAAAACAAAATTATCTAAAGACCACAAAATTCTAAAATCTGCAGTGTCTCAGGTCCCAAGCTGGGTAGATTTTTGGGAGTATTTGAAGCATGTTTAAACAGAATTTTATTTATTTAATACTAACCTTATTCTATCATATGGATGATCCTTAGAACACTTATTTTTCTCTTTTACAGATGTTCTTGATATTTGATATCTTTTGGAGCTTCTTTCAGCACTTTTGCTTCTTTGGCATCTTGAGTGGTCAGCTTTACATAACATAGACCCTCTAGGAGACACACTTCGACTCCTCTTATATCTCATTTCAAGTGATTTTAGGTTCTAGAAACATTATTTCAGTATTATGAAATATTTTATAAATTACATTAACAATTTATTTTCATGACATAATAATGCTGATGAAATCTATGAGTTCATAGTGATAATACGAGTTCCATTCAGATACTGCATACGATTAATTAAACAATCGATTAATTTAACTATATATTGACATCACTGTGCAGACAGAATGCTAAAATTTGTGACCCAGTAAACATGTTAAAGTATACAGCATTTGTGATTAACAATAAACGAAATTAATATCGAGAAAAGTACACAAAAGCTAGCTACTAGAAGATGTAATGAAGGAGTCACACATTTCGCCTTTTCTTTAGGACACTTTCAGGATCAACAAAACTTTTGCCTTTTTTACTACCACTATTTTTATACAATGATCTTTATCCTGTTTATTCGTAACATATTACTGTAAAAATACGATAAAGAATTCTATATGAAAATAGTGATAGGCAAATATTTCTCATTCTCAAAAATGTTCTGGAAAAAGGTCAGGGAGTATGATCCCTGCATAATGTTACAAAGGTATACAATAATTCTGTAAACAGAGCCGAAATCACCTATTTAAATTTTTTTGGATTTATATTGCTATATCAGATAACTATGTATCAATTTAGTGTTATAAACTGTGACCTAAAGGATTATATATCTGTAAAAAAAAAAAAAAAAAAAAAAAAAAAAAAAGTGTGCTGTTTTTAGATTATATGAATTGTTTTAGAATATCTAATAAGAATTAAGTGATATTTATATATTTAATATTATATTAATTGAAAAGAAGACTAAATGAAAATGTTTGGACACTAATGTACTAGAAATGGTGACAACAGTGTAATTAAAAATGAATATGAGCACTAATTAAAAGAGTTATCACTTCAGATAGATAACAATGTCTATAAATCAATGAAACTCAATGTGAAGGTTTAAATTATAAAAGTTAGATAACATAAACCATACATTAATATATAGAGAAGTTATTAATTTATCTTTTATTGTGCAAAAAAAACATGAACACCAAGAAACTTTTAGATGTTAAAATTCAAAATAACAGAAATATTTCTTTCTTTTAATCATATTACACATGGAAAAATAAATAAATAATAATAAAAATAAATAAATCTGCTTATTTTTACTTATATATGAGTAAAATTTAAAACATCAACCTTTCATATATTGAATATATTTTCATTAATTTTAGGGTGATCAAAAAGTATTGGATTAAAATGTTTATACCACAGAAAATGTACTTCTTAGAGTAGATGGTGGTAATTGAAAAGAATATTTAAATGAGATGATTATTTAAATTTTATAGCTTATAAAATTCCTTAATGCAGTGGTCGGTAAACTTATTTGTCATAACATAAGATTCAAATTTTGACAGTAAAATTATTAAGAATCTCTAACCTTCAACCTTCTGAAGGGTCTTCAGAAATTAGGTCCCACCCCACTGGCTGAATTTTCCAAATTATTTTAAAAGAAAAATTTTATAAAATATTGCCTTTTATATGCTCACAAAAACTCCTTTTTTTCCTTTGTCCTATCTCATTTTAGTTTTCATTTATGTCGAGATGTAAACATTTGTTAACAACTCTAAAAATATTAGATTCTTACTTTTAAAAAATTGTTTAAAAAACTTGAAAACACGTAGAAAATTTAAGATAGCTAAATTTTGGTAGAAATATCTTTTCATTTTACTACATGGCATAAATGTAAAACATTAACATTTTTTTCATCTTTTATAATAGCTATATAATTTTGCATCTTAAAATAATTATTAATGTAATTTTTCTTAGTGCATACGATTTATTTTAGATGAAATCGATCAGATAAATAATAATGCACACAGTCCGACAAAATCAAAAGTGGGCCCAGGGCTCAATACCTATTCGGGACCTTTACCCATCATTTCTCCCATTATTTTTACTACTCTTCTAAAGGCAGCTTTAAATTCTCACTATTTCATCCGAAAATGCATATTTCAGTAAAATATTACCTTTGTAAAGCTTTTTATTTCAGTTTTAAATGTAAAATTTTCTTGAAGTGTTCTTTTCAATAACATTATTATTATTACTACTATTTTAAATTATAAATGAAATTCCGGACCCCCGTGTCAAGGGCCCATGCAATATATAACAATATAATGGGGACAATAATATAACAATATAATGAATATATAATAGCATCAATACCTGGTAATATATAACACACCTCTGACTCCTTTCTAATCCGGTGACAGAAACAGCTAGTCACAACCCTAGTTAATGTCTACTTCTATAAAAATTAAAACTTTGAAAGTTATCAATTACATTCAGTAGAATATTTAAATATTCGTTATTTATAGAAGAGGGCCATTAAAAAAATTGTGTAAAAGCAGGGATATATATCATCTTTGCGTAGAGAAGAGAACAACGGTATAACGGGAATGAGTCGCGGCCGACTATAGTTATTAGAGTCAGCCGTGAATGAAAACAGAGATGGAGACAACAGAAGAAAGTAAGTAGTGATTTATCATGTATGAATAAAACCGGCAAAATTTGGCGATAAAAACGAAAGTTTTAATAATCGGGGATCGTACATTAAATCTCGGCCAGAAGGAAATATAATAAATCAATGTTTAATTACTTTGATCTTCAATTGTATAACTTTTATATCGGTATCCTTTCTTATAGTGAGGTAATAAGAATTGGAAGGAAATATACTTCTTAGGAATTGAAAAGAAAATTTAAATATCTTGTAAATTTTACTTATTAAAAAAAAAAAAAATGTTAGTCGATATTTAGTTTAGAGTAAAAAAAAAAAAAAAAAAAAAAAAACAACATTTAATGTATAAAATTTAGATATGACGTTTTATAAATATTTACCAAATTGTCAAATATAATTAAAAGATATTTCGAGTTGCTTATGTATAATTTAGATACGAATGGATTAATCAAATGATTCTGTATGACAAAGTAAATCTTTTTGCTAGGTAAATTTAGGTTTTGAAGCCGTAAAATTAGATTAAAAGTATTAAAAGTACTTTTTTCACCGAACATTATTTATTTTATTTATTTATTTATGTAATTATTATTTATTTTACGGTGGTATTAGAAATTTCTTTTATTTTGACATTTTTTCGATTTTCTAAAAAAATACTCGACGAAATGTCCAAGAACTTCAGGCATGCAAAGAACAGTTAAAAACTCACATTTTCCACTATCGATTTAGTCCAGAGTGCAGTCAGAGGAGAGGGAGAGGCCCAACACAAATTGAAAGAAAGCGCAAATGCTTTGGATCACCCTGTATCACAAAAAGCAACACATGACTTGTAACTTTAACACATTGTTGCACATACTATATATAATATTTGTATGTTTGTTTATTTATTTATTTTTCATGGGAATTGTCCAATTATTTAAGCAGAATTTTTTTTTTTTTTTTTTTTTTTTTAATTTTTTATCACAGCGTAAATGTTTTAATATAATTTTTTTTTTCTAAAATTAATTTTTATCGTTAATTTTTTTGCTTATAACTAGAATGGATTTCCATAAAAATTTGCAAAATAGAAAAACATTATTCTAAAACATAAAATTCCCACGTGTAATATTTGCTGAGATATGAGCATTTATAGTCAATTTTTTTTTTTATTGCGCATGCACAAAAGGTAGGAAAATTTTTAGCAGTGGCGTAGCGTGCGGGGGGCAAGGGGTGCGCTTGCCCCGGGCGCAAAATTTTAGGGGGCGCCAAATACTGCTTTTCTAAAAACTAAAAATTATCATTGTGATAAATTTCTGAATTTTTACAATTTTATTAGACCCTTCTTAAATTATCTCTGGCTAACCATAGGTTTCTTGATGAAAATGAAAAAAATTTATGCGCATCATAGCTTTAAATTATTCCCCCTGTGATTATTATAATGTGGGCGCGTACTTTAAATGAACTCTCCTCTCATTTTTACATCTTATATTAATAAATTGGCCGAGCACTGTTGTCAAAGTTTCTACTGGACGTTGAGCTCTACGCCTCTATACATTCATAGTATGGCAATGACTGTAAGCGGCCCTTCTTATTTCGGGTCCATAAAGCGCTAATATACTGATCAATATAACAAAAGCCTACCTTATAGTCAAATACTGGACCCTTTGCGTCTGTAATTTGTTAGTTTAGAAATTCATATAAAAGGTTCATCATCTGCCGGTTGTTAACAAGATGATTGCTTAAAAGAGGCGCTGAAATTTCTAAATCCATAAATGGGTAGTTTTTTACAATCAGATTTTGATAGCGACATTCTTTATCATTTTTATTTATTAATATAAATAAACATTTCTACTAAAAATTGACCAAAGAAAAAAAAATACTAAAAACCTTATATATAAAATTTGATACAGTTTCATTCCATAGGTGCTAAATTATATAACTATCACAAAATCCAGAAGAGCACGGTACAACAGCACCACCTTTTGAGCGATTGCAAATAAATTTCATATTATTATTATTTTTTTTAATAATAAATATTGTACAGATAAATTTTGTCATGATTCTAAACAATAGATACGACTATAATAAAAATTGTAAAGATAAAAGGCAGAGTTTATCTTAGTGTATAAGGTTCCAGGAACTTCAGAACAAGCTGCAAATACAAGGTCTTTAAATTATTCACACTTTATTGTAGATGATCTTTGGTTTTTGAAAGCAAGGCCGATTGACAATGACCTGGATGAGAGGCCCTCTATGAAGGTGTTTCTAAGAGAACTTAGTCTTTATATATGCAAGTGTCAGAGAAAACCACGGAAAACTCCGAATAGTTAGGTCGACGACCGCGACTTGAAATCAAATCCGTTACTTCCTGTCTACCAGTTTTGAGAGTAGAACCACTCAGCTACTGGTGGGGCCTCCTTCTGCTGTAGAAATAATGGAAAAGGCTGAGAAGGTTCTGCGTAATTTTCGAGTTTGAACTATTAAGTATTCTGTAACATAGTACTGATCAGAAAAAAAATACTGATATCGATAATACAGGTTTGCGATGAGATGTGATGTGTTTCTAGATGCTGATGAAGAAAAGAATATTCAAAAATTTCCATCACATACGGTTTGGGACAGATTTTTTTTTTTTTTTTTTTTTTTTTTGACAGAAATGAGTTTAAAACTCTACTTTTTCAACTCCCATCTCACTTATTTCCCTAAAAATCTAGACGATGTGAGTGAAGGAAGAAAGGCATTTCCTTAAGTCATCGAGAAATGTAAATAGGGTATCAGAGTCGATGGAATGTTAATATATTAGCAGATTATTGTTGAATGCTGCATAGAGATTGCCCTCACAAACGAAAAATAATTAAACGAGCTTCGATCTCAAGAAACTGAGATATTTAAAAGACAATGTGTAAATAATAGCCTTTTTTAATGCATTTTACACGCAAAGAGTTTCTATACTGTTATAGCCTCTATGTCAGTTCTTCATAGTATTATCCTTACTTTGTGAATAGTATATTTTATTCGGGAAAAACTTAAAACGTTTAGTAACCAAGCAACTAAAAAATAAAGTCAACAGAAATTAATTCATTTTATGAGTCATTAGGTTTTCTGTAAGTTCAAACTTCGTTAGATGTACAAAATTGCTCGATATATCCAGCATTTATGTTTCAAATATTTTGACTTAAACGTCATACTTATGACATTTTGTTAGACGACTTATCACTTTATTTAAAGAAGTCTATTCAGAATTGAGTATTTCTACGACGATACTTTTAAATTTATTACACTGAATAGCTGAATTTGAATAAAAGCTTCAAAAAAGTTAAATTAACGTTATGTTATTGTTTTATTATCAATTCCCTTAAGAATTACTATTAACAATGCAAGATGATAGAAGCTTTTAAAAATTAAATTAATAAAATACATATAAACGCTCAACGATGATCAAAGAAAGACTATCAATATTTCCAATTGAAAAGGATTTACATATTTTGACAGTGTAATTTATGTAATGATTCAGCTATAATTCTAACTGTATGGAAATAACTTATTTGTTTTATAAGGTACTTTTTTTTTCTTTTCTTACTATTTGGAAACCTTTTTATTCATAGATAACAAAGATGTAATTTTTTATAATTATGAAAAACGAAAGTATTGACGACTGGAAAGGAAGTAATTGTATTTTATGAACAAATTGCGAATTTATAAATAGCTTTTGAATCATTTATATATATAGTTTTTTCTCTGTACATATTTAACTCCATAATCTCGGACGAAAGCCACTAATATCCGAGAAGGTCTTCTGTCGAAGCTAAGAGAAAGGAAGTGCCCGATTCGAACTCGGGTCGTACTCGCCAACTTAGCAGTTCTAATTTTTTCGTGGTTTTCACTGAAACTTACGAGAATGCGAGATAGGATCTCTTAGAAAGACAGCCCCTTGACAAAATCTATGCAGGCCTAGGATTCTTACACAGTCAGTTTGCTTTAACACTACACCATCGGATCCCGGAAAAAAGGGCACCGGAAAAAAGGGCACGGAAGAAAGGGCACCGGAAAAAAGGGCACCCGGAAAAAAGGGCACCGGAAAAAAGGGCACCCGGAAAAAAGGGCACCGGAAAAAAGGGCACTTTTCCAATTCGCAAATCGCAAAATAATAAATATCAAATAATGAATTTAAAAAATGACTTTCAAACTACATTTTTAGAAATTTCAATTGATTTGGTACAACATTCATTTAGTATATATCTCGGGGAAGAGGGGGGAGGGGGGCAGGAGCAGATCGAAAGAAAATAATTGTTTTTACAAAAACTCTTACAGACTTTAATGAAACTTTATATAATCTCGTACAATTTGTGAAAAAAATGACAGTAAGTGGCAGGCAAACTTGGGGGGGGGGGGGTTAAAGAGGGGGGGGCAGAGGAAAATAAAATTATCTTTTATAGCACCGTTTTACCGATTTAATGATATATTCTATAATTATCACTTACTTTTTATGAAGATCACAATGAGTGCATTATATACTGGGGGGGGAGGGAAAGGGGGGATATGGAAATAGATTTCATTCTTCTTTAAACTACCCTTTTATCGATTCAAAAAACCGTATAATCACGTATAATTTGTGAAAAAATTACAGTAAGTGTCAGACATTTTTTTTTTTTTTTTTTTTTTTTTGGGGGGGGGGAAGGGGAAAACAAAATGATTTTTTTATATCACCATTTTACCGAATTAATGATACATTTTATAACTATCACTTAACTTTTATGAAGGTAATAGTGAGTGCATTATATATCTGGGAGGGGGGGGCAAGGGGGAGCAGATGAAAATAAAATATATTCTTCTTTAAACTATCCTATTATCGATTAAAAAAAATTGTATAATTACGCATATTTTATGAAAAAATTACAATAAGTGTCAAACATACTTGGAGGGGGGGCGGTTAGGAGGGGGCAGAGGAAAATAAATTGAATTTTTATATTACCATTTTAGTGATACCAGCAAGTGATAGTTATAGAATATGTCATTAAAATCGGTAAAATGGTGATATAAAAAAATATTTTATTTTCCTCTGTCCCCCCCTCTCTTTACCCCCCCCCCCCAAGTATGTCTGACCTTACTGTGATTTTTTTTCACAAATTGTATTCTACTATACAAAGTTTTTGTTTAAATCGATAATAGTGTAGTTTAAAGAAGAATATATTTTATTTCCATCGGTTCCCCATTGCCCCCCCCCCTCCAGGTATATAATGCACTCATTGTAATCTTCATGAAAATTAAGTGGTAGTTATAGAATATATCATTAAAATTGCTAAAATGATGATATAAAGAATCACTTTATTTTCCTCTCCCCCCCCCTTGTTTACCCCCCCCCCCACACACACACACACTAAGTATGTCTGATACTTACTGTAAATTTTTAATAAATTATACGTGATTGTACAAAAAAAAATTTAATCAATAATAAAGTAATTTAAAGAAGAATATATTTTATTTTTATCTGCCCCCCTTGCTCCCCCCCAGGTATATAATACACTCACTGTGATCTTCATAAAATGTTAGTGATAGTTATAGAATATATTATTAAAGTAGGTAAAACTGTGATATAAAAGATAATTTTATTTTCCTCTGCACCCCCCTCCCCTAAAGTTTGCCTGACACTTACAATAATTTTTTCACAAATTGTACGTGATTATACAAAGTTTCATTAAAATCGGTAAGAGTTTATGTAAAAACAATTGTTTTTTTTTTTCGATCTGCTCCTGCGCCCCCTCCCCCCATCTTCCCCGAGGTATGTACTATATTAATGTTGTACCAAATCAATTGAAATTTCTAAATGTGTAATTTGAAAGTCATTTTTATATATCATTATTTGATATTTATTATTTTGCGATTTGCGAATTGAAAAAGTGCCCTTTTTTTCGGTGCCCTTTTTTTCGGGTGCCCTTTTTTCCAGTGCCCTTTTTTCCGGGTGCCCTTTTTTCCGGGATCCACACCATCACCGGAAGGAGAGAGGCGCATAATTTTGGACTGCCCCGGGCGCTCCAAACCTACGCTACGCCACTGATTTTTAGTACAGATTGAAAGCTAGATATAGTGAGCATATTTTGTCAAAAATTCATTTGAATAGAGTTAAAATTAAGCAAATTGTTGGCAAAAGAAACAAGCTAGACTTCAGGTATTTTCCAGGGTTGAAATTTCATAATGGGTTTTTCACATGCTGCATATTTAATTTTAAGATCCAATTATTTCATCCACATTGCAAAAGTTTGTTTTGTAAAAAAAAAAAAAAAAAAAACATTAAAGGCTTGTAACTCCAACATATTTTTATTTATTTATCAAAATTTGGGATTTCATAAGAGGTTTTCCACAAAAAAGATCTTTTGTAACATGATTGAAATAATTGAATCTTCAAATTTAATACACTGCATGGGAAAAACCCCTTATGAAATTTCAACTCTAGAAAATACTTTAAATTTAGCAGCTCATTCTTTTGCTGACAATTTGCTTAGTTTTTACTCTATTCAAATTAACTTTGGACAAATGTTGACCAACCTAGCTTTCGACCTACGTAATAAAAAATTTTCTATCTCTCATGCATGCATAGTAAAAAAAAAAAAAAAAAAAACTATTAATGCTCATATCTCAGTGAATATTACATGTAGGAATTTTATGTTTCAGAATAATGTTTCTCTAATGTTATGTCAATTATTCTGCAAGTTTTGTAAAATTATGTCGAAACCATTTCTAGTTATAAACAAAAATCTTGCCAAAAAATTTTAATTTTGAGAAATATTTTATATCTGCCTAAATAATTGTGCAATTCCAACAAAACAATATACAAATATTGTACATAGTATGTGCAACAATGTGTTAAAGTTACAAGTCATTTGTAGCTTTTTATCATACAGGGTGATCCAAAGTATTTGTTCTTTACTTCAATTTGTGATTGGCCCTCTAATTGCACTTTGGACTAAATTGATAGTGAAAAATGTGAGTTTTTAAATGTTTTTAGCATGTCTGAAGTTCTAGGCTATTATGTCCAGTATTTTTTTTAGAAAATCGAAGAAATGTCAAAAAGTTTTCTAATAATTTGATCACTCACATTATTTATTTATCTCTGTATTTTAAAACAAAAATATATCTATTATTAAAGATAAATTCTGCCGTCACCACTCGCTACATGGCAATTTAATTTATGATGTGACCATTTAAAAGAAATTGCCTTTTGTCTTTGTGTTATAGTTTTATGTTAGTTTTTTTTTTTTTTTTTTTTTTTTTTTTTTAAATCATACGAGTGTCTTCAACTTTTACATCAATCAAAAACATACATCTCCCACTAACTGTTAGGGATAAAAATCCTCAGTTACATTATCACATTATAAATATATCAATTCAATTTAATATTATAAATAAGCTATTCGTCGTATTAATAAAAGTCATATGTCAGTTGCAATATAATAGTCACACTATAAATTTAACTTATGTGACCATTAAAATAATTGCCTTTTGTGGTTACGCTTTACTGTTATTTTGTTTTCAAAAATTATACTTGTGTCTTTAACCTTTATATCAATTAAAAACATTCACCTCAAACTAATTGTTAAGGATGAAAATATTCATCTGCTTTTTAAAAGCTTCTGTGTTAATTTTTCAACTCCCTCCATCCACCAGAAAATTTGATTACAATCAGTTTTTGATTTTCCCTTTCCTTTAGCATATAAAAGATAAAGATTTACTCTTAATAAGATAACCTTTTCGTTGAAAGAAAATAAGAGATGAGGGAACATTGAATGACTGAATGTTTACGAAATTCCAACCTGTTGTTCAACTTTGCACCCCTCCAAGATTTTAGACTTGTCCTCACTGCTAGTGAGTGGTTACACAGAAAAGTGGTTACACTATATAAATTATTGTGCCCCTTCCCCTGAAATTTTTGCTTCTCTTTCTGTAACAAAAATCATTTGTTGATTTATCTTTTGTCTTTTTCTGTTAATTAAAAAAAAAAAAAAAGACCAAACTTTCCAGATTTATGTAATTTTAATAATTATACATAAATAGCCGTATACATTACTGTCTAAATAAATATCTAATCAAAACTCGTGAATTACAAATTATAAAATGTATTTTGCAATACAAATAAATAATTAGTGATTTATTTTAGTTACTTAGTCAACAAAAATAGTCACCATGTTTATTGTATAGAAGTTAAGGCAAGTTGTCTACATGTGGGTCCTAGGCCTGGATGGAATGCCCTCTGTCAGGTTTATTTAAGATGTCCTATTGATTTATGAGTCATAGAGATTTATGCTACTTTTGAAGAAAACCATTCAAAATGCCAAACAGTTAGGCTGACGAGAGTGACTTAGATTGAACCTGGCATTTCCCGTCAACCAGCATTAAAATCAGAAGCTATTGGCCCCTGCTGGAGCAATAAACAGTTATCAAAAGTACCCTTTCAGAAAAAAAAAAAAAAAAAAAATTTTTTTTTTTTGCATTTGAATTGGAATACAAATAAATTTTATGCATTTACAGAAAGAAGAAAAGAAAAAATACATCAGAAAATAGCCATGTTTGTCTTAAGGGTTCTTGGCAGCAGATACCCTCCCTTTCTCCTTCCCCAATTAGTCCAATGAGATTTTTATTGCTTTATTTTATCAGGATATCTCGTTCAAAAATAAAGTCTTTCAAATTCTGTTTTTTTAATTTCACTTATTGAACATGTCGAAAGGAAGCAATTGGAAAATAAATAAATAAATATTTTATTTCATTAAGCAAACTTAAGAGTAATTTTCAGTCTCGAAAAGAAATATTTAACTTATTAAAGGGGAAAAAAATGCTTCCTAAGATAAAAGATGATGTGTTCAAAGAGTAAAATTCATAAAACAGAATTCGAAAAACTTTTGAACAAGATATCCTGATAATACAAAGCAACAAAAATCTCATTGGGTTACATGGGGAAGGAGAAAGGAAAGTAGCTGATTACCAAGGCCTATTAATGACTTTTTTCATTTCTTTCTTTCTTTCTTCTGCCAACTTGTATATTTTTGCTACCGGAAATTTAATAGGAACTTTTTATAGAAGTTTTCAATGATTAAATAAACTGAAAATTTTTACTCACAGAAAATGGTGTAAAAAATACATACAACTTGACAGCTATGAGAATCCATTCCCTGCAGACTTGTTTTATACGAAGGAAAATCACGTAAATAGTCTGTCACTAGTAGAGTATGCAAGACCCACAATGCAAGAGAGAGAAGGGCAGACAAAGAATCAAAATATATTTTTTTTGTAAGTAAAACATATTTTTATAAGAAAATATGTCAACCATAATACTTAAGCTTTTTACTTTGATATTTTGATGGTCTACAGTGGAGTTTCCAAAATAACCATGTTGAATAAATCAACTGTATAATTTTGGTACTGGTACGTTTTGTTATGTTGAATTTTAATTAAAATATAACAGCTTTCTTATCCCTTTCCGACCCAGGTTGTATGATCGTGCAGGTTAGACATTCACGACATCCACTTACAATTTTGCATCTGGAACAGTCGTATGTAATAAAATCAGGAAATGAATAATCGAGCTAATTAGCAAAAAGTGTAAAGTACAATTTTCAATCAACAAATGTCAGTTATAGTCCATATTTTTTTTTTTTTTAAGTTTGCAAAAACAGAAGAATGTAATGTTTTAAGGTAAAAATATTTCGGGTCAGAAAGGGTTATTATAAATGTAATTATTATTCTTTAAAGGTAATTGTAGAACTTGAAAAATTACAATTAGCTGGAATTAAACTATTAAAAGGTAAAGTATTATTATTATTTTTATTTATTTATTTATTGAAATGGGACTCCTAAAATTTTGCGGGAAGGCCCCTCAGTTGTTAGCACTTCCACTGTATATCAGCAAAAGGCACCAATAAAAATCATGTATTTAAGCAATTTGCTGCAATTAAAAAATATATATATATTTCATACAGTTGCAAAAAGATCTTTCATTTCGGCAATCAGCCGCAAGAATATCAATCAGGCACCAGGCACCAAAAAAGCTGAAATTTTGTTGATTTCTAATAAAATAATAGTGTGTTTTAAATATCAACATTGAAAATCGAGTTATTTCCAGCAGTTAGCAACAAAAACAATAGTTGTTTTTAGCAAATATTGTGATTAAACATACTATTTGTCAATGTAACGAAAGTATCTTTTGTGGGTTTGGATTGTTGAAAGTTGCTTGTCAGGTATGGTTGTCTTCAAATTTAGCTGCTAACAGGACATTTCCTTTTCAGAAACATGAAAAATATTTGATTCACTACATTTAATATACACTTTTCAAATTTATTAGATGATGCTAAACTTGAAAAATAAGTAAATGAAATGTATAAAATGAAGTATAACTCAAAATTTTTGAGAAACCTAAAATTTCAGAGTTTGACTCCTTCTCCCCTTCTGACTATGCATTTGGTCATATTTCTTCTTAAGAATTTGCTTAGGAAATATGATAAACAGAGAAATAATAATAATTTTTTTATGAGCACATTGCAGGGGGTTGCACTTGCATCCCCTTTAATCAGAAAATAATAATGTTTCATAAAGAGCATGCATAGAAAATTGGAAAAAGATTAATTTATCTCTGTGATTCTTGAAAAGTCCTAATAAGATTTACCAATTAAGTAAGAAGTAAACAATAAAAAGTTTATAGAATTTTGAAAAATACAACCTTTTACTATCTTCACGTTCATCTCTGGTAGACTAGTTTCATCTGGGGCGCCCCAGCTTGGTCACTACCTTGTCGGTGTTCGAAACTGTAGTTTTCCTGTCTTCTTGTTCTTTTAAAGACTTTGCGCCATTGACTATTAAGGATAGCTCCATCGTTGCCATTATAACTGTCAGAATTTGCCAAAATTTCTACAGACTCCCTGATCGCTGCGTATCCGTGGTTGTGGTAGTTGGCCAACTTTCTTACCACAACCACGGATACGCAGCGATCAGGGAGTCTGTAGAAATTTTGGCAAATTCTGACAGTGTAATGGCAACGATGGAGCTATCCATAATAGTCAATGGCGCAAAGTCTTTAAAAGAACAAGAAGACAGGAAAACTACTGTTTCGAACACCGACAAGGTAGTGACCAAGATGGGGCGCCCCAGATGAAACTAGTCTACCAGAGATGAACGTGAAGATAGTAAAAGGTTGTATTTTTCAAAATTCTATAAATTAAATTGCTTCATGGATTAAGTATTTCAAATAAAAAGTTTGTTTAAAAAATAAAATAGAGTGTTTATTTTAGGAATAATCTTTTATATTTTTTAATTGACATAAACTAAGAGTTCTGAAACTGGTAAAAGCCAGGGCATACACCAGTTCTATTTTGATGTTTTCTAAAAATTTTGAGGCTAATGTTTTAAGAATTAGTTCTACCGGAGAGAGTATCTCAACTATCACTGTATATCATCTTAGTTTTTTTAACAACAGGTGTATTGATAGTATCAAAATCATCATATTTTTAAAATCTGTATATGTGGAACTGCAGTGAATGTACAGCTATTTATTACCCCCCTTTCCCCCAATCAAAAAAGTGTAAATTATAAGTTTGAAGTCTTCGTTTACCTGTGTATGTGTCTGTTCTGTAGCACTGTAGCTTCCAAAGAAATAAATCGATTTCTCTGTGCCCCCCCCCCCCTCATTTTTTATAATATTAGAATGCTGATTTAATGAAGATTGTTCTTGGGCAATATCAATGAAAATTTGTTAATCTTCCAAACACGTTAGATCATAAGTGACATGGTTCTTAGATTAGAGTATTATTATTATTTTTACCTGGAGGTTTTAACCGATTTGACAAAAATTAAAAATTGGCTATTTACTGTCCAGCAATCTCAGTGGCTGCACATTTTTACTGATGGTTCCCAGTTTGACTGTCATCTTAATGTAGAAACTGGTATGTTCTTAGATCTTTTTTCATTTTATGCCCCTGCGGGCTATATTGATACTTCCTTTGATGGTGAAGTTGTGGCAATATGTATAGCCTTAAAGCAACTATTGGCTGTCCATTGCAAATTTGAAAGGGCAGTCATTCTTTCTGATTATCAGGCAGGCATCCAATCAATTAGCGCTGTTGATTATCCATTGACACTTGAAATATGCCAATGTCAAGAATTCTTGAGAACTCTCACTTTAAAGGGAAAACAAATTGTTTTCCAGTGGGTGCCCGGCCATTGTGACCTTTGGGGAAATGAACAAGTAGACTCCCTTGCAAAAAGGGGTACCAGCTTATTACAACATCCTAATACAGCCATTTCTTACTGGAGGATTAAACAGTTTTAAAAAATTTATTTACATCTAATGCCTTACGAGATCTTGAGAATCGTACAGCTCTAAAGAACTGGAGGAATTTAAATCCTTCTCTTATTCCTGATAAACCAAAATGTAAGGCAGTTGCAACTTTCCGCCTATCTGCAGGACACGATTGCCTTGCCGCTCATTTGAAGCACATAGGTATCTTAAACGATTCTACTTGCCCACTGGAGAAGAAATGGACAGGGACCATCGTCTCTGTTGTGGGGCTCTTCGATGTTCTACAGAAGAGTTGAGATATTGGGAGGCAAGATCATTCCTTAGGTAATGACTTTGGTTTTTTGTTCTGTGTTATATTGTTTATATAGTTCTCTAACTTTTGCCTAGTCATTGGAAATAAAAAATAAATAAACTGTCCAGCAATCTCAAGATCCTGATGAAAATTAGAGATTTTCAAAATTTATTTTTTTAATAAATTAAAATGTAAAATTTTTAGGCCACTTTGTATCGATATTTAAAAATTTGCAAACAGTCAATCTTCCAACTCATGTTAGATAATATGTCACATTGTTTTTGAATTCAAATATAAAAAATGGGCTATAAATACTGATTATGAGTTCTCAGTCAAAACAATTCCTAAATTCAGTTGAAAATTAGATATTTTATAGAAATATGATATGTAAATTCAAGGCTAATCATGCCTTCACATTTTATAGAAAAATAATATTAAAATAAAGTCAAAGTCGGGAGATTTTTTTTTTTTTAATAGTAACTTTGCACTTGTCTTACATTTTTTTTTTTTTTTTTTTTTTTTTTTTAACGAAGGATTAAAGTTTAGCTATTATAATATGACATCACAACAGATTGAGATTAATGCTTATTTCAGTTTGGTTTGGATTCCTGAACTAAAGGAGCAGCTTATAGTATATTTTATTTCATGAAAATTATAAATGCTCCTACAATTCCCCTGGGTAGAAAAGGGTCAAATTGATACCCAATACTGAAAAAATATGGAGTGATGCCGATTGTCATCTCAAGAGACCTAGGCTTCGGAAATGCCCTACTCGGCAGGTGTCTAAGCAAATCCTAGAATGTTATTCATGTGAGTTCTAGAGAAAACTATGGAAAACTCTGAAAAGCTAGATCAACGAGTGCAACCTAAATTTGTAAGTCTTCTATCTGAACATTTAATAGTTACAAGGTAGTTTAAAAAATTGAAATTGCTGAATATTTCTGTAAATATATATTAGAGCTGTACCGAGTACTCAGTATATACTCGGTACTCCGCTTACTCGGCACCCGGCCAAATTTAGGCTATGTATTCGGCCACTACCGAGTTGTTGTGAGAATTTCATTAATGCATTATTGATAGAAATGTGTTAATGAGAGATATTTATTTTATAACTAAACTAAAAAAATATGAAAATATAAATACAGAGTCATTATAATTAAAATCAAACTTAGTATAGAGATGATTCATGATATGAGCTTTTAATTATAACTATCTTGTATGTATGTAATATGCATTATTTTATAAAAACTTAGTACATAAAATTGTATCTATAAATCAGACAAAAATAAAATATTTTAGAAAAAAAAAAGAACCTCTATGTAATATTAACACAAAATTTTAGTTATACATTTGTGCAAATGAAAGTAAGACACTTTCAAATTGGTAAGAAAAGATTGATTTTGGATTTTATACTATAAAATAGCGTAAAAAACTATCACCTATTCGGATACAGTCTACTGTTGAACAAAAGGTGCATTTATTTTGTATTTTAAGAACAAAAATAATTAATGTGAAAAGAGAAGGGGGCATTTAACCAAATAAAGGCTTTTAAGGCATTGTGCTATATATATAAAAAAGGTAAATACACTAAAACGTTATTTAAAAAACGTATTTTCATAATCAAATCTGTTGTTTTGCCAATTATGGCCCAAAACCCCCTATCATTTTACATTTCTATGATCTGAAGATTAATGAAGCCTATCATGTTTGAAATTATAAAATATTTTAATGTTCCCCTTTCATATGTAAATTTCATGTATCTTAAATTAAGTCTTAGTGCATAGTAACTTTTATATTCTCTAAGAATTGTCTGAGGATGATAATTCCTCACCTAAGAAAGATGTTAAGAATAAAGATATCAGTTATGGTTTTAGTAATCCACTATTCTGAAAGTATCAAAATATAGCAATGAAACTAATTATGTATATACACTACAAAAGTTCTGCATGAAAGCATGCTGTTTAAAATTTAACTAAATTTTATGTTCAAAAACCTTTTTTTTTCATTTCAAGATGTGCAAATTTCTTCATATATGCATCAATTATTCTTTCTTACAACTACTCAGTACTCGGCTACTCGGCCAAAGTGCTACTCGGTGCACCACTAATATATATATAATAAGGTGTTTGAGAACTTCATGCTAATTATGAATATTTATACAGAAGACCATAATCTATCCAAATACTTTCATGCATTTTTATAAAAGAATTATAAAAGATACACATGAAATTTGCTGTAATGACCATGCTATAACAAAACTCTAAACCATATACCAATTTTATTTTATTTTAAGTAATTTAATCACTTTAGATAATTAACTCCTATAGAAGTGTGATATGGGTAATTTTTTTCATATTTTCCTGTAAAAGTGATAGACACGTCATTTCTGAGTTTCAGCAAAAATTTTGCACATAACAGATAATAATGTATAAGAAAATAATTTTTATGAAGACATTTTTTGCAACAGTTCATAAATACATAAAAAAGCAATATTTGTGGGGGGAGGGAGGTGGGAAGACTCCATAAATTTTTTAGCTGTTCTGTGCATTCTTAAATTGCAGAGGAAAAATGCTTTAAAAATGTATTGAAAATTTTAATAGCTCATTTTAATCTTAAAGGAAAAAATTCTTCCTTTATATAAAGATTTGCAGATCCACCTATACTTTATCATGATCACCAGTATCAATAACTACAATATTATTATCACAAACAAATTTTACATACACCATTAAACCCAAAGTTATTTGCACTTTCCCATTCTCTATATCACATGCTATGCCAATGATTCCATCATTCAGTTAAACAATCAGCCTCAAGACTCTTTATCTACTTCTTACAATTTCCCTGTCTTTGGCAACCAAATCCCATGTTATTCTATGGAGAAATTTATTAACAAAATTACTCATTAACCATTCTTTTTTAATTCTTTTTTTACATTCAGAAAAGAAAAAAAAATATCACAACTGTTAAATTTGCTCTTGTTTTCCAAGATTTCTATTATTATTTTTTAATATTTCATTTTGATGCTATAAAGTGTGAAAAATGCATTTAATTGATTTTTTATTTTTATTTTTTTATTTATTTTTTTTTTTGCATATTTCAAAAAACAAGAATTAATTTAAATGGCTCTAAATATCCTGAATGTGGAAACAGAATTAAAAAATATATACGATTAGGTAATGAATTATTATGTTAATAAATTTCTCCACAATAAAACCTATTTTGGTTGCCAGCAACAATAGTTAGAGAGTTCCCTTAAACTACAGACCACGACCACTGCACTTTTCCTGATGAGAATTGCATGTAAAAGTTGTTTTGGTTGCGAGCAACATTAGTTAGAGAGTCCCCTTAAACTACAGACCAAGACCACCGCACTTTTCCCTGATGAGAATTACATGTAAAAGATGTTTTAACCATGATTAATCGATATTAGATAAAAAATTTAAGAAAAATAAACAGAAAACAGATTTTTATTTTTTATTCAATTTTTAAGTATATAAAGAATATTTCCAGAAAAAATATACATATTAAGGTAGAAACCACAAACAGTTATTGATACAAGTATATATATATATATCTATTATATACACAAAATGTATGAAACTATATGCAATTTATACAAAAATGATATCATACAATTTATATAACTTTTATAACAATTATCACAAAATCCATTAAGAACCACTAAATTACTTTGATAGTAATAAATATTAAGGCACTTAATTGTAGAAACTTCAAATTTTTTCAGTTGCTTAGAATATATTTCCTTCCATTATACTAAAAGTTCACAAAAATTGTTCCATGAAACAGCTTAAGTAATATTTATTGAAATTTTTATTTTTCCGACTGAGTGAAAATAATGCCTGGACTGGGAGTCGAACCATTGTGTGATTTTAATAAAAAATTATATTTCTTTCTCCCATTGTTTAATGGTATTTTCCATTACCTGCGGCTTATTTCTGTCGAGCTATCTACATGATAGACCAGATGTTTCTGCCTAAAGGTTGTCTGAGTGAGTAATGTCCACCGGTTGTTGGCCTTGATAGCTCAATTGGTAGAGCCTTGACCTTGTAAGTCAAAGATCCGGGGTTCGACTCCCAGTCCAGGCATTATTTTCACTCAGTCAGAAAAATAAAAATTTCAATAAATATGATTTTCTTCCAATCAGTTGATTGTGTGATTTTAATAATAAAAAATAAAATAAAAAAACAGCTTAAGTAAGCCTTAATACTTAAAAGGATGGAGACAGCAGCATGATATAGCTAAACATTAAATAAAATTATTGTATAAGTGCTTTACAAAATTTATTATTTAAGTTTTTACACTAATTTATAAAATGAAACTTTTAAAGAAAAATATATTCTATAAAATATTCTACATACCATTTATAAAATACAGTTAAATTTGTTTATTGAAACCACCATTTTATCAAAAGAAATTATTTTTTAATTAATTTTTTTTTTTTTTTTTTTTTTTCAGAAATGATACTGTTACTTTATAATGGCAGAGGTGTGTGTGGGGAAGAGGGGCCAGAACATGTAACAATCATTATATAATTTTTTTTAAATAATTTAACTCAAGTTTCATATTTAATTTTTATTATCATTGATTTTTCAACACATTATTGTTTAAAAAATGAAATTAGCTGTACACTAAAAGACAAGTTTTTTTTTTTTTTTTTTTTTTTTTCCAAGTATTTGGTTTTTCTTTGAAAGTAATGCATGTATAAACTTTATATTAAAATTTTAGTCACAAAAATGTGTTTTGCCATTATAATAAAATCTGATATTCTAGAATATATGTACCATAAAATACCGATTGTAAGCCCTACCCCCCCCCTTTTTTTTTTCAAAAGCAAAATAGATAAAATTATGAGGGGGGGGGGGAGATTTGTATATATTATTTTTTGCCATCCAACAAAATTGGTTTTAGTGTTAAGTGAGTATAGTATGCAAACAATAAAACATAAAATATTTGAAATCATATTTTAAATTATTATAATGATAATGAATAGGAATTATTAATTAAAAAAAATATTTTTTTCATAATTAGTAAAAAAGTCATCTGTCACTGGCGAAGAAAAGCAAAAACAATAATCAATCATAAAAATTTAAGTTTAATTATTCAAAACAAGCTAAACAGATAAAAATTAATCAATAAACCTGTTTAATTATTATTTTATGAAAACTAAATAAAATGTCCTAATTCATCAGTCATGTCAATTTCATTCCATAATTATGATTATTATTTTTTCTTTTTCCAGGTACTATTTAATTTGTCAGTCATTCTCAATTGCATTTTATGACATTGAAACTATAAGTGATTTTTTTTTTTTCCAAATTCAGATATTTTATTATTAAATTTTAAGGAAAGTAATCAGGATTAAGAATTTTTTTTTTTTTTTTTTTTTTTTTAAGCAAAACTGCATTTACCATTATTTTGTGTGTGAAGCAATAATAAAAAAAGGTATATATTTTTAAATTCAATTATTATTATAAAAGAGAAAAAAAAAAAAACTTTATATTTCATATTTACAAAATCCTAATATAAACATTTATTCAATATTTACAACCTTGATCGTAAGATTTAGAAAGATCGCTACCTGAAATGATAAGTGACAATGAAAAGTTCACTTTTTTTTTGTTTTTACATTTACATTAAGGAAATCTATTTAAATCAATTTTGCCTATGCGATTTATTTATTTATTTTTTCCATTACAGGGAAAGGTACTATTTAATTTAACAGTAAGAAAACATTTTTGGTATTAAAAAAGTGATTTTAGAAAAATTAATTTAATTTCATAAGATAAGTATATATTGAAACCAATTTTTGCACTGAATGAAAGAAATTGCAAAAAGAAGAGTGGATGGGGGGATTTCCAGAAAAAATTTTATTTGCTTAAAACTGGGGGGGGGGGGGGGAAGCTTATTTCCGAGGGGGTTTACTTTTGGTATTTTATGGTATATGTGTGTATATAATTTCCATAAACAGTTTATACCCCTTTAATTTAACAACATTTGAAGAAAATTTCATGAGACAATATCCATTTTTCATGAAACAGCTCGGAAACTTGCTCTGTAGTGGCTACTTGAAAATAAAACAAATGTATACTTGCCAACAATATAATTAATATTCCATAAAACTGTTAAGGATCTTTTTTTTTTTTTTTTTTTTTTTTTTTTTTTTTCACCGGTTTTGTTTTAGAGTATTTTCTTCTTATTGATTTACAATTACATTTGGAGAAAATTAATCTGAAAATAAAGTGGTATAGAAAATGGGACAAGCACTAACAATTTTACAAAATATTAATTAGAATGTTGGCAGGTATGCAAATGCCTTAAAAATAAAACCACCCATTCAATAAACTTGGAAAACATGTGTGAGATGGGACAACAATTTTGACAAAAGCATAAAGTTAAAAGGAATTATTCCTAAAATTAGTAATAAACTACTATAAATTGTCTATGGTATTAATTGGATATTTTGATATTTTTAACAAGAGGAAAAATTTGAATGGTTTGGCACAGTGAAAATGTATTAAATTAAGTGAAATACTACCTTAAGTGAGATATACAGTTGAACTGTATTATAACGAATCATTTTTTGGACTTGATAAAAGTTCACTATATCCAGAGGTTCACTATATCCTTACTTTGATTACTAATAAAATAGGTGTTCAATTGGGACTGCTGAAAAAGTCCACTATATCCATACTTTGATTACTAATAAAATCGGTGGTCAATTGGAACTGCTGAAAAAGTTCACTATAACAAAGTTTGACTGTATTTAGTAGATACGACAGTATTTAAATCCTCAGCTTTGTCCCCTTTCCCCCTCCCAGCAGACACACACAAAAGAAAAAAAATAGGATATGCAAAGATTAAAAAAGAAAATTGTTTGAGTGATTTATGTTTTATTTATAAATTAAGTAAAAATCATATTAATATCCTTGATTTATTTTTTTAATGCATGTGTTGAGCTTTCGCCTTTAACAAATAATTTAAAATTTTAGTAAGTCTATATTTTATAAACTGCTTTATAATGAATATGTAAATTGTCCTACTACATGTCTAAAGTCAAATACATATTTTAACATTTGAATAAACTAAATTTATTTTTAAGAATGTATATTTCAAAAATCAGAAATCAATAAATAAAAAAATGGCACCTTATTTAACTCTTTAATGGGTAATGGATTATTATAGAAAATAATTTAAATTTATCTAGAATCTACCTTCATGAGAAGTATTTTCAGTAACAATGGCATAAAACAATAGCTTCTAACAAAACAATAATGTTCTATATTTCTTTCATTAAAATAGATATCATATTTATATATGAACAACTTGAATTTTATATGTAGAAAGTTTTATCATAGATGATGATCCCGATAATTTTGAGGTGGCATCATAACTGCTCCTGATGCGTGTTCTATGCTATGCATTGCAGGCGGCCTTAATACTTCTTCAATCTGTGGACAGTGAGGTCTAGGTCCGGGCTCAGGGGTGTAGGTAAAAGTTAAACCAGTTGAATAAATGATACCATCACTCCTGACTAATGATACAGGAACCTGAAATTTAGAAATACAATTTCAAAATAGAATAAACATAACAGTGAATCAGTGGCATATCCAGAAGGGGACTGATGGGGCTACAGCCTTTCCCAAAATTTTGTAGAAAGTTTAAAAAAAGTAAAGATTTCTTACTTTTGGTGACTAAGTTATATATATAATATATAAATTCTTTTTCTTCTGTCTTTATTTTTTTTTACTTTTTCTTACTCTATATGGTAGAAAAGTATCCTTTACAAACATGAATTGTTGGCCCATCAATAGATATTGAACATAACTCAAACTTCCCTGAAATAAAATGCTGGCTATGCCACTGCAATGATTAGTAGAAAGATGTAACAATACTGATGAAAGGATGGTGAATAACTTTGTAAGCAAATACTATAAATTGTAAAAACACTGAAATTATAACTATTTTTATGCTGCACCAATGTCTAGAATTTTTTTCATTCGATGACAAATAGTGCTTTATTATTTCAACCTGCAACAACTATTGCATATTTCAGTAATTTACCACTTTCACTCTGTGTGTTTCTGCTTTCATGCCACACTCATGCCTCCTCTTCTTTATTTTTTTTTAACTTATGAAAGGTCATGCTTAGCAATTTCGACCTTAAACAATAGCTGTATTATTATTATTATAAATTATAGTGTTTATTTATTAAGGTTTCTTTCATCAAGCCAACATAATATTTTACTGATTACAAATTTAAGGGGATAATTTAAATAAAAAAAAACAGAAAAAAAAAAAAAAAAAAAAAAAAAACTTGTGGAAAAGGTCAGAAGTATATCACTGTAATCTCAGAGTTACTTTCAGCAGAAGTAATAAAAACTTCTACATATATATCTCACATACAGAAACAACTTATATTAACTTTTTCAATACCTGTTCATTTGCTTTGTCATTTCAGTTTTATTTGCTTATACTTTGCTCTTGCTTCATATAGTTTCAGTTCTTATATAAATATATAATGTAACATAAATGTAGAATGCAAGAGAAACATATGATCAAATGCCAGATTTATCCATAAGATTCAAAATTTATTTATCCAGGAATAGTACAAAATAATATGAATTAAAACAATACTCCTCACACTTTAATCAATAAACATTATATATATATATATATATATATATATATAAATACATGGTGGTTATAATTAAACTTCTCCTATAAACAGAATCCTACAGTGCAAACGGGTGAACGGAATGCAACGAAATTTGGTATATAAACTATATACGAGATGTGCTCACGTATTTTTTAAAAAAATTTTAGTTCCAAAATGTCCACCAGGGGGCGTCTTTTCTGTATAAACATTAAATTTAACACAAATGACCAAAATGGAGCAGAAACAATATTAACATTTATTGACTAGCTTCTGATCACCTTGAAAAAGTGTGGTGTATTGTAGAGGTGTTGCGACATTGAATGACTTAAAGAACTTCATAACACTTCATGTGCGAAGCATCACAACTGATCAGTTACGATCTACTGTTGAACACACTGTCTATCGACTTGAAATTTCGCAGGTGAATGAGGGTGGTCACACGGAGCACCTTTCTCTAAATTGTCCTGGATACGATTAACAACTGCTCCTCTTGTGCAATTTCGTCCTAATCTGTTCTTGTTTCTGCAAACTGAACTTGAACTTTTTTTTTTTTCTCAAACAGCATACTGTTATTTTTTCCTTACCTTTACTTAATGTGATTTGATGACTAGGTGATCAGAAACTAGTCAATAAATGTTAATATTGTTATTGTATTCTGTTACTGTTAAATTTAATGTTTTTCCAGAAAAGGCACCCTCTGGTGGTCATTTTGGAACTAATTTTTTTTTCAGAAATCCTGTGAACGCATCTTGTGTATAGTCCATATACCAAATTTCATTGCATTCCGTTCACCTGTTTGCGCTGTAGGATGCTGTTTATGGTCAATTGTGGTCATGCATTGTCGGACAAATGTGGTCCTGTTTAAATGTTGCGCTACAGGGGCCGTGAATATAAGGCAGAGAAACAAGCCTTAACTTGTCAGAAATCAGAAATGTAATAGTTGCTATTCAGAATGCCAAAAATGAGAACAAGAGGTGATCGAGACAAGCATATAATGGTACCACATACCATAACTCCAGGTGATATATGCCAGTATAAGGATATGGAATGCCAGCTGGCAATGCACATTATTCACAGCGCTGTCAAATATGGATATTGTAAATTATGATTTGCTGAAAAGGTGACATCACAGTATTCCTGCACCGAGGTTCATCGTTGATCACACATTAAAACGTCCATGTCAATGATGCAGCTTTTAGGGTAACTGAAGTTTTGGTAGCCACATACTGGGTCACTACTTGGAGTGATGGTATGTGGTACCATTGGATACATGTCTTGATCACCTCTTGTTCTTATTTCCGGCACTCTGAATAGCAATCATTACATTTCTGACAAGTTAAGGCTTGTCGCTCTGCCTTATATTCAAGGCCTTTGTAGAGCAACCTTTAAGCAGGACTAGCCTATTAATTTCGGACACGCCATGTCCATCATCAGAGCCAAGGAAGAACTTGGCTCTGATGATGGACCCGGTGTGTCCGAAATTAATAGGCTATTAATTAGAAAGGATTTTATAAGGTATTTTAAATGTTTGTTTTCATATCAGTTATCCTTTTCTTTAAAATAAGATTAAATAATATTTAAGTATTTTTAATCATAATTTTTATTAAGCATGGTCTTAACTTAAATTAACTAAAAGTACTTATTTAAATGTAAATTTATATTCTATAAATGAATACAGTGTAAAATACAGTGTGCCTCTTCACCAATTTTCGGTGCACGAGCCGCCACTGCCACAAATATAACTTTGTTGATCCAGAAAGTGATTGTCACACCCAAGTGGTAGAGTATATGTGAGAAAGCACAAAGTGGCACAACAAATAGCATCGAGGCATGGTTAGATAACATCTAGAATCCTATTTGCGTGAGTTTATGTGGCGACAAATGCATAAAAAAACTAACATGTTTTCTTAAATTTCAAAGTTATTAAAAATTTAATGCCTCCTCAGTAAATCAATGTAAGTTTTTTAGATTTTGCATTTTGTAATTTAAATTTTTGTTTTATTTTGGGTTGTATTTGAGTAAGTTTTCCAAATGTATAAAAGAAATAATTACTTTTTTATAAATAAAAATTAATATTTCATTGCTTATGTTTTGTTTGGTGATTTGGCGAAAAAATTTCACTAAAGGTCTCCTGAAATGGAACAGTACCAAGTAATTTAGCATGTCATGTTTCTGCTCAATAAAATAAACTGGAAGCTTATTACACTGAGAATGCTTAGCAACTTTTTTTTTTTTTTTTTTTAACAGTAAAAAAAGCCAATTTTTATGTTCAGAGAAAATAGCAAAAAAGGCAGTGTGACACCTTTAAAATTTATTTCATATTTCCCTACCATAAATCATAATGTATAAGAAATATTTTGTGCATTTCTGTAAATGAACTGTAAAAGCTACATGCTTCATTTTCAATAGGGAACATGCTGTAGTGAATGCAATAACAGACATAAATTATATAGTTTTCGAAGCATATTTATGGAGATTATTCCTCAGACAGATAAATCAAAGTTGTAAACATTTAACTCTGTTGTTGAAATATGTTTAAACATTAAAAAAAAAGAAAAAACTAATAGCAAATATTTAAAATATTTCTAAAATTCTGTTTCATTTAACTGAAAAATTAATAAGCATCTTTGCAGTAATACAATAAAAATATTTATTATGATGAAACATCAAGGAAGGAGTTCTGACCACTATCAATCCCTTAATGTCAATTTCAACACCACTGTATAATCCCAACTAAAATCAGTCTTATAAGCTATACTAGATTTGAATAAATTTTGTAATTAAAATAATAGTTGCCCCACTGTTTGAGATATAAATATTGTTATATCTATTTTGAATCATTTGGCCACCATTATGCATCCAAAAACAAAATAAATTGTACATAAGCTTTATCTGAAAATAAAAACAGAAAAAATAATTTATAAAAAACTAAGGACCCTTCTTAAAAATTAAGAGCAGTAAGGGGAAAAAATGAATAAAGAAGAAAATCATGCATGAAGATAATTTAAGACAGCAAAATTTTCTGAATATTTATCTTATCTAAATACAGAAACAAAACAATGAATCATCTGTTCTTTACAAATTTCTCATTCTCTCATCTGCCTTTTTTTTTTTTTTTTTTTTAATTTGCATTTAGTGAAATTTGGTATGAGGAATAAATAAGAAACAAAGAGTAAATAGTGATTTACTATTTGGTCTAATTAGTTAATAAATTAATGATAAAACTATTCAAATCTCATATGTAAAACATCTTATTATAATTATAATTAATATCTTGCCTGAGTAGGTTGGCGGACAAACTGCCATCCTTCTCTAAATGCTGATATGTCAGGGACTACGCATAGAATGCTTTCCTGGCATCTAAAAATAAATATGGTATATGTTTTTACTATACTTTATAGCTACTAAATTTTTTATTATAAAAAAAAAAAAAAAGAAGAAGACAATCAAGTTTAATAATTACAAAACTTTGAATAAACAACATAAAATGCAATAAATTTGCAACTATTGTTTTGGGTCTAAAGAACACACAACCCTTCGCCATGAGAACAAAGTAGGCACAAGTGCTGCAGTCAAAGTGGCAATGCGCAAAACCGTTTTGAGTGAAGAGCAAAAATATATAAAGACGAATATAACTATTCAGTGTTTACATTCATAATTTGCATTCTTTAGACCCAAAACAACTCTTGCGAGTTTATTGCATTTTATGGTGTTGATTCAAAGTTTTGCAATTATTACTTTTAAATGCCAGTTCTGTAGTGCTTTCTTGTTAATCAAGTTTACATTTCAAACATATTTTGGTTCAATAATGTTTCATGTAATACCATTAATGAACATTCGTAAAAATATCAAAGTAGGTACAGATTTCATTATTATTATTTATCTATTTTAATTGGGAAAATAATTTATAAACACTTAAAAATTTCTTAATTCATTTTTAAGGTATTAAAAATTGCTTTAATAACCACGAAATCAGAGATTTTTTTTAAATGAAGATTTAATCAAAATACCACAAACAATACCTATTTCAAAAATATATAACCTAAAGCATATAACATCATTTAAATTTATATTAAAACTTCTAATTTATACTTGAAAATAATAAACATCAGCTATTATTTTAAACAAAATTTGCGCATTATGCCTAAAGGTAGTCATAAAATTGAGGATTCGTCCCCCCCCCCCCCTAATTTGATTATTTTCAAAAATAAAAAGATAACTGGATGAAGTTATGTGAAAGTACTATAAACTTTTTTCAACGTAATTTTATGAAGCAATAATAAAGAATTTGAAACATATTAATACTTTTTTCTATGATAGGATTGCCAGACTTATTTACTTACTTATTTTCAAGAATGATTTTTATTTAATGGTAGAATGTTTTAGTTTTATTGAATAGCTGTTATTTTTTTACCTTCTTGTAAATTCACTGATTTACAACTATTGTCTTTCCTAACTGATTTTTCCCATAAAAACTATTTATTTTTTAATGCGGCTATCTCACAGTAAATATCAGAAATTTATGTCAACAAAACATAAACAATTATCTTCAAATCATATATCTATTTGGTCAATTGTGGAGTCGCTAGTAATTGGTTCATGTATGCTATATCAGTGTAAGTAGGTGTGGTCTCCTTTATCCAGATTGTACTTTTCTAGCCTTGGGGCAACATGCTTCTAGTTCTGTTTATTTGTTATTGAAACTGCATTTGGGGGGGGGGGGGGGGGGGGGCTCTCCATGGCTGAGTAATCTAATCACCACACTGTTAATCACGCTCTAGTATAGAAGAGTGGGTTTGATTCCCATGCTGGCCTTAGGTGATTGTTTTTTTCTTATTATAATCTTATGAGTAGCTACCTGCCCTCGTATTGACAAAGATTTACAAGTGGATTTTAAGTCAAGCCTACTGAAATCTAATGTAGGATCTTATCAATAAACAAACAAACAAAACTTTATTGTTTTTACATGGAAGTTTTTTTTTTTTTTTTTTTTTTTTTTAAATAAAAAAAAAGCTAAAAAATAGCATTTTTTTATTATTATAAGGTGTAATAAATGTGGTAATGAAAAATAGCCAAAACATTTAAATTTAACATAAAGGAAAATAAATTAATATTTCTTTTATAATGAAGATATAGTCTAGATAAAAGGCTAACTGAAAGTTAGTTTTGTTTTCTGAGTGAAATACTGTCAAATTATGACAAAATTTAGAGGGAAAAGGAAAAAAAAAAAAAATATATATATATATAATTAGAATTATTCTTGAAATAAACAAAAATCATATATTAATCAAAACTGAAGCAAACATCATAAGAGAAGATTTTTAATATTCATCAAAATAATAAATCAGAAAAAAAAAAAAAAAAAAAAACCTCTTATGATGAAAACAGTTACACAATTTGGCAATCTATTCTATGGATTACATATTATAATTTTATAGGAGACCAGTCTCCCGTTTTCAAGGGGGGACTTCCTACCAGAAATTTTTCATAAATGTTTTCAATTTATTTAATCGTCGAAAATACATGTGACCAATTCTCTTTTAAAAATACTGGTAATAAATCTGATTTAAAATTTTAAAAAGGTTGGTAGCTATGTAATTTCTTAAAAATAAGAACACTGATTAATAACAACAACAATTAAAAGAAAAAAAAAAATGTTAATTTAAAAAAAAAAAGAAAGGAAAATGACTGAAAAACTAATAAAAGTGCTAATAGTTTTTATCATAAGTGGTTTATATGAAAAAAAATATTGGATGTGAATCATTCCGATGAATTCAGAAACACTTTTCCTGAGAAATATTCATTGGTCACAAATTATTTACAGTAGAACATGAATGAAATATTGTAAATTTAGTTCTATAGCAGTTATAATAATCTACAATAAAAAACTATTTTATTTCTGTTATTTTTATCATTTTATTTTAATTTGCTGAATCTTTAAAAGCAAAGTATACAAACCTGTACATAGTTTCCGCTTCTACTTCCCCAAACCACACTCTTAGGTTTGGTGTAAAGCTTTCACCTGATAATTCCAGCATAGCAACATCACCACCACCATTTAGCTGTAATACAAGTGTTTACAAAGTGTTAATGTCATATTTTTATACAAAGGTTAAAAATATGAAGTTAAGCAAAGCAGAGAATAAAAATTTATCATTTTAACTAAATATATTATTTAATTAATACATACATATATATATATTTATTTAACTCATTATGATAATTATTAAAAAAAAAAAAAGTTATTCATCATCAATTAATTTACAAATCATAAAAAAGTAAATAAATGGGAGATTGGAAAAAGGACAATCAAGGTGGTGAATGGAATAAAGATACGAGGGCTGTTTTTATTTTCAACCTCTGATCGCACGGTATGAAGGCCAGACATGTGGCAGCTAACTGGCATGTGCAGTATGTGACTGCACATCTTCTTTTCCACACATGCTGTCACTGCCGAGTGCAACATGCTAATTCTTGTTTCACATAAACATGGCTGTCTTTATTCATTCTCCCACCAAGTGTGAATTGCGAAGTGTTATTCATTTCTTGTAGGCAGAAGGGAATAGTGCAGCGGCAATTTATCAAAGAATGAGTCGAGTGTATGGAGACAGCTTTATGAGTGCGGGTGTTGTTCATGAATGGTGTCGAAAATTTAAAGATGGCCAAACTGATGTGCATGACAAAGGAGGTCAAGTACGCAAGTCTGTCACTACAGACGATCTTGTTCAATGAGTTGACCAAGTGGTAAAGGAAAGGTGTAGGTTCACCATAAGTGAATTATTAATGAAATTTCCAGAAGTTTCAAAATCTGTCTTGTACTCTATAGTTACAGAAAAGTTGCGTTACAGAAAAATATGTGCTCGCTGTGTTCCAAAGATGCTAAAGGGCAACCACAAAATTTACTGAATGGCAGCAGCTTTGTTGTTTCTTGACCGTTACAATATTGATGGAGAAAATTTTTTGAAATCCATTGTGACAGGTGATGAAACATGGATTCAATATGACACGCCCGAAATAAAACAACAATCTCAACAATGGATGCACACAAATTCTCCAAACAGACCCAAAAGATTCAAACAAACCTTCAACAACCATAAGATTATGGCAACTGTTTTTTGGGACCAAAAAGGTGTGTTGCTTGTGGAGTTTATGCAGCTGGAGACAACAATTACTGCAGATTCTTATTGTGAGACTTTGTGATGCTTTTGAAGGTCTACCCAAAACAAAAGAAGAGGCTTGCTGATTTCCTGAATTGTTCTGATCCATGACAATGCCCGTCCTCACAGTGCTTGTGTAACCCAATGGCTCATTGAGCAATTTAAATGATTTTCGAACACTCACCATATAGTCCCGATCTAGCGCCCAGTGATTACCATCTTTTCCCAGAACTAAAGAAGTGGCTTGGAGGACAATGCTTCCAAATGGATGAGGAGCTCAGAGAAACCATTACAACTCACTTCAAGTAACTGGCAGCAACATTTTATGAAGAGGGTATTTCAAATCTTGTTCACAGATATGACAAATGCCTCAATCGTCAAGATGATTATGTAGAACAGTAACCTTTAATCTACATTACTTTTGGTAATAAAATAATTTTTTTTTTTATATTTACCTGTTTTTCCTTTATAGCCTGTCGGAGGTTGAAAAAAAAAAAAAAAAAAAAAAAAAAAAATTAGCCCTCATAATATTCCTTGAATATTGTTCTCTAGAATTCGGTAGAATTCTTCTTCATATTCTTTTTTGTCCTCTGATAATAATTTGCTAAAAAAATTATCAAATGACTATCTTACTAATTCACCTTATTTTTGAAATCTTACTCCTTTTCCAATCATCCACTCAAATAAGTTAGAAAATTAAAAGGACTATTAAAAAATCAAAAATTACAATTTATAATACAACAGACATAAAAGCTAAATTATTATTATTATTATTATTTATTTATTTAGCTGTGTATACAATAAAGGTTTGGTTTAAAGAACATAAATAAATTATAGTAAAACTGGCTTAAAAGAAAATATTAAAAATCAAGACATAAAAAGAAAAAAAATACACAAGCTTACATTTAAACTATGTACTACAGGAACTGGAGTTACTGGAGATCTAACGGGCCCCATGCCTTCATAAAATGTGTATTCTGCTTTATCAGTGCTAATGATTGTCCATGAGGCCCCATCATTTATCATTTCTTTATTAGGTTCTTTAGGACATGGAGTGGCCTATGTAAAATATATGCATATTTAAAAATTCTAATGATTAGCTTCAATATATTTCTTTCTTTTTTTTTTTTAACTAAAACTGCAATACTTTAATAAAATGAAGATCCATATTTAACCTGAAATTGTATGATTCTCTCCTGAGATAAACATAGGTACATTCTCTCAGTATCTTTCATGTAAAAGGCACATTTATGGAGTTGAGACACTGGATCATCCGCATCCAGCAGAGCTGTCTGTTTATCAACTTTCCGTATAATCTAAAAAATAAAAAAATCTATTAGAAGTGTCTTTTTTTTTTTTTTTTTTTTTAATATCAAGTGTTATTTAATAATTCAAATTTTTGAAAAACTGTTAAAAATAAAAAAAATATGGGTGAAGAATAATAATGATTTAGCAGGGCTGCAAAAGAACTTGTTTTTATTAAAAGAGTAGTCTTTTATTAAAATTTTTCCGACTGAGTGAAAATAATGCCTGGACCGGGAGCTGTCTACATGATGGACCAGTTGTTTCTGCCTAAAGGTTGTCTGGGTGAGTAATGTCCACCAGTTGTCGGCCTGGATAGCTCAATTGGTTAAGCCTTGACCTTGTAAGTCAAAGATCTGGGGTTCGACTCCCGGTCCAGGCATTATTTTCACTCAGTCGGAAAAGTTATTTTCAGTAAATATGATTTTCTTCCCAATCAGTTGATTGTGTGATTCCAATAGTCTTTTATCAGTCTTTTAAAAGCTCTATACACCTTACTATTATTTGCATTACTCTTGTAGATATATATTTTTTGTGTTAAATACTTTCTTGCTTTTATATACATTTTCATCAGCAAAATTCTCATAATAGGAGGTGGTTGATCAAAAAGCAAATGAATAAATTACTGATATAGTTCCAATAACTAAAAAATTAATCACAATTATCTTTTAATCACATTAAAATAATATAAGAACAGAGAATGAAGATTGAGAAGACTATTTTTCTGCTTAAGAGCTATTTGAATCTTTAATCTGTAAATAACTTAGTTCTCTAAGAAAGTTATTGAACAATTTCCAGAAAGAAAGAAAGAAAGAAAATGTCCTTGTCTTGCAAAAACCAAAGTATAAGAAATGTTAAGGTTTATTACTGAATGGTTTGTGAGTTAAAAATAAATAAATAAATAAATAAATAAAAATAGTTGGCCTCTAACTTCTGTTTGAATTGAAAGGATTTTTTTGAAATAAATGTGAAATAAGTTAAATGTTGGAGAAAGCAGAAAAATTAGTAAAAATGTATTGTTAATTAAAAACTGACTAAAATGATTAAAAAATTTTATTTTCTATAACAGCAGTATCATATGATCATTTAAATTATTATTGAGTAAGAATTATTTAGAGCAGTTTAAGATGCATAGGACAGGAACAATTTTTTATAAAGAACATTGTTTTTGTTTGCTTATTTTTCTAATATAAAATTCTATTTATAATAAGTAGCTTTATGCTATTATTATTAATATCATCACAGTAATAAATTTACTGTAATAATGCTACAGATATCCTTTTTAATTTAACTTAAAAAAAAAAAAAAGTAAACTGGCTTTTTCAAGCAGTTTAAATAAAAACACAGTCGGTTTTTCTTGGACTGGTTAAAATCTGATAGCTCTTATTTATAACAAGATTTAATATTATCATCATTTAAATTTACAATACCCACCAGTCGAGGTAATGCCATGCCAGTGACTGAACATACAAGCTTGACCGTAGATCCATAATGAATATAACCATCTCTAACTGTAAATTCTTCAGATTCTGATTCATTATCATCCACTAAATAAAATGATATTCATTAGATAATATTAAATGCTATTCTTTTAAAAGACAAATTTTACTAATAACAGAGAAATTTTTATTATGTTTATTTATAGTAAAATAAAAAATAAAATCATTTCCTTACACAGCATTTTTAAAGTTTTTACTGCAATTTTTAAATTGCATAATCAATATTAAGGGTAATTATTAAAAGTTTTTAAGTGTAAAAATAAACAGTTATCAGTACTAAGAATATTAAATATAATCAGATAATACAATTACTGCATTGATACCTACTTACACCATAATGCCTTACTTAAAAGACTTTAATTAACAAATGAACTCTTATTTGTAAAATTTGCTATACTATGAAGGACTTAGGAGATTTGAATGAGACAGGATGTTTATGAAAAAGCAATGTTGACTCTTTGACGCAGATGGGACACCGGTGTCCCTTTTGCTTATTTATTTTTTGACGCTCTTATTACAAATATTATTATTATATGATAGTTTTTTATTATAAAAGAGAGTCTAATAGTTACTATAAAAAATCTATTAGATTATCAGAGTAAATTTTTTACTAAAATAAAAATGTTAAATAAAAGTAGTTTGAAAAAATATTATCAACCAATTTAAAAAATTTATTTCTAATTAAATTTGATTATTTAAAAAAGATCAGTAATGAATTATTGCTACTCCTATATCTAAGTAATTGTAAATAAGTGCAATTTGTAAAAATATTTATTCATGGGGTGCCCGTGTCCCATGATGAATTTACCTTTAATGCAGAAAGGGACACCGGTGCCCCACTCTATATTTTAGAACCAAAATTAATTAAAATTTTAAATATATAACATTTTCCACTTATTTAGATCTAAAATAACTTAAAACTATCAAAAAAGTGTAAAAATTATGTTTGATGAGAAATCTGCTTCAAAGGGTTAAACATTGAAAATCAGTGTTTGTGCTGAAGCCTCTAGCACTGTGCTTCTTTTATGACACAGCATACATTTTGAATCTGTATACAAAGTTGAATGACAATGCTGCATTACTATTGAAATCATTAGAAATCAAGTACATTACTTCTTATTTTGGAATAATTCTTCATAATGATATTAATCTAATAGCTATGAGTTTAGTAAAAATAAATTAGAAATGTCCAGTTTGTGAAAAAATTCTAAAATGTACTTCTGTCTTTGTTGAAAAGTATAGAACATCATTCAATTTTTAAAAATACTAATTTCATGAGATAAAATAAAAGTTTAAAAGTGTATCTGAAAACAAGCAGTTTTAATAATAATAATAAATAACAATTAATTTATAAATCTTTTCTATTAAAAATATGGAGAATTAGGTACTTTTATATGAACTTCTACAGGGAAGGGGTAATAGCTTGATAGCTTTTTTTCTCTGATATGAGATATTACTTTATACAAAGTGGAATTAAAAAAAAATAATGACTGTCTCTGATCAGAAATCCTTAGTCAATGATCTTTGATGTTCGCAAGTAATTTTAAATTCAATCATGCAAAAACAGCTAAATTTTCAAAGTTAAAAAAAAGTAGAATAAGCTCTCAAATTTTCTAAATGTTTCAATATTTAAAATAATTTAAAACAAGAAATAATATCAAATCCAAACTGCTCTTTATGCACAGTGGAACTAAATGTCAAATTATAGAGAATAGGATAGATAGACAGAGAGTGTGTCATTAGGCACATTTCAGTCATTTTGAGACTTTCTTGAACCATAAAATGCTATAGCAAGTTATAAAACAAGTGACAGCTTTCTCACATTAGTACCTTATTAATAAAGACATAGTACTTGATAGTTGTTCTATTAATAAAATTTCATTATAATATCAGATGAAAAATTGTCAAATATAAAAAACTACAATTTTGAAATATGCAAATTTTTTGGTACCTAAATTAATGCTACCAAATAATAAACTAAAATACATTATAAAAATCCCTGAGATTTTTCAGATTATGCAAAAATCACCAAAATCTGAGAATGGCAGCTTGAAAAAAAGTATGAAGTTGTCTGCTGATTACATCATCTAAAAGAATAAATAAACAAAGGAAGGATTTCTCTCCCATTCTAGACATGAATGTAAGTGTTTTGTGAATATTGAATTATTTTATTCTCGTATATTTTAATATAATACCAAGAGAATTACACTTATTGAAATCTAAACAAGTAAAACCAGTGGCGTCGCTAGAAAATTTTTCAGGAGGGGGCAAACTTAAAAGTGCAAAATTTCAGAATATATACATATCTAAATTGCATAACCTCTAAATGCAAGTCGGGTTAGTTTGACTCTAAATGGCACTGTAACAAATTTTATTTGGCTAATCATTTCAAATCTAATGACATAATTTTAAAGCTTTAAATGTTATTTTTTTTCAATAATTTTTTTACTTATTAGAATTTTCCAGGAGGGGGCAAGTGCCCCCCCTTGCCCCTATGTGCCGACGCCCATGAGTAAAACTACAGGGTGTTTCATACTGAATGGGACAAAAAGAACAGCATAGTACAAATTCTGTACATAATTTATTTAGCCAAAATAAATTAATTCTGAAATTACAATTGTACAAGTTTTATCTGGCAACAGTGAAAATCTCCCAGTTATGAAATTGCCACTTAATTCACTGTTAGTCAAAATGCTACCACCATTTGCATATATGGAAGAATTGACAGTGCTAGATGAAACAATATCCCCAATCTAACCTTTTGTGATTTTTTCTTATAGGGCTATGTTAATGACAATGTGTTTGTGCCACCATTTCTCCAGGACTTACAGCAACTGATGCAGTAGATAACTGAAGTGTTCAAATCATTAACAAAAGATCACAAGTCTATTACAAGTGTGGCAGGAACTGGAATGTCACATATATATTTGCTGTGTCACCAGCGACAGAGAGGCACAAATAGATACTGCAGCATCTATAGAAACTTGGATAACTAGAGTTTCACTGTAAAATTACCAAAATAAATTACAGCATTCTCATGTATGCTTTTTGTCTCATTCAATATGAAATGCCCTGTACTAGCTCTTAAAGATACTGGTTAAGTGGTGCTGAAATTACATGAAAAATCAGAAGAATGAAGGCTGTGGTTAACCCCTTTCTCATTAAATCTGGCAGTTATAGCACACAACAGAAAACAAAAAAGACAAAAGTAATTTCTTCAATGCAAAAAAGGCAGATTCAGAAGCTCACTTGCAAGCAAAAAAAAAAAATCTTCCCAAATTAAAGATTGGATGCAATTGTTTTATTAAAGCAATTGTGTACACATTAACTGTAGTAAAAATAAGAGAAACATTAGCAATGAACTCCAATTAATAAATTTTTAACTAAACACAAAATGCAGGAAAAAAAAAAAAAGAAAGTAAAGAAAGAAAACCTTATTAGATTGTCTTTTCATTGGAAATTTAAGAAAAACTGCTTGCTTTAAATAAATTTTAAAATTTTTTAGTAAGTAGTTACTATTTATGTTCTTGATCCTTTAAACAGTATATAACATTACCTCTGTTACTATTTTTAGTATAATAATTTAAAATTATGTATTTATTTCCAGAAATTTGTATCACCTCTATGGTCATATTGGTTTGACAGTAATGATAACTCCATAAAATGGGACTTTTCTACAACTTTTTACAAAATCAAAATGCAGTTGATCTATATGACATATTGTGGGTATTTTTATACCAAAATTACCTTTTATGTTTATACCTTCAAGTTTTTTAAAAAATGTATCATGAAATTTTTAATTTAAAAATTCGTGATAATTTCAGTCTAATTCATAGTCTAATTGTATGTTTTCTATAGAATGACTTATACACCCAAAGATATCTATATTAAAGTCTCCTCTAAAAAAATAGTTAAACTATACACAAAACAAAGTTTTCATAATGAATTTATTGTTGTACATAATCACATATAATCTTTTTATTTGAATTTATGTGTTGTCAAGACAAAATACTTTCTCACCCTTGGAACATTAACATTTTCTACTTATTAGCAATTTTCCTATTGAACCACTGGAACTCTAGAAATCTTTGGGGGTAAATATCCAATTTAAATACTAACAGTAAAGAAAAATCACTTACACTTATTTGAAGATTTTAATATCCATAATATAAAATGCAAAATTAACTACACATTTTAAAAAAAGTCATTTAATAATAATAAAATAAGCAAATTAATTAGTCACTAATTACAGAATATTCTGTTAATAATCTGCAGGAATAGTTTCTTTGTCTAAATAAAATAATAAAAAGGTTTCATAAATTAAGTATACTTACACAAATGAATTGTAAATGCACCCCACTGTGTAGAGCTTGCATGGAAATTGCCATTTTCCACATGCAAATATCTAGTACTGACTGTCTGAGAACGGAGGCGGTTAAACAGTGCAACTTTGGTGCCAGATGCGATGCATACTATAATTAAAAACATATGCACATATGTAATCTTAGGCAAATTCCAAGAATACATCATAAAAATGTAGTATACTTAAGTGAGTTAGTTGTAAAAGTTTTCTGGAATAAGCCATATTTAAAATTTATAATGGAGAAAAAATTCTACTTTCAATTGTGACAAACCTCAAAGAAAAAAATTATAGATTTTTCTTTTTTAACTTGAGAAAGAATCTAGTTACATGTAAAAAATAGTTTATCACAATTCCTTAATTTTGCTTCTTTTCCAAACTGATTATTGTAAAAATAAAAATCGTTATCTATAAAATATCATTATTGCTTACAACAATATATTTTATAAACAAAAAATATAATTTTATAAACTCTTAGCAGGGCACGAAATTTCCGCTCACCATTGGTGAGCAGAAGTTTTACTATGGTGAACAAAATTCGGTCTAGCTATAGATGTAATTATTTCACCATAATGTGGCTTTAAAAAAAAAAAAAAAAAAAAAAACAGCAAATCTTGCCTATCTTAGGCAATAACCTCTTGTTTAACCTCTTCTTTTTTGTTTCGTGGAGTGCTAAATCTCTGTGTGTGCTGCCTGATGATCGGCCCATCCTGTTACCCTGCCTCACAATAAAGGTATACAAGAAATGTGTGCACATGCATAAAATTGTAATCTCTTCAGCAATTTTGTTTCTCCAAGCAAGGAGAGAACAATAGAACAGAGAGTCTCTTTGCCCATCACTCAATGCTATACCTACTTCCCTTCCACCATCTGAGAGAAGAGAAATACAAAAATTTGCATATACATTATTGGTATATAATTAAAGCGAACATGGGATGGAATGAGAATGAACCCAAGAATTTTTTCAGATACTACCTAAGTTTGTATTGTTGAATAATGACCAAACATCAGTCAAAACCTTTTCAATTTTTTACTAAAATGCCAAAGATTTGTGCTTCCAATGATGTAGTAAACAAGGATATTATTGAGAAAAGTTATTGAGAAATAGCCATTACAAATGACAGCAATGAACTCGTTATACAATTGATATTTCGTCTAACTGGAAAAATTAATCGGATAAATAATACATTTCTGATGTAAAAAATTAAAAGAGAAAAGATTTTGATTGGATATTACTTACAAAGTTCTTTGAAAGACTCTTCATATTTATGCTCTTAGATATTTTAATCTTTTTGAAATCGCAAATGCAATACCTTAAAATGATTTTTAATTATGGATGATTATATAGTATGATGATATATGAGACCATTTTATTACATAAAATTTTATTCATATTTGTAAAAGCATTTAAAATACTTGGGAAAAAAATCCCAAAATATGTAAAAAGTAGAATATGCCAACCTTATTTTGTGGTAAGTAAATTTTTTCTTCGGTGAGTGTAATCCGAGTTGAAATTTTGGGTCCTGCTTTTAGGATGTTTATTCTTTTTACAATGGAATCAGAACCAACAAATGTAAAATATTTTTTTTTTAATATATCACAATTGAAAAATTTATTTTCATACATTGGTTTTTCTTTTCAAACACAAGACAATATTAAGGAGATGATTATATTCAAAAAGTTTAGTAGTTTATGATTCAAATGAAAATCTTAAAATTTGAAAATCAATTGCTAACAAATTAAATGTTTTATTTATACTTATTAACTATTTTTTTAATATATATATATATTATACTATATTTATTTTAAGAAGTAGATTTCAGATACTAAATATAATTTCTAAAAATTTCCTGGTGGTTCCAAAGTGAAATAATTAAGTGAAAAAATTTATCCAAATCATTTATGGAAAAGCTACATTTTACTACCAGTAATCATATGTGTATATCTGAATTTCCACAAGAAAAGTGTTATAACAAGACATTTAACTAAATTTTATCTCAATAGATTCTAGTACATTCAATCCAGTTATTTTCTATGTCAATATGCACCAATCATTAGTCCTACATATACCATTTTCAATTGAAAGCGTACTATAGTAAACTTTAATAACACACACATTTATATATGATTTCTTATACTTTTTGGATTTCCTTTTTTTTGTGTGTGTGTGAAAAAATAATTTTTCATACACATGAAAAATGTGAAAAAATAATTTTTCACATTTTTAATATTCTATTTTCCAGCTAAAATATGTGAAAAATGCCCTTAATGATTTTTTAAAACTCAAAAGTAAAATAAATATTTAAGTAAAAAAACATTTTTTAACAGTAGAAGCTTTTTATAGTGGAGCTCTAAAAAGCATAAAATAAAAATTTATGCTTGCAAAGACAAGCTATAAAGAAATGAAAGTTTCAACACTAAGAAAATTTTAGAGAAAAATATAGATATTTCACTACTGCAAAAGATGAAAAATTTTTAATATTCAAAATATTTCAAAAAGCATTTGAGACCAATATTCTTAGTTATTAGTTTTTGTATAAGTATTTGTTAAGCCATAAATTTCAAAAGGCCTTGAAAGATTTTTAAAATATTTTGAATATTAAAAAAAAAAAAAATTCATCTCTCACAAGAGTGAAATATCTATATTTTTCTCTAAAATTTTCTTGCTGTTGAAATATTCATTTCTTTATAGCATGTCTTTGTGAGCATAAACTTTTATTTTATGCTTTTTATAGTTCCACATTAAAACTCTTCTACTGTTAAAAAGTATTTTTTTACTTACATTTTTATTTTGTGTTTTTTAGTTACAAAAAAAACTTCTTAAAAAACTAATAAAAATTTTTTAGGATATTGTGTAGACACTGAAATATTTTCTTTTATCAATTGACACCTTTTCTATTAATTATCTGCAAAAACTAACGCATCAGCCCTTCGAGAATCAAACTTACAATCATCGTGTTATTACCATGGCATTCCAACCAACTATGCCAATGAGCAATGGAAAGGATTGCTTATATTTACTTTAAAGTGGGGGGGGGGGGGCACCTGTTTTTTAGCCTAGTGTGAAGATGTGATAACAAAATCCAATTTCAATAAAAAGCTTTTAAAATTAAAAATAAAATAAATGTTAAAAACAAGTACTAGTTTAACGGCTGTGAATTTTCTGCATGTAAAAATGGAATTAAAAATACATTAGGTAATGAATAATTGTGTCAACAAATTTTTCCATAGAATAACATGGGCCTTGACTGTCAGTGTCAGTGAGATTAGGTACTGCCCACTCTTAAATAATTACTTTTATAGATTTTTGTAGATTTTCTTTTAGATCTCAGTTAAAAGGACTGTTTGGTTGGAAAAGTGCCAAGAATTTTGTTGTATGTATACACGTCATGCTATATAAAGCATAAAAATATTTTAGCAAAGGATCAGATGAATTAACTTAAAAAGAAAAAATTCTTTATCTAAAGTTTCCACTTTAAAATGAGCAAACATTCATTTATTAAGAAATGATTATGCCACACATAATTTCAGTCATTTCAAAAATAGAAATTTGTCTTTTGCAAAAACTACAGTAAAAGAAAATAATCATTAATGCAAAAACAAAAAAAAAAAAAAAAAAAAAAAAAAAAAGAGAGAGAGAGATTGTTTTAAAATATACTTACAAATAACACCCATAATTTTAAAATTAATTCTATAGTACAATTTAACAGAAATTTTAAAGTGTATTATTGATAATGAATATCATATAAATTAGATTGCAATAAAATTTTGTTATGACAAAATACAGCAAATACAGTGAAATATTATATATAAAAATTACAAGAAATATTAAAAGAAATTTAGGTAAAAATAACAGGGTAGAGGGTAAGAAGGATATCAACTTATATGCAAGACAAAAAAATCAAAAACTCACTAAGAAAAATTACATGCACTTGAAGAATTACAAAACTGCAAACCTGAAAATTTTTAAGCTTGAAAATTCCTTGTTGATATCACACTTTACTTTCATACACATCTACATTGATGACAGAAGTGATGTATTCAGTTAAAATTTTTTATATTGAGTTTTCACATGTTTTAACACCTCCAGAGGTTTTTTTGTTTTTTTTTAGTTTATCAGTGTGTATGATTGTGCATATATGTGTGTGTGTGTCGAACATTTGACTATCATATCTCTAAAAATAAAAAAATATAGACCAATAAAATTTTATAATTGACAGAGATCTGGTATTCAGATGAGTTTACATGTATGGTGTAAAGTGGCAAATCTGGTGTAAAGACAAAGTTTTGGTGAAGATATGAAAGTATAACCAAAAGGGTTTGCTATACAAACATCACTAATGTTTTTTTAACATGTATTACATAAATGCCTACTGTATCTACTAATTGGCAACTACAAGAAAATTGATAGGAGTCATTATTTGGAAGGCCACATTACTTTCAAACTGAAAACAGATTGAAGAATCAAATGAAAATTCATATGTAGGATCATCATCATATTTATGAAAGTTCTGGTGTTCTGACTGAATAGTTAATGTTTATGATATTACTAGAATAAATGACAAAAAATTGTCATAAATATGAATTGTTTAAGAACAAGGAAGCTGCCATTTCAGCCACAAAGATGTTTCATATAAAGAATAGATGTTTCAAATAAAGAATAGAGACTGCACTGAAAATTCCTTGTTGATATCACACTTTACTTTCATACACATCTACATTGATGACAGAAGTGATGTATTCAGTTAAAATTTTTTATATTGAGTTTTCACATGTTTTAACACCTCCAGAGGTTTTTTTGTTTTTTTTTAGTTTATCAGTGTGTATGATTGTGCATATATGTGTGTGTGTGTCGAACATTTGACTATCATATCTCTAAAAATAAAAAAATATAGACCAATAAAATTTTATAATTGACAGAGATCTGGTATTCAGATGAGTTTACATGTATGGTGTAAAGTGGCAAATCTGGTGTAAAGACAAAGTTTTGGTGAAGATATGAAAGTATAACCAAAAGGGTTTGCTATACAAACATCACTAATGTTTTTTTAACATGTATTACATAAATGCCTACTGTATCTACTAATTGGCAACTACAAGAAAATTGATAGGAGTCATTATTTGGAAGGCCACATTACTTTCAAACTGAAAACAGATTGAAGAATCAAATGAAAATTCATATGTAGGATCATCATCATATTTATGAAAGTTCTGGTGTTCTGACTGAATAGTTAATGTTTATGATATTACTAGAAAAAATGACAAAAAATTGTCATAAATATGAATTGTTTAAGAACAAGGAAGCTGCCATTTCAGCCACAAAGATGTTTCATATAAAGAATAGATGTTTCAAATAAAGAATAGAGTCCAGTATATCTATAGAGTTCATAATATACGTAGTACTGCATAAGGTGGTTTATATAACAGATTTTCTTTTTCTTTTTTTTTTCATAGTTATCATATATCACCTTATTGTTAATATTGTTATATAAATAAATTTTTGTTATTAGTATAAATATCAATGATGTTGACATTTCTTTTTTATTACAGAACTAAAAATCACCCAGTGCTGGTTGAAAACAGATACAGAACATTGCCTTTTTTCAGCTCAAGTTTCTCTATTCATTCTTTTTTTTTCTTTTACAAGGCATGAGGTTGGGTTGTGGGATTAAGGCAAACTGACTGCACTAGGGTCCTAGGTTCGAGGGGGAGTACCCTCCACAGGGTCTTTTTAAGGGGTCCTAGCCATTATTTACATAAGTTTCAGAGAAAACCATGGAAAACTCCGAACAGCTGGGCCAATGAGCACGACCTAGTATTGAACCTGGCACCTCACATCTACCAACTTTGAGTGCAGAAACACTCGGCCGCTGGTGGGCTGCAAGGCACAAGGAAAATCAATTCTGCTTTAACCATATACTTAAAGTTACTTTTTTACATATACCGTATTTTAATGAAGATAAGCTGCGGGCTATCTTTAAAAAGACATCAATTTTTAGGGACTGTGGCTTATGTACCAGTGCAGGCTATCTAATGATAATGCCAAATTTCATCGGCCATATTTTTTGAAACAGCTGATCTCCACAGAAAATGGAAGTTTAGTATTCGTAGTTTCTTGAGCGCTGATTCACACTTTCGTCACAGCGAAAGAGATTCGTGGCATGTCAGTTTCCGTTTGCATCCTCTTTTTTATTTTCCTGCATTTGCATACTGATATATTCTTTTTAACACTTTCCAACAAGGTTGAAAAGTGTTTATGACTTTGGTTTGTCTGTCTGTCTGTCCGCGCTCTAACTCCTGTAAATATTTATGGAATTTCTTGAAACTGATATATGTTATTCAAGTTCACTATCGGACGGTCCCTATTGAAAATGTAGTTTATACCTCTACTGGTTTGTGTACAGGGACACCCGAAAGTATTTCAAAGCATTGTGTTCTATGAGATGTATTTCTGTAAATCATATTTTCATACCTTTACTGTAGACATATCTTCATGAAATTTAAATATGTTATTCCAGTTTACTATCGGACGTTCCCTATTGAAAAAGGAGTTTGTACCTCTACTGGTTTGTGTACAGGGACACGCGAAAGTATTTCAAAGCATTGTGTTCTATGAGAATTATTTCTATAAACCATATTTTCCATACCTTTAGTGTAGACATACCTTAATGAAATTGAAATATGTTATTCAAGTTCACTATCGGACATTCCCTATTGAAAATTGAGTTTGTACCTCTACTGGTTTGTGTACAGGGACACCCGAAAGTATTTCAAAGCATTGTGTTCTATGAGAGGTATTTCTATAAATCATATTTTAATACCTTCATTGTAGATATATCTTAATGAAACTGAAATATGTTATTCAAGTTCACTATTGGATGTTTCCTGTATAAAATGGAGGGAATACCACCATCGGGTTATACACAGGGACACTCAAAAGTTTTCCAAAGCATTGCATACTATGAGAGATATTTTTATAAATCAACTTTTAATAACTTTAGTTTCCACGAAATTTTAGGGAATTGAAATATGTTATTTATATGCACAAAAGAATGCTTTACATAGAATATAGCATGATAAGCATTATATTTACAGGGTGGCACAAAAATATCCAGATAAATTAAGAGCTATTAGAAAAAAATTGCTAGATGTGTACTTTCATTTACGTTAAGCATTTTTAACACTATCTAACATTTTTAACACTTTCCAACAAGGTTGAAAAGTATTTATGACTTCGGTTTGTCTGTCTGTCTGTCTGTCCGCGCTCTAACTCCCATAAATATTTATGGAATTTCTTGAAACTGATATATGTTATTCAAGTTCACTATCGGACGTTCCCTTTTGAAAATGGAGTTCATACCTTTACTAGTTTGTGTACTGCTGAAAGTATTTCAAAGCATTGTGTTCTATGAGAGGTATTTCTATAAACCATATTTTCATACTTTTACTGTAGACATATCTGAATGAAATTGAAATATGTTATTCAAGTTCACTATTGGATGTTTCCTGTATAAAATAGAGGAATTACCACCATCGGTTTATGTACAGGGGTACTCAAAAGTATTCCAAAGCACTGCGTTCTATGAGAGATATTTCTATAAATCAAATTTTAATAATTTTACTTTCCACGAAGTTTTTGGAAATTGAAATATGTTATTTATATGCACAAAAGAATGCTTTGCACAGAATATAGCATGATTAGCATTAGATTTACAGGGTGGCACAAAAATATCCAGTTACATTAAGAGCTATTAATAAACAATTACTAGAATTGTACTTTCATTTACGTTAAGCGTTTTTAACACTTTCTAACATTTTTTAAGTGTGAATATGATTTTAGTTTTGTGTATCTGCCTGTCCGTCTGTCTGTCTGCCTGTGTGTCTGTCCGAGCTCTAACTCCCGTAAATATTTATGGAATTTCTTGAAACTGATATATGTTATTCAAGTTGACTATCGGATGTTCCCTATTGAAAATGGAGTTTGTACCTCTACTGGTTTGTGTACAGGTATGCCCGAAAGTATTTCAAAACATTATGTTCTATGAGAGGTATTTCGATAAACCATATTTTCTTACTTTTACTGTAGACATATCTCAATTAAATTGAAATATGTTATTAAGATTCCCTATTGGATATTTCTTGTATAAAATGGAGCAAATACCACTACTGATTTATGTACAGGGACACTTAAAAGTATTCCAAAGCATTGCGTTCTATGCGAGATATTTCTATAAATCAAATTTTAATATCTTTACTTTCCAAGAAGTTTTAGGAAATTAAAATATGTTATTTATATGCACAAAAGAATGCTTTGCATAGAATATAGCATGGTTATCATTAGATTTACAGGGTGACACAAAAATATTCAGTTATATTAAGAGCTATAAAAAATTGCTAGAATTGTACTTTCGTTTACTTTATGCGTTTTTGAAACTTTCTATCATTTTTTTAGTGTGAATATAATTTCAATCTCTGTATCTGTCTGACTGTTCTTCTGTCCATTTGTCTGTCTCTCTGTCTGTTTTACTGCGCTCTAATTCCCATAAATATTTATGGAATTTCTTTAAACTGATATATTTTATTCAAGTTGACTATCGGATGTTCCCCATTGAAAATGGTGTGATTACCTCTTCTGTGTACAGGGTTTGTGTACAGGGTCTGTGTACAGGTTTGTGTACAGGGACACCCAAAAGTATTCGAAAGCATTGTGTTCTATGGGAGGAGTTTCTATAAACCATATTCTAATACCTTTAATGTATAGAAACTAAAAAAAAAATTTAATATATTATTCAATTCCCTATCGGATGTTTCCTATGTAAAATAGAGCCCATTTCTTACTGGTTTGTGTACAGGGGCACTTGAAAGTATTCCAAAGCATTGTGTTGCATGAGAGTTATTTTTATAAACCAAATTTTAATAATTTTATTCTACGCAATTGAAATATATTATTCGTATGCACAAAAGAGTGCCTTCTCTGTAATATAGTATGGTTAGCATTAGATTTACAGGGCCACACAAAAATAATCAGTTACATTAAGAGCTATAAATAAAACTTTGCTGGAATTGCATTTTTGATTACATGAGCGTTTTAAAACTTTCTTATAATTTTAGTGGGAATATGATTTCCATTTGTGTATCTGTCTATCCGATTGTCTACCTTTCTATCTGTTTGTCACCGGCTCCTATCATCCGTGAATATTTTGAGAATTTTTAAAAATGATACACCCAAGTTTCCTATGGAATGTTCCCTATTTAAAATGTCATTAATTGGTCCTGTACAACTAGTTTGTTTACAGGGACAACAACAACAACAATAAAAAAACAAACAAATAATCCCAGACAGCACATCGCTTCCCCAGGATATCTTCAAGATGTCTTCTGGATGAAAAGACATCCCAGAAACGTCCTTAAGATGTACTGTGGATAAGTTAAGCCTAACTGTGCTGTTAGGGATATTTACATATATTGAAACATTTTTAACATCAATACAGGCCCCTTTTTTTTTTTTTTTTTTAAATGATTAATAGGGTTTATTTATTATCATTATTTTTTAAACTCAAATTTTCTAGAAAAACTGAGGGTTTATTTACATGCCAGTTTTTTTTTTCAAAATTTTATTCTTAAGATAGGGGGAATGAACTTTTACAGAAGGATGACCTATAAACAAGTAGATATGGTACATGCTAGATAAAAAAAAAAAAAAAAAAAAAAAAAAAAAAAAATACAACATGAAAATTATAACTCAAATAACAGAATATATTGTAGAAATACACTTACAGTCCGCATTTTTTAATGACTGTTTCTTTTTGGAGGGCTTTGAAATGACTTTAATTCTTTTACTCTGGAACATCCCCAGATCCTCACCATTTGCATAAAACATTTTTACTGATAGCATAAAATGCTTTCTTTTATCGGAGTCGCTAATGAACAGGGTTTTTGCAGCACAATAATTCTAAATTAAAAATAAAAAAATTCTTTAATAAACAATCATAAGTAAGAAAGAAAAATATGTCTTTATTATATTTGTCTTTTAAATCAGTTTTATTAACAAACTTATATCTCTCATATGAGATACATAATTTTCTACTGCCAGCCAAACTCTCTCTATTTCTATGGAGAAATTTGTTATGAGAAATACTCATCACCTAATATATATTTCCCCCATAAATTATGTTTTCACACACACACACACACACAAAAAGAAAAAAAATCATAAAAGTTTAAATCAATAATTTTTTTTCTCAAATGTTAATTTTTTTAATAGTTAATTTTGAAGCTCTGGAGTATAAAAATCATGTTGTACCTCATATTTCAGTGAAAGTTTTACCCTGAAAGCAAAGGGGAACCAGTAAAAAATTATGGAAAAATAAAAATATTTGGGATTACTCTTGGAGCATATATCTTACTAGAGTACACATCCCTCATTGAAGCAAGTAACCAACAACGAAATCACATTTTCAGTTTTCACCTGTAAAGGTCATGGAGTTAAACTCTCCTCCTCAACCACGGGGGTGAAAAAGATCTTTTACAGTATTATTCAGTTGCACCAAGCAAAATGCCAAAATATTGCTATGCATTTGAATGCAAAGAAAAATTTGTCAAATGAGGACTCTTATCATTTCAGTAATAAGTATATACTTTTAAATCTTACTAAGATCTTAATATAATATTAAGTAAAATATTTAAGGTACAAAATGAAATTTTTTTTCTTTGCATATGTGAATGCTAACTGGCAATAAATAATAGTAATAATTTATTTGAAAATGAATTTTCGGTCTGACTTTTCTTTGCTTTATGTTTTTCAATTTATTATCATTAGTATTATTATTTAAGTTTTGGACTGTCTAATAGAATTCCAATGTAGCTTTAAAAATAATTTTACTTAAAGTTTTTTTTATTTTTATTTATTTTTTAACAGTTTTAATAGATATTTTCCTGGCTTTTTTTACATGTAATTTCGCAATTTATTTAAAATTTTAATAAAACAATGACAGAGAAAGTCAGATAGAAAAAAATATTATTATTAATAATAATTTAAAGCAAATTTAAACAGAATTACACAATTTTCTATCAATCAATTCATTTATTTATTTCAGAATAAATAAGTTAAAATATTTAATGGCTTCAACAAAAAAATTCAATTTTCATGAAATTCCAAAGTGTACATTCTATAACTAAGAAAAGATTAAAATTTACATATCTTGACTTTTTAAACATATAAAAACATTGTACTTTAAATTACACAAATAATTTTATACGCTTACATATGTTACATTAAAAAATTATCAATCACATTAAATTGCATTTTCCTGCCCCCTCCGCTCTCCCCCCACAGTTGGGGACTTTTAGTATATTGTTCAGGACAGGACACTTAATCTTATAACTGTGCTCAGTTTCAAAGCTATATGATTTTTTTTATGTTGATCGGTTTTGAGTCTTCGTTATTTGGATTTTTACCTAAACCACCACTTGCGCCTACTAACCTTAAAATTATTTAAAATGTACAAAACATACTGTATTATCCTTACATATTCGGTATGCATATATTTGTTTTGTACATTAGAAAATATTTGACCAGAACCCATTTAATTACACACTTTAGTTGATTTTACTATTGCAAAAAAGAATTTTTCATGAAAATGTGTTATTTCATTCCCCTATATCTTCTAAATTATTGATCATACAAACAAAATGTAATATACATTTTTGTAGGAAATTTTACATAGATTAATTTTGTAACTGACAGTTTTTCTCTAAATTCGATAGTTTTTAAGATATTTAATAAAAAGTGAAAAGTGCCCCCTGCTCACCCACCACGGGCGAGGGCTTTTAGTATGTTGTTCAGGACCCTCTTGGCTAAGAATATGCAAAATTTCAAAACTACACGATTTTTTTTCCTATTTATCCTATTTTGACTGGACTATTAAGTTAAGATATATACTCTAGGGGATTACTCTGTAAAAGTACTTCTTGAAATGTGTTCTGACTGTATTATGTAATTACAAGGTTATCTTATCTGTATAAATTTTTATGAGGCTACCACATGCATTCATAAACATACAACCATTTCTTTAAAATATTGCAAAAACAATGGCCGTTTTTTAATATTAAAACACACATGGTACACCCAGTACAAAATCATTTTTTAGGAAACTTGACATGCAACATTAGACACACCATACTGCAATCAGAATGTAAAAATATTAAATATTTAGTGAAATATGAGAATTTTTACCAAAATGATGCATGCGGAAGCTTTAATAAAATTTCACTTGCATAATTTAATAGTCCAAAATATTGAACAATTTATATGAAAACCCCAAACAAATATCATGTAAATTAACTAAAAAAATTGCATGCAATAGAATGAACTGAAATTCAGCTCTTCTCAAAATAAAAATATAATTAAAACTTTTTTTTTTTTTTTTTTTTTTGAGAAACTGAAAATTAGTTCATTCTATCACATACAACTGTTTGGATTTACACAATATTTGTTTAGGGTTTTCATATAAGTGGCTAATTACATTTGTCTATTGAACTATGCAAATTAAATTTCATTAATAAAATAATTACAAGATAAAAAGAACTTTTTATATACCATGTTTTTAAATTTTCTGTTGAATCATAAATGCTACCAAAGGCAGTGGGAACCCAAAACAATTGGCTAAAAGTATTAAAAAAATTCATTGCTATCATGTTTTGAGCTATTATAAAAGTTTCAAATGGGAAGGTAGCTGGGAATTTAGTTAAAAATTGATTGTAAGCTTTGTACTGGAAACTCTCGAAACAGTTGGTTAGCCACTTCACTGGCCATCCCGAGATAATTCGGGGTAAATGCAGCCTTCCACATACTACAGTGGCCAGTGAAGTGGTTAAAAATATTTTTAAAATGCATTTTCACCATGTTCCAAACTATTCTGAAAGTTTCAAGTGTCTAGCAAGTCGGGAAATTAGTTAAATAAATTTTCTGTTGAATCATATAATTGCTGCCAAAGGAAGTAGGGACCTGAAACAGCTGACTAAAAGTATTTAAAAAATGTATTGTCTCCGTGTTCTGAGCTATGCTGAAAGTTTCAAATGTCTAGCTAGTCGGGAAGTTAGTGAAAAATCGATTGCAAGCTTTGTACTCGTAATGCTGCCGAAGGCAGCAGGAGCTCAAAACAGTTGGCTAAAGGTATTAACAAAATGCATTTTCACCATGTTCTGAACTATTCTGAAAGTTTCAAATGTCTAGCTAGTTGGGAAGTTAGTTAAATAAATTTTCTGTCAAATCATATCATATAAACGCTGTCGAAGGCAGTAGGTATCTGAAACAGTTGACTAAAAGTATTAAAAAAATGTATTGTCACCGAGTTCTGAACAGTTCTGAAAGTTTCAAATGTCTAGCTAGTCGGGAAGTTAGTTAAAAATCGATTGCAAGATTTGTACTGGATAAACAAACAAACAAACAAGAATCGAAGTTAAAAACATGATAAAAACTAGCGCATGCACGGTTAAAAACTATTCAGTAAAAAAGCTCCTATTTCATTAGATATGTAAAATTTTTGCATTGTGATTGCAGTATGCTGTGTCTAATGTAGGGAAAGGGGGAGGGGGAGCACATAGACAATTACCCAGGGTCCCATAAACAAAAGGGGCCTGGAGCATACAGAACATGTAAGATGATCTTAATCTGAAAATCTTAATTTTTCACACTTTTTTCTCATTATAAACATATGTATATAATGCACTAGATATCTGCACAGACTCAGAAGAATCATCAAGCTGTTTTCTCTTCCATTTAATCAAGGGTGCCTTCTGTTACACATAAAAAAGTAGGAAGAAATGTAACATACAAATAACCAATGTTTCAGAATATGATTAACATTAATAAGAATATCAATCAAAAGTGTAATGACAATAAATAAGCAAATTAGTAACAGGTACAAAATCCATGGTACTCATGATAATTATTTTGCCAAAATTTTTAAAATGATAGCTTTTAAAAATAGCTATTTATTATAACCGAAGTATTTTCAGTATATATGTCTGTTTGTCTCCTAGTTTTCAGCAAGTGAACAACTACCTCTTTCCCTCACCCAAAGAAAAAAAAAAAAAAAAAAAAACTGTAAAAGAGTACCAAATTCATTTCTCTTTCTTATTTTAGGATGAAATAACAATATTCATTAGCATATAATTACCAAGCATTTGCTACACAAAAGAAAAAAAATAAAATAAACAATGAAGAAACATAAGTTAAACACATGCTGAGTAAGTATACTTTACAAGTAAGTTATAAGTTAAGAAAATATGCAAGCCACAAAATAGACTATTAAAGAAATCTTCATTTTCTTACAAAAATTTAGAGACTGTACTATATGAGCATTTTAAAAATTAGCCCTTATATGATTATAATTTCTTATTATTTTACTAACTTTATCTGGAAATCTTGAGCAAACATTCACTTACTTCTACAAAATTTTGAAAGTTAATTTTTCAAACAAAAAGAAATCTGAAGTCATCTTAGGCCCAGATATTTTAAGAACATTTAAACTGGAGTAATTATCTTATGATAATCAGGGCCAGTGCAAGGGTAATTTGCCCCTCTAGGCAAAGAAATTTTTCAGTGCCCCTAATTAAAATCAATGCCCCCTATATTATAACATAGAGGGTATTGTCAAAATTTACTTATATATCTACATGCATTACCAAATATTACACACTGAACATTACAAAGAAATTTAAAGATAAAAAATTATGCTTTAAACAAAATTTAAGAACCATTCCCTTCTCCCCCCAAAAAAGGTGGAGGGGGGGGGGGAGATATTCATTATGATGAAAGTAAAGTTGTAAATAAATATATTGACTCGAGCATGTCATCTTTGTTATTTTGTACGAATAATAAAAATCTTTTCATCTGTAAAATTTAATATCACAGATGAGAATTTCAAGATATAATCTCATAAGTTTTATTTTATTCAAAATATTTTGGACCACCTTATATTACAATAACAGCAGATACATGTACTTTATAAAATACTAAAATTAGGTTTAAAAAAAATGCATATCACTACAAACGCATTTCGAAAAATATCCACTACAATAATATAAAACACTAGGGGGCTCTGCCCCCTGCTTGCTCTGCTCACCAACCCCTGAGTGAGGCTTCGCCCCCCCCCCCCCCAACTCACTTTACTTATTAACACATGCATAGCTCTACTCACCTATTCAATGCTTTCCTTTCACTGAATAGGAATATTAATAGTGCTTAACACAAGACAAAAGCAGAAAATTATTATAAAAATCCCCATATTCAATGTCAAATTGAAATATATAATATTTAATAGCGCATTATTTATTGTTTATGAAAATTATGCTAAAAATCAGTATTTTATTTTCTTTCTTTCTTTTTTTTTTTTTTATGGAAAGAAATTCATTATATCTAGACCATTTTGCATTACAGCTTTAGTATGCAAAAATTTTCTTTAAATATTCATGGAATTTATTGAAACTCATGTATTATATTACAGTTTACTATTGGATGTTCGCTATCGAAAATGGAGTGAATAACTCTAGTGGCTTGTGTACAGGGACACCCAAAAGTATTCCAAAGCATTGTGTTCTATGGGAGGTTTATGAACTATATTTTGGTTCCTTTATTTTACGCAAATTTCAATAAAATTGAAATATGTTATTCAAGTTCACTAGCAGATGTTTACTGTAGAAAATAGAGTAAATAACATCACTGGTTTGTGAACAAGGACAACTGAAAATATTTCAAAGTATGCATTCTATGAGAGGTATTTCTGTAAACTAAATTTTAATAACCTTACTTGAATAAATCTTAATAAAATTGAAATATGTTATACATATGCACAAAAGAATGCTTTCTATAGAATGTAGTATGATTAGATTTACAGGGCCACACAAAAATATTCAGTTACATTGAGGGCTTTTATTGGAAATTTGCTGGAATTGCATTTTCATTTAAATTAAATGATTTAACACTTTTTAACATTTTTTAAGTGTGAATATGATTTCAATTTGTGTATCTGTCTCTCTGACTGTTATCTGTTTATCTGTTTGTCATGCCCGCCCCCAGCATCTGTAAACATTTTTGGAATTTTTAAAAAATTGTATATGTTATTCAAATTTACTATGGAATGTTCCCTATTTTAAATGGTCTTAATACGTCCTGTGCAACTGGTTTGTGCACAGGAACATCCAAAAAATGCCAATGCATTGCATTTTAGGACAGACATTTTTATAAATTACATTTAAAGAACTTTCTATTGTAGAAACCATAAAGAAATTGACAGTTATTGTTAATATGCTAAAACAATATTTTGTATAGAATATGATTTTGTTAACTTTCAGATTTACAGGGCTACACTAAAATATTCAGATACATTAAGGACTGCATTTAGAATAAAAGGCCTATGTTTTCTTTTGTGTTAAGCCTTTTTAACATTTTCTAACAAAGTTTAAGAATGGTTAAGAATTCAATTAGTCCATCTGTATGCCTTTCAGAACTACTGTCTGTCCATTGTGTGATTATGAAGGCAAAGAGTATTGAAAGTCATACGATACAACAATTATGTACATTTGGAAAGTGTTAATAATGAATGTGTACCACATGATTTTTCGTTCTTGTTATTGTTGTTATTATATATATATTTTTTTTTAAATCTAAAACAGTATTTCTAAAAACGATCTGTTTTCTCTTTTGAATAACAATGGTCATATTATAATAATTTTTCATTAATTGCATTCATTGTGTAGAAATGATAGAAAGAAAAAAGGAATTAATGAGTAGTGGAAAACACATAGTTAATGAAAGTGATTTTTGTACCTTGCCATTGAAATCAAGTTGCTGCATATCTTGTTCAGAATTGCCAATTCCAATAAATGCACATAAGTGAGATCCTTGCTCACTTTCCCCATCACGAACCATTTGTTCTTGTTTCTTTCTCCAGCCATCACCCAATAAATATATACAAGGGGGTGGGCAGAAAAACCTACAATAAATGCAAAAATAAGACAGTTTAAATTTGTTAAACTCTGATATTCAAAATAATTTGCAAAATCTAAATAATGTTGTTTTAAAACAATACATATCGAAGTAAAAACTCTTCAAGAAGAAATGCAAACATAAAATGCTATACCAGGTAGGTAACATGTCTTTAATTTTGTAATAGAAATATAACATTTAAATTAAAAAAAAAAAAAAATTTAAGATTTTAGACAACGTATATATTATGAACGAATCACAAAACATTTAAATAAAAATTGAATTAAAAAGTTAAAAACTAAGCATCAATGATGCTAAAAACTTTAAAAACTACAATTAATTGTTAAATTACTAAATATTTAAATCAAAAGAGACATAAGATATTTTAATTGAAAGAAGTAAATATTGTAAAATGCAAATATGGTGGAAGGCAAAGAGAAAAATAGATGTGTGAGCTAAAAAACCATCTTAAAAAAGCAGAAATAACTCCAAGTTAGACTAATTAATTTAATTTTAACAAAAGACTAATATTTAACTCATCATACATCAAACAAAAACTTACTTTACTTCATTCTCAGAGACTATTGCTGCTGAGCCTTGGGACTTCATTAGTTGGTGTGTCAGTCCTTGAACCTTTTGTTGACTTCTCTACTCTTTTCTCGAATCCAAAAGATTGTGCCATCTGGCATTGATGAAAGTAAGATTCGATTGGTTACAAATATTAACGTTTGTTAACTCCTCTCCCATTTCACATTGCAGATGTATTGCGACACACCAACTGAAGAAGCCCTAAGGCTCCGGGCTCCGCAACAAAGGTCTGTGAGAATAAAGTAAAGTAGGTATTTTATTTGATATATAAGGAATTTAAATTAGTTTATATATTTTTCAAATCTCATTTTTTCTTTCTTTTTATAATACAAATAAATTTACTATATTAAACATTGAATTTTATTTATTATTTTTCCTTTAACCCCTTAACGTGGGCTGTCCTCGCTGCGAGGACGCAAAATTTAAGATCCTGCTGCAAAAATTTACATTTATAACATAGCAGAAAAAGCTGGTTTTTCTAACCTTAAAATTTAAAATTTCTTTTAGCTTAATTTAGTTCATGAATTCTGGTGGCAGTATAATTTAAATGATCTGAATTGTCTTGCACCGCAAAGGGTTAAATTGTTCTCAAAATGATTTTTGGCAGCTCAAAAAATATTGGAATCATTCCCATTACAACATTTTAGTAATCAATAAAAGTAAATAATTTTGTAAATGATTTCAATTTCCTCATTAATGTATGAGAATTGATGTTAAAATCTATACAATTTGCTTTATTCAGCACATATGCATTATTGTTTATTACCTGCTTTAAAAAAAGAAATGAAGGAAATATATATATATATATATATATATATATATATATATATATATAATGACTTTTTTAGCATAGTCTTTTAATGATTTATTTTATTTATTTTAGTGTGTGTGTTTTTTACATAAAAGAAATTCTGTAAAAAAAAAAAAAAAAAAATCCAGATGTTAAAAAAGATTGGAATCATTTCCATTACTATGCTACAAAATTTTACTATAAAGTAAATAATTTATTATTATGATTGCTTTATGTATGTATAAGAATGTAAATTTACAGCCATACAATTTGCTTAAATTATCAAATATGTATTTTTATTTAGTACCTACTTTTATAAATAAAGAAAATATATGCATAATTAATTATTTTTTAGCATAGCTTAATATTGTTTTGAGTATTTATTTATTTATTTTTTTATTTTTTTCAAACTTGTTTTCTACCTGTTTTGGTTTTACAATAAAATCTAATCTTTTGTTTAGTGACCAAAGGAGATTGGAATCATTTACATTACTCTGCTAAATATTTTTTTTATGTATAAGAATATATATTCATGTTTATACAACTTGCTTAAATCAACAACTATGCATTATTACATATTTGATTTATACAAAAAACTACCATGCTTTGCTTGATGGGTTGGTCATTATAGTTAAATTAATCACTTATATATATAAAAGTGATATATTTAAACCTTAATAAGTAAATAAATAAATACTTCAAAAGAAAAAATCCATTGAAATCAGTACAAATCTTATTTTGGATCACCGCTGCTTTTGGCAGCATATTCCCTGCCCACACTGTTTCCCCTATTCCCCTCTATGTACCCACAACCTTTAGCAATGTTTACCCTGACAACAATGACACAACGCATATATGGAATTTGGGATTTTAAAATCAACGGATTTGCATTAGGTTTATTTCATGCAAAATTTGACATGGCGACTATTTTTTAATTTTGAACTTTTTTTTTTTTTTTCCTTAATAGAAAACATATCAAATACAGTATGAAATTGTTTATCTAGAAACTAGTTATCCAGAATCATATTTTTGACAGTTAGCTACCAATTTATTTATTTCTAAAAAAAAAAAAAAAAAAAAAAATACAAGAATAGAAAAACAAGATTTAAGAAAAAGAAAACTAATTTTTTAAAAATAAAAAAAATTCACAAATAAATGTCTTTGAATTCTATTTATTTATTTATTATAAATTAAAATCCCATAATTTTTAAAACTTTACAAATATTTTGTAATTTTATGATTACAAACAAACGAACGTGAATTTTCATAAGGAATAAAAAGGAATTAGACTGTAAGTCCGTCTTAATTTCCTAATCCTCAATAAATGCTATTTAATATTTTAAAACCATTGGCCAACCATGATTTGAAGCTTTTCGATTATGGTAGATTTTGATTTTTTAATGCAGAGTTATTAAGTTCCCAAGTTCCTTATGCATTTCAAATTCTGATAATTTTATTTTGATTGGAAATTATTTTTCAAGTATTTAGGACTGATTAAAAAGTTCAAATTTGATTAATTTAATTCAAATATTGATTTTTTTAATTTAAAATATTTATTTATTGATTGTTTTTAAATATTTGTTTTAAATCAGAATAATATACATACTATAAATCTGATTAATATGGGTTGCTTCAATGAGCAACCAGTTATCCAGAATAGACTTCTTCCAATCATTTTTAAGTAAATTGGAGTGTAAAGGTTGATATTTTTATTTACCAACTATGTGAAAAATACCAGAGCCGGGAATCGAACCCGGGCACCTCCGCTTAACGCACGGATGCTCTACCACTGAGCTACCCTGGCTGACAACCAGCTAGGCATTTCTCACATAATATTCGTTGGCCAAGTCACCGAGTCTGCAAACGCAGCTGTATCAAGTGACAAGCAGCCGTATCAGCTGCGTTTGCAGACTCGGTGACTTGGCCAACGAATATTATGTGAGAAATGTCTAGCTGGTTGTCAGCCAGGGTAGCTCAGTGGTAGAGCATCCGTGCGTTAAGCGGAGGTGCCCGGGTTCGATTCCCGGCTCTGGTATTTTTCACATAGTTGGTAAATAAAAATATCAACCTTTACACTCCAATTTACTTAAAAATGAATATTTACGGTTGATGAATTCATGAATAAATTTCTAAATTCTTCCAATCATTCTGGATAAATGATTTCCTATTGTACTAACACACACACATATCCATATGTACATACATATATATATCCTCATCATAACAAACATTTATGGATGCATTAAGGAAAAGGAATACTAATATTATCTTAAGATGATACTTTCACCTTATTGGAAACATTTATAAAGAAGCTATAGTCAAATTAAAATCTCCACAAAACAAGTAATGTATTCAAAATCAGAAAGGATGTAAGACAAAGTGGCTCAATATCTTCTGAACTGTTCAGTGCAGTGCTTCAAGAAGTTTTTAAGAAACTAAGTTGGAAAGAGAAAGACAAAAAAATCTATGGAGAACTTATGAACCATTTGTGATTTGTGGATGACATCGTACTTCATGCTTTTTCATTTGAGGATTTGCAAGAAATGCTTCAAGAATTAAACAAAGAAAGCAAGCTCATTGCATTGAAAATGAAGTTCTGTGAGATAAAAATTATGTCAAACTCCTTTGTTTCACTGAAGGTCACTGTTGATATGGATGAATTAGAAACAAAATAGTATGTAGTTGTACTTATCTTGGACAAGTCATTATGATGAATGGAAACATTATGGAAGAAATGGACAATAGAGTTAAACTTGTATGGAAAGTATTTAGAAGAAATGGCACCATATTCAAAAGCGACTTCTCAGTTTGTTAGAAAAGAAAAGTTTTTGATCAGTGTATTTTGCATATATTTGTAACTTATGCTTCAGAAACTCGGACATTAACATGTAAATTATACAAAAGCTTCAAACAACCCAGAGAAGAGAGAAGCATAGAGAGATGCATGTTAAAATTCACCCAAAGAGACAGAAAGTGAAACACCTGGATTAGGGAGCAAACCAGATATCATATGTAAAGTAAAAAAGTTAAAATGGAGCTCAATGATAGATGGACCACCAAAGTCCTATTTTGAATATTGAGAGATAAGAAAAAGCCAAGGAAGAGACCACAGTGTCATTGGAGAGATGAGATAGTAAAGTTTGGAAGAGCAGAATGGAGAAGAATTGCAGAAAACAGGGCAGATTGGAATCATCTAGGACAGGCCTTCATCCTGCAGTGGATCGTTAAAGGTTGAAACTGATAATATACATACATACATTGTATATCATTATTTAAAAAAGAATATTTAAATTTAAAAAGATGTAAGCAAAGATAATTCTAAATTTTTGCATGTGTTATTGTCTATCCCACTATTAAATAATTTTTTATATATTTATTTAAACTTTTGTCCTGTTTTGTAAAGTAAAATTTTTGAACTATAAGTGCACCTAAATTTAGAGAAATTACACGATAAAGATCAAGTTACTGAAAATTGTGCAAGTTTTTTGTCATGTCTGTGATGCTACTGTTTTTACTTTATTAAATGTAAATTATTTTTTATTAGGTTAAAAGTTTTTTTAATATTATTTATAAGCAAGACATACAGATATATTAGCACACCTAATTTCATTAAGATAAAGTAATGTTTAGTACTTAAGTTTAGATAGGAGAACTGTTTGATACCATGTCTGTCATAAATAAAATTAAACATTGTTAAACTAGCAGGCTATGCCTGCTTCGCTGGTCACTAAATTTAAATGAATTTTCAAAAGAATTGAATCACTATTTTTCATATCACATTTTGGGCTTGGTAACATAATTAAAAATTCCTTTTAAGATAAAAAAAAAAAAAAATCAAAATAACACATTACAGATTAAATTAAATTAAATATTTCTTCTATTTTGCACTCATTTTGCTCAATGCTCTATGGTCTTATGGGAATGACTCTCATGAATGAATCCACAATTGTTTGCAAATTTAATGGATTATATATGGGAAATAAGTATGCTATAATTCAAAAAATTGCAGCTCTTAGGACTACAAAATTGATAATTTTTAAATAGTTATTCTATTATTTTTTAATATTAGACTGTTTTTTGTTTAATATTAGACTTTTATTTTAAGATAAAAGCAATCGAATGATATCACGTCGTGAAACTTTGCAACACAGTATCTTTAAATCTAATAATTTGATGTATATAGTGTCCTCATAAAAAAATAACAGTTTTTAGAGCTCTTTTAAAAAAGTTTAACATCTATGCAGTATGCAGTATCTTTTTAAAAAAATTCATCAGTTTTTACAAAAAAAAAAAAAAAAAAATGGCCAACTTTCATCGCCAAAATAGTTAAATCTAGACCAATCAAAAATAGGAGTGGTCTGTCCGGATGTGTTCTGCTGACAAACTCTTTGCTTTATTTATATAGATTTTTTTTTTTTTTTTTTTTTTTTTATCCCCCTCCCCAAGTTGCATAAAATCTAAATTTTTTTGCGATTTTGTTTTCTATAAATAAAATTTTGATTTGGTAATAATTTCACATTTTGCTTTCTTTTTCATTTTGGTTGTTGTGAATTAGGCATTTTAGTTAATTAATAAATTGTTTAAAGTGTCCCACCATCTATGTTTCTTCATTAAATTTAGGATATTATTAAAAAAAAAATCTTTCAAGTTTTCATTAAATAATTATGTTGATTTTTTGTTGTTTTTCAGATTAATATTTGTATTTCATGATTTTTTACATATTAAACCTAGTTTCTTTTCTTTTTTCTATTTTCAACACTTTCCAACAAGGTTGAAAAGTGTTAATGACTTCGGTTTGCCTGTATCTTCCTGTCTGCTTGCTCTAACTCCTGCAAATATTCTTTGACTTTCTTGAAACTGATATATGTTATTCCAGTTCACTATTGGATGTTCCCTACTGAAAATGGAGTGAATACCTCTACTGATTTGTGTACAGGGAGACCCAAAACTATTCCAAAGCATTGTGTTCTATGAGAGGTATTTCTCTAAACCATATTTTAATAACTTTACTTACACAAATATTAATAAAATTGAAATATGTTATTCAAGTTCACTATTGGATGTTTTCTATTGAAAATGGACTAAATACTATAACTGGTTTGTGTACAGGGACAACTGAAAGTATTCCAAAGCATTGCATTCTATAACAGGTTTTTCTATAAACCATATTTAAGAGTAACTTTATTTTGCACGAATCTTAATTAAATTGATATATGTTATTCATATGCACAAAAGAATGTTTTCTATAGAATGCAGTTTGATTAGCAATAAGATTTACATAGCCACTCAAAAATTTTCAGTTACATTAAGGATTATTAATCAAAAATCACTGGAATGGCATTTTCATTAAGCATTTTTTAACACTTTCTAATAATTTTTATGAGTGAATATGATTTAATTTAATATAACTGTCGTTCCGATTGTTTGCTTGTCTATCTGTCCGTCTGCCTGTTTACTGCATCCATAAACATTCTCAGATTTAAAAAAAAAAAAAAAAAATTATATACGTTATTTAAGTTTACTACGGAATGTTCCCTATTCAAAATGGCATTAATATATGTTGTGTACAACTGGTTTGTGTACAGGGACAGGGACACCCCCTCAAAAAAATGTCAATGCATTCCATTTTAGGTGGAACATTTTTTTTCAATCACATTTAAATAACTTCCTACTGCAAAAATCATAAAGAAATTGACATTTATCGTTAATATGCTAAAATAATATTTTGTATAGAACAGAATATATTTAACGTTCAGATTTACAGGGTTACACTAAAATAGTCAGATACATTTAGGGCTGTATTTCTGTTTTTGTTAAGCATTTTTAACACTTTCCTACAATGTTTAATAATTATTTTGAATTCAATTATTCTATTTGGCTTCCTTTCTGTTCTTTTGTCTGCCTGTTGTGTGATAACATAAACAAAGACAATGGAAGGTTATACAATTCAGCGATTGTATACAGTTGGAAAGTGTTAATAATCAATGTGTCCTGCATGATTTTTCATTCTTGTTTGTCTATAACTTCTGTTTTAGCAATAATATACAAATTTTTAATATACACACTTACTTTTTTTTCTTTTGGAGTAATTGTTATATTTTTCATGGGATTTTGTAATTTTTAGCCCTCAAATGTCACCTAAAAAGAAATTTTGTTACATACGACAAATTTATAGAGAAAGTGTTGCTAGAATTTGAACTTCAGAAAATTAGGAGGAGTGTGTACAACAAGAAGTATCTGATGCGGGAAATATATGGCTTTGAGGTAATATGAAAGTCAAGAAGAGCTTCAAGAATGCCAGGCAATTAGTGCAGAGAAAGAATGGTTATCATTAAACAAAATGCAAGTCCAGAAGAGTATCAACAAAGATGGCTGGTGCATAGAGAATTGCATACACCAAAAATCATGTCTGGATGCAAATAAATAAATATATAAAATAAATAAATAAATAAAAATGTCATATTGGTTATAAATATAATATTAATTATGTATCTAATCCATTTATTGACACTTGCAGAATGATTACTGAATGGAGCTTCTGCCAGGCAATGAAATAGCATTGATGTAAATTTTAAGATTGATTTGGAAGCCCAACCCAATGTGATAGTGAGTGGCATTGGCTCTGCTTGCCCTGCTTTAGTCCTGCCTTTCATAAATGGGTTCTTTTGATTTTGGGGTTGTCATTCTACAGTCACTTTTTGCATCGTAAGGCTGCTTAGATCAGAACCTTACAGCTTAAAGTAGAACTTCAGCAAAATATTTTAATCCAAAATAATGGCAGATACATATACTTAAAATTTAAGTTTATTCGGGGGCCTCCCTTGTGATCAGAGGCCAGGGACAGTTCTCTCCTCCATTGGTATATGACTGAAATGAGTTTTAAAAATCTATATTTCCTTAGAAAATATTGTTTAAAATTAAATTTTCTTAAAAAAGGACTTGGATCCATAAAGTGTAGAACATCATTAACTCTCTGACCAACTTTGAAAAGAGCAAAAATTTGTAATTATTATTACTCACAAACTTTCAATAAACACCATAAAATGCAATAAACTTGCAACAATATTTTCGGGTCGAAAAAACACACGACCCTTCATCAGGCGAATAAAGTAAACACGAGTGCTGCAGTCAAAGCGGCAACACACAAAATCGTTTGAAATGAAAAGAAAAACTTTATAAAGAAGAAAGTAAATATAGCTACTGGTGTGAGTAGAATTGTACAAGAAAACGAGAAAATAAATAAATGAGTGAGATTAAACATATAACAATCTAAGGATATCAAAAATTTTATGGTGTTTATTCAAAGTTTGTGAGTAATAATTTTTACAACGCTAGTTTTGTGGTGCTTTTTTATTAAAAATTTGTAATGTTTTCATTGCACAGTTTTTGCAATGAACTATAATAATGTTTATTTAAACATGAGATTGAAAAATGAAACTGTGCAATCCTTATGACAACAAATTAAAAACTTCAAATTTTAAGAAGAAGCTTAAAATTCATAATTATGTAACTTCAAATTTTAAGTGTATTATAGGGGGGGGGGGGGGAAACAGATGTGTAACCAGATTAGCAATAATTATTAGCAACAGATGGCTAAAGGCTGCAACTATCAAATTTTAAAATAAAATTAAAACGTTGACTGATGCAGATCAGTTAGATGAATTAGAAAGTCCATCCAAATAGTTTAATGAAAATTACAAGAATTTAAAAAATGTATGTGAGAACAATTGTTGAAATCAGGGGGTGATTCTGAGTAAAACGAAATTTTCTGAATTACACATAGGATTTTCTAAAACATTATTTGTTACATATCTAAATATGTATTTTTCCTGTAAATATTATATATCCATATCCATATGTATGTAAATCCATATTTATTTAATGTGTGAATGTTTCGGCTTTATTTTAAACATGAGTTTCTATTAATTAAAATGTTTTATTAGGTAGTGAAAGCAAGTGATTTTCACCATGCTAGCATGAAGCCTAGTTTCTCATCTGTTTAATTATAGTATTAAAGAAATAAATTGATAGAAAAAATGTCATAATTCATAAACCTAAATCTCAAGTAATGTAAATTTATAATTAAAAATGGGTAAAGAAATTTACATTATCAAATACAATAAATACAGAGGATTTTTAAAAATACCTCTTTTCATTGCCATAAGATTTCTGAGCAACCTTTGCATGCAGTATCACAAGAATCATATCGCCCCTCTCACGCAAATATTTTTTCATGGCTTCCCTGAAAAAAGATAAAACAAAATTACACAAGATAACTTACATAACCATTACACAATATAACCATTTCTACTATCTTTTATTTATTTATTTATTTATTTTTTTGATAAAGATTCAAATAGTGATGAAGTCACTGCTGACAAACGTATAAGTATTAACAAAACATACAAAAATTATTTTTAAAGTGACTATGTGTGATTGTTAATTATAGAGGTAAATACTATAATGGGTTAATAGTTAAAAGGTTAACTGAAGAGCCAGTTCATCAGTTGATTGTATGACTAAGACTACAAAGTCACAGGCATGCCCCCCCCCCCCCCCCAAAAAAAAAAGATTATGATATAAGAGGGGGGGGGGGTGATGTTAAACAGAAATTTTAAACTCCCAGGTTGCTTAATAACAGAGGGTATTCTTTGTGGTAGAAATGCTTCTATATTAAAAATAATTCAATGCAACTTTAAAAAAGAAAAGAAAAAAGAACATTTCAAAATATTGGGTGGCTTAATTTCATGATAGAGAATGTTTATAAACTAAACTTTAAGGGGGGAAAAAAGTAAATTTTTTTAAAGTTACATTCTCTGTCATAAAATCAAGCCACCCAATATTCTTTCTTTTCTTTTTTTTTTTAAATAAATGGCCATTAAAACTCTAATTAGTTGCATTACACATTTACTAAACACAGAGTTTTCTTTTATGAAGTTAATTTCAACATTTTTTTTTTTTTTTTTTTTTTTTTTTTTTTTAATTTTTAAGAAATACTAACCTTGTAAGTCTCTGGTCATTCCACCTAAAAAGAAAGTTATAAAATAAATTATTGAAGTACAAATAATACCTAATTTTTTTTTTTTTTTTTTTTTTTTTTTTAAGTATATTTGGAAACTTACATGATTAAAAAAAAAAAAAAAAAATCGATTTTAAAATAAATTAAAAATAAAGCTGTTTTTAAGTTATTTACATATGTTTTCTTTCACTGAGGGTGAAAAAAAAAACCTGTTCAGGTACAATAAGGCAATCAGATAATCCACAATAAATACAACTTATACAATACCTTTAGTTTCATAATAGAAGGACATGGTTATTCTACTTTTAAACTGAGATGTCTAAGGACATAAATTTGAATAAAAATAGCTTCTCATCTATTGCAGATATAATATCTTCATACAATAAATAAAAATATGTATTAATATTTTAAAATTATTTTCGTTAATATTATTTTTTAATTCATTGTTAAAATAAATTTCAAATTGTACAATAAAGGTTACTGTGAGTGTGTTCAGCTAAATCTCGCTATAACAAATAGAAAGTAAATTATTGCTACTATTTACTAAAAGACAAATTAAAATACAGGGTGATTATAATTAAAGTAATGATTTCAAAACACTATTAATTTAATAGTAATTTTAAAACTACCCATCAGAGATTTGATATTTTACCAGAGTAATCGTGAGGCAATGAAATTTTGTTTGTTGGAGGAAAAAAGTAGTTCCAACATGTTCTATAGATGGCACTGTCAGGGTAATGTCAGGGGAAACTCCTAAATGGACTCACTAAACACAGGAATGTTGTTAGCAACACAATGGAATAACAGGAAACAATAAACTTCAAGGGTTTACTACAATTTTTTTAGAAAAAAGACAAGAATATGTGTTTACAGCAGAAACAGTCATAGTGAAAAGAGAAAAAGAGGAGCTTCAGGAAACAAATACTTTACTGATAATTAACGGCACATTTTGGAACTATTTTTTTTTTCTTTTCCCAAACAAAATTTCATTGCCTCACGATTGCTCTGGTAAAATATGAAATTGCTCTGGTGGGTAGTTTTAGAATTATAGCGTTTTGAAATCGTAACTTTAATTATAGTCACCCTGTAAATTTAAAGTTTTAAATGGAAATAGTATTTTGGTAAGTAAATGGAGAAGAAATTTCCTCCAAATTTGTAAAGTTGGTACATTATTTAAAAACAAAGCCCCCCTTCATTTTTTGGGAGACTTTGTTTATAATAAAATATCACTTCTCTTTCTTATGTATAATTTATGCTAAAAAGATATAATTTTTTAAACAAGTAATTATTATAAGTATGTAATTTATGTTTTCAGAAATGATTCTACTGATTTAAATGAAAATTAATGATTAAGAGATTTTGGGTTCTAGAAATTTGTGCAATTTGGTCTCAATTTCAGAAAAATTTCATTTCAGCCCTATAGTTTACAAAAATCTCAAAAACAACTAGCAATTTAATAAAAAATATAAACTATAGATTTCTTTTTTCTTTTTGAGAGAGAGAGGGGGGGGGGGGTAGAAATTGATCTGACAGTCACATTTTTCAGAAATTTTTTCCAGTTAAAAAGCTGTTCTAAGGATTTTGATAGAAAATGCTGATATCTCTTCTAATTATTCCAATGAAAAACCATAGATAAGATTTATTTGTTTTTTTAGGGCAAGAAATTGATCTGCCAATGTCTCATCATTAGGAAAATTCATTTTTATATAATAGTAAGTATACAGTGTTCACACCTATCAAGAAGTATAACAACTTTACTGAAAATTATGGATTGGATTATTTTATTTTATTTTATTTTATTTTATTTTTTTTTTTGGGGGGGGGGGGGCTAAAAAACCTAACTGTTCTAGGCATTACAGTTTAGGAAATTTATCTTTAAAGAAGAACTGAATCCAGGGCCTGATTACCCAAAAGGCTCGGGAAGCACAAGCTTCCCCTCAAAAATTTAAGAGGGGCCCCCAAAATGACTAAAAACAGGGTCTTGAATTTTCTGTTTCATATTTTCACACTGAGATTGTATTTTTTCTGAGAAATTTCACCGAAAGCAAGGTAAAATAATCACTATTTTGGGAAAAATCTATTATTTAACCTAAAAAATCTGAAAGTTCTTAATTAATAAGGTATACGATTTTAATATTGTGTTGAGACCACCCAGATATATGAATGAAAAAAAAAAAAAAAAACTATAAACACACACTAATTTTTGGTCTGTAGCACTTTTATATTACAATATGTAACAGAAAAACAAGATTTTCCGAAATAAAAGGGGGCCCCGAAATGATACTGAGCTTCCCCTAGCTTCAAAGCTTAATCAGGCCCTGACTGAATCTACGATCATTTGCTATGTTTTGGTAAGCAAAGTAAAGTTTTTAAAATCCCCCCCCCCCTCCAGAAAACTTCAGCAAATTTGGAATTTTTTAATAATCCTGAAAATCAGAAATATCCAAAAAATATTAGCCTTATTGAAGGCAAATCTGAAGCATTGGCGATATTTTGAAAAAGCCACTATTATGTAGATTTGAGGTATGCATGGAGCATTGTTGTGTTGAAATTTTCATTTATAACCCACAAAGAATGTCAAAAATGAAAGAAAATCATTTTTCAACACGTTTTAATAGTTTTATAATTTTTATTTACCTGCGAGAAAGACTAAAATGCTTGCCTGTTGAATTTTAAGATTCCTGAGACCAAGAGATTTGCTGCCTTAAAACATTTGAAAAACATTTTTGGCTATTTTCTAAGGTTATGGTCCTATAAGAAATTCAGCCATCAAGGTCATGTAAAGTTCTATTTATTTTCAGTACTTTATAATACTGTGAGCAATCCATAACAGCAAAATACATGTTTTCTAAACCAATCTTGTACATGACAAATTTATAATGTGATATCAAATAGAAATTGCACATGATTTTCCATAAAATAATTTGTGTGTGTATGTGTGCTTGCTTGCGTGTATACTGAATCATTTGTCAAATGTATTCTCAAATCTCTCAATTTGCTACAATGACATTTAAAGAAGAACATTAATCTTAGTTATCATCAGTTTTCTACATGAGCTCTATTTCTTGAGTCATTAAAAACTATCAGAAAAACCAGAGAAATATGAAAAAAAAAGAGCTATCTTTTATAGAAATTTGGATAAGTTTTTAAATACTAAGATCTGAATTAAATTTTTAAATTATTTATTGAAAAATAATTTAGTAACACCCAAAGAGACTATTTTAGCCCTTTTCTGTCCTATTTAATTTCCTTTCTCTGGTCAGTATTGCCAAATTTAGGGACTTTTTTTTAAATTCAATATCCACCATTAAATTTTAACTGTAACGATTGCATAGTCACTTGAAAGGTTATTCTTCCATTATGTAGATCAAATATCACTCCTTAAAATTATTGGTGGTAGTTGAATAAAAGAGTCAGTTTGGCAACTCTGTTTAGAATGCTTTAAAGTGTTAGGGCTGGTAAAGGGTTAATGAACTTTGATAGAGCTATGTGCTAATAAATCAGAATTTAGTTGCAAATTTTTTATTTGTGCAAAATTAACCTATGTTAATTGTAGAGTGTGGGCACAGATTTTTAAGACACATTGTATGAAATTAAGAAATTTGAAATCCCTCTTGAAAATTCCAGGCAACAAACATTATTCAGAAAATCTATATATTTCTAAAAAGCTTTGCTTTTCTAAATGGATGGAAATGATAGTCAAGTAATATGGTAAATTGGAACAAAGATGAAAAAATATTACAAGGTTTACCATAATTTTCAAAACTTTAGAAATAATATGAATTAATTCTATAAAAGCAGTCTTTAAAATTAAAAAATTTTCAACTTAAGGTAAATATTTCAACATTATTTTTAACTGCTTCTAAATAGAATAATTGCTTCATATGAATGAAGTTAAAAAGTATACAAAATATAATTAAAAGTTTATTTAAAAAAAAAAAAAAAAAAAAAAAAAAAAAACATGATGCACTTAAGGTACGGGATTTCAAATTATAAAGCCATGAAAATATAATTATTTCATATAAATAACAAAATACATATTAATATTTAAGATAACAATACTTTTTTGTTTATTTGCTTCTTTTTATAAAATAATAATAATAATGAAATTAGAATAAGCTTTATCTTAACAAAACATATATTCCATTAAATAGTTCTGTTTAAAACCAGAAATATAGAGCAATTTTGTTTCTTATATAAATCAAAATGCAAGATTAAATGCAAAATTAAAAAATACCTTTTTTTCTTTTTCTTACTTACCCATCAATCCTGAACTCTGAACCCAACATAGTTGAGGTTAAATACAAAAGATAATGTGGAATTTGAATGAAAATATCTTGTGACACAGTGATCAATGTCTGTAATTTTTAATAAAACTAAATACTCACATGTTATACGGAAATGTCCATGGACCCCCTTAAGTTGCAATTACAAAATTCTGAGTTATGTTACCTTAAGCCATTACATTTTCTTTCAGCCGCTAAATAAAGTTTTAAAAGTCACATTAATACCTGTATAGAATCTTAATGTGACTCTACTGTTGAAAACTCATGAGTAATTTATATATATTGCTTTGATGGATTTTTCAATATTTATTAAAATGTACCTGTGTCGATTTCGATCATCAATACTTGGAGGGGTCGGAGGCATGGGACTGGGTGAACCATGATGTGGTGGTGGATGTAGCATAACTCCATGAGAAGAGCTACTACTCATGGGTAGCATTTGATGGTCCCCATTTTCTGGTTGATGTTGGTCAGATGTTTGACCATACACTATGTTTCTATCTATAATAGGATTAAAAAGAAAAAAATATTATTTAAAAAGATTTTGGAATTTACAGAAGATCAGTTTATAAAGCTAATAATTTTTTTAATACATGGGGAATTATTTTTTTTTTAAGAAAAAACTCAATAATTTAATTAAATTTTAAATGAATTTGAATTACATAGATTTATTTACCTTGAAAATCTTCACATTGCACCTTATGCCCCAGGGCCCAGAGCACATCCAGATGTTTCAGTGGCTTAGAGACAAAATAGTAGAGAAAATAGCAAAGCCACTGACACATTTGAAGATACCCTGAGCCCGGCGGTGAAAGGAGATCTAACGTTAACAGAGCCAAAAAAGAAGAAACAATCTCAGAGCCATTGAAACATCTAAAGATTCCTCAGGCCTGATGGTGAAAGGCAAAAGGTCTAATGTAAAGATTTTCAAGGTAAAGAAATCTATGTAATTTGAATAATTTAAGTTCAGTATATAACATAAGATCAATAAAATCCAGCCTTGTAATGAGTGAACAACACTGATATATATATATATATATATATATATATATATATATATATATATATACAATATATATAATTATCAAATTTACATTTTTTATGCATTATTAAGAAAGCTTTGACCCATGCTGTTTCAAGATCAAATCCTAAGTGTGGATCGTGGATCCTCCTCAAATGTGGTGACTGACTTGAGGTGGGGGGGAGGTTATCACGCTCTAGCAAAAAAATTTCTACATAAAAATATTTTTATTTGAAAATAGACACATGGGTGAAACTACCTAACATGCAAAAACCCTGAAAACTGTTACTTGCATGCAAACAGGGAAAACTTATCACTGATATATCATATGGCTACCTATAATAAGTGATATTTGCAAAGTTTTTAATACATTACAAAGCAAACTAAACATTTAAAATGAGAAATTTCTATAAAAATAATATAATTTAACATGAAATTCAGAGACAGCAAAATTTTCAAAAACCCTGAATTCAGGGGTAACCCCTGAAAAGTTTCACCCCTGTAGACAGTTATATAGAAAAACTGCTGTACTAAGTTATGCAATACCATGAACGATAAAATAAACATAGTACTTGCTGTTTCCTAATATTGGTAAGACAGATCTAAAGCAATAATTTTCCATGAACAATCATCATGTACATATAATTTAAAATGTAAGTACATTTTGCCCAATTCTACAGTAAAATGTAAAACTTTTAAAATGAGTTTTAACAGGATTTCTGTTAGAATTCAGTTTCATGTAAGACTTAAAAATGCATGCTATGTTTTGTGTGATCTGTTATAATATATTTGAAAAAAAAAAAAAGTAAATAATTTGTAAATGAGAGGCGTATTCCTTTCCTTGATGTTTTATTAATGAAAACTATGAATTTGTTATTGAGAATGGCAAACATAATAGTCATCAGTTGAATATTTTATAAAAATTGACAAAATAGTTTCTAAATAATGATTTAAAATTTAGTTATTCTTTAGTATCAAAACATAAATGCTACCTGATCAATATTGTATTTTTCTGCTTTTTTTTTTTTTTTTTTTTTTTTTTTAATGAAAGGATTATACAGTGGCGGATCCAGAACTTAACTTTTGGGGGAGGGGGCTAAGACTTTTCAAAATGTTATTCTAGACCAATAAAAAATTTACAATTGCAATATTCAATTGTAAATGTCAGTGTTTTTTTTTTGGGGGGGGGGCTTCAGCCCCCTAGCCCCCCCCCCCCTTAAATAAATCCACCACTGGGCTTATATAGAATTAAGAAATATTATTTTCAAATAATTTTATCTCATTGACAAAATTTGTCTGGGGTATATGATTTTGTTGGATATAAGATAATATCAGGAGATGTTGTGCGGTTATTACAACTTAACAAAAATTTAGCAGTTGTACATACAGCAGATATCTAATATAGAAAAAGAAAAACTATTTTAACACAGACATTTTAAAATAACAACCATTACAGTTCGCTTTAATTAAAGTAGAAATCTTTACCATTTCATAGACTCAGCCTGTCTATTACCAGAGAATCTATTGAGATTTTAATAAGAAGGTGCATGAATTGAGGTAAGAAATGATTCAACTTCATTTAATTTTGCAAGTATTTAGGTTGAAATATTACAAATTTTGTAGTATGGTTTTTTAAATTATTACCCACATTCATGAAGAAAATATGGCCAGGTAATGAGGCAGATAAATAGATCACATGAATTAAATAAATAGAACAAAATGTAGATTTTTAACTTATATGAAACAAAAACAAGTTTTCGATACATGATACATAAGGTAAAATTGGAGTATATTGAGTCAAGAGAGTTGCAACATTGCCAAATATGGTGAAAGGAGAAAGAAGTGTGAATGAATTATATTGATTTCAAGTTCATATGAATTAGATGCATATTAATTAATAATTAGCATATTAATTAATAATTAGATGCATATTAAATGCATACTGTGCAAATCCTTGGCTAGCAGCACAACATATTAATTTGATATAAAAATTAATGCCCCCCCCCCCAATTGGAAGAATAATATGGTGTGGATGTAGGTGGCTTTGCACCAAGATCAGACACTGGATACGTCTTAGCTGATGGTGGGACATCAGATATCATGAAAGTAGGTTTCAGGTAGCCCAAACAAATAGTCTACTTTTTGCATTGGGGATTTGGAGAGTGAAAGGATTTGTTGAGCTCTTCACTACCTTAAACAGTCCATCATAAGGCTGACTCAAGCATTAAAATTTATTTCTGACAAAAGCACTCCATTTAACATCTCTACACAAGTTCCAACTATGAATTTCTTGAATGCTGAGTAGATACCTAAGAGCACAATTGGCAGAGTAATTGCCCACCACAAATGATTGTAGCACTTTGATGCTTATTTTTAAAAATGATGGAATTATTTATGTTTTGTCGATATCCTCCAGATTTACAGGTATTTTATGATATCTGCATAAGAAATCAAGGGTGAAAAATATTCATTTTCCTTCAGTAAGCTGAATGTAATCTTGTACATGAAGTATAGGTCATAAATCTGGTATAGTCATGTTGATTGTCAATGCAATGCAACTGCTAAACATAATTCATCTTCTGTATGAGTTGTAATACCTTACACCATTATGTATTCAAATTCTTTTGTGTTCCATTTTAAAATTCTTAGGAGATAAATGCCCAGATTTAGATTAAATTTTGTTGTCCAGGAGTTCATGGATTTGTTATTGAAAAAAATTCAACTATGAATTTAAAGTATGTAGAGCCCTTATCTAAAAGAATTATGTGAAAATAGGTTTTTATGGCTTCAGATATTTTGACTGGAAGGTAAAATTTTGATTATGGCATTGATGAGATCTATAGTATTGATTATATCTACAAAGAAATGAAAATGTGTCAGAAAACCAAAACCTATGATCTACGTAGCACCAACTATTATAACGAGCCAAATTAAATCGAGATTTATTGAATGAACTGGTATACAAATACCACTTGTGGCAAACATAATTAATTTAGTATGCATTTTTATTACGTGACATAAGTTTCTTCACATAACTATCACTTACAGCTATATCAGGATGACTGATATAGCTGTATCAATGAGGAAATAATTTTATTTTAGTATCAGTCTGAAAAATATTATCTACATGTACAGGCAGCACAGCCATAAGGCAAAGGGTTGTCTACCCCTTTAAGTTTAACGTGCAGAGTCAACAATCCCTCTAAAATTACAGAAGATAAATATTTGCTGCAGTTTTTCTCAAGCTGTATTTTAAACATTTTTATATATTTTTTGAATGATGAATATAAGTTTTTATGCTACAAAAATATTTTCTGTTTTTTGCATTTATCTACAAACTGATTCACTAGCCATAAATATACACTACATGTTTCATGGTTTAAGTGCATAACAATGAAAGCTAAGTGAAATGTTTGAAATATTTTTAAATATAATTCTGATATTTGCGAATTAAAAGTTATATAATGTGCATTCATTCCTATAAAATATTTATTACAGTAGTTTTTTAAAAAATAACACTGTTGAACAACAAATTGTAAATTAAATAAATGTAGTAAATTTGTATGTATTCGGTGCTGCTGGTGATATGAAAATAATGATCAAGAATGAAATTTAATTCTAGTTTTCTTTTTACAAGCATTGTCTGTAGGGAATAATAATACAATAAATGTCGCAGAATGAAAAATGAATTTCCACTAGTAAAAGTTAAGAGAGAAAAAAAATTATACTATTAGATATTGTTCAGTGCAGTTTTGATCAACATTGGCCAATATGGCTGTGCTATTGATGATCAGAATATGGAAAGATGTTAAAATTTAGAATTATTCAATTGTACTTCAATGATTTAACACTGAAACCAAACTTTAAACATTTCTTTACTATTTTTCTTTAATTAATATTTAAACTTTTCTTCCATCTTTATTCATTAGACAACAGCACTACTCTAAAATTTAACAAATGATGTTTCAGAGGAAGCCCTATGCAGAAGTCACTTGAAATGCCTTAGCAGAAACGAGTGCACTTTGCTGCTTTGATAATGTACTCATGCTTAATTTTTTTTAACATGATAAAATGCTATGCTACTTTGAAAAAAAAACAACTGTTTGAAGTTTTTGCAATTTATAGTTACAAGCTCATTACTAAATTATTAATTACAAATTTATTTATTAAGTTATTTGATTTTAATCAGATTAACATATAGATGTTTCAAACCAAAAATTCATCAAAAATTAAAAATGCTTATTATTTATAATCAGCAGTATATCTAAGCCATTTTTAAAATCAGTTTAGCAATTTTCAAAAGAAAATACATAGTGAATGTTAAATGGGTAATTCACAAACAAAAGGCTAATATAAACTATAAATCACACTAATAATAATGTATCCAAAATATTTTTAAATTGTGAAGAAATATAAAAACATACATTTTTGGTATAGAATTATTTTTTCTATTATTCAGTTGAGAACCAATTATCTGGAATGGTTTTGACAAGACTACTCTGGATAACTGATTTTTGCAGATAACTAGTTGCTCATCAAAGCAACCCCCATTAATCTGAATGTTAAAATGCATATGCTTCTTATTTAATATAAATATTTTAAATCAAAAATTAATTAATTAATATTTTTTATAAAAAATGTAATTTAATTATTTAATTAACCTGAAATTTTTTTGTAAATAAAAGTATTAAAATAATTTTCAATCAAGATAAATTATTAATCAAAATTTGAAATGTGAAAAAAAAAAAAAAAAAAATATATATATATATATATATACCTTTGAAACTTATTAAACCTACATAAAAATCAAAATCTGCCCAAATCCAAGTGTTTTTAACCATGATTAGCCAATGATTTTAAAACATTTAATATTACTAAGGATTAGAAAAATAAGACCTGATTTTACAGACTCTTCTTTTCATTTCTCATGAAAATTAATGTTATTTTTATGTCCATGAAAGTGCAAAATATTCATAATTTTTCAAAGGTTACTTGATTTTATTTATCACCTCCCCCCCCCCTCCCCAATAAATAAATAAATAATAAAATAAATAAATTCAGTAGTACAGGACCAATTATCTCCATTTCACCCAACTCTTTCCAGATAGATAAAATTTTCAGTTTAAAGATACCGTGTAGTGGCGCCATCTATCCATCTACTTCTTTCAGAACTAAAAGCTTATCTTTTCAGTTTACATTGTACTACCTGGGGCAGGTTATAGCAACAAAAATATGTCATGTCAGATAATTATGCATTATATTTATGCTTAAATATATATATATATTACTATCTGAATCTGCTATAATATAGGAATAATATAACATTTAGAATTTAAAAAACTGACCTTTAACTTATACCTTCTACCAAATAAATAAATGCTACTTTTAAATATAACAAAATTAAATGCAATTATTATTATTATTTATTATTATTATTATTTTTTTTTTCAACTTTTAATTGTTTCAAATTACAATGTAAAACTATTATTATTAAAAAAAAATGAAAATACTTGTGTAAGGTTTATATATATATATATATATATATATATATATATATATGTATTATATACATTGGAAGTTAATTGTTTGAAAATATAATTCCGGATAACTGGATTCCAGATAAACGGTTCCCTGCTGTATTATTATTTTTTCTTCTTTTGCATTAATTCTTTCGTATAATTCTAAAATAAGCATCAAAACAGAATTACTTGCATATTATTATTCTGCATCGGATTTTGGATTAAAGAAATAATGTATTTATCAATCAGCATGGCAGAAAAAGAATTGCATTATAAAAGGGAATGAAACACTAGATTTCATTATTGAAAAAAAAAAAAGAAAAAAAAAAAAAAAAAGATTTTTACTTCATGATTAATATTTCACTTATTTCTTTAATATGTAAAAATTTTATACTTACAGGGAGTGCAGCAAACTTAAAAAATAAATAAATAAGCAAATAAAATGGAATAATAATAATAATAAAAAAAATAATAATAATAAAAAAAACTTTAGGAGTCTTTGTAAACATATTTACCATTTACATATCAGTTTTAACAGCATTTTCATAAAACTAGACGTAAACTAAATTAAAATGGAAATTCCAAAGCATTCTTATACAGAATTTTGAAAAAAAAAAAAATAATAATAATTATTTTTCATTTACTTCATAAAACAATGCGCATACAACTATCATGTGTAAGGTACAATGAACTTTACATTTTAAATATCCCATCAAAATTTTCCATACACAAGTTAAAAAAAAAAAAAAAAAAAAATATTCTAATGCTATTTTTTAAATTAAAGAAGGGGAAATATTTCAGAAACTTGATAAAACTTGCTCACTAATTTTTTTTTTCTTTTTTTTTTTACTTTAATTAATGAGCCAATATACATTCAGCAAATACAGACATACAAGGCATTCAAAAAATCTTGATTTTAACTTTAATTTCTCAGTTATTAATCTTAGACATAAATTACAAAATATAAAGATTCATAGTATAGGATCTGTTATCCAGAAAGATTGGGACCTGGGATATTCTGGATAAGGGGTTTTTCTGTAATTCGGCCCACTTTATTATATGTATAAAAATGGTAGAAAATAATTTCACAAATAGCAGTGATAAACATGAATAATATATATAAACACTTTACCTATATATATTTGTTCATTTAATAAATTATTTCCACAAAATAAAAATATTCTTAATTAGAATTTTGAACTATAAATAATAATAGTAATAAAAAATGAAAAATAAATAAACATATATAAAATTTAATTTTGGACCTGAGAGTAAAATCCTTTCATTTTGGATTTTGCAAATATTTCTATGATATTTTTTTGCTTATAGTATGTCTCTGATACTAATTGTTCATAAATGTTTCAAATATTTTTAGCACATAATGCTAAATATTTTATGAAATGAATTCTAAAAATAATGGAAATTAATAAAAACTATTTAAAATTTTTATAACAATTGGGACTTCATGCATACGACCTGAGTTCAAGGATAAAATTCATCTGCTATTGGGCACTTTAAGAAGTATGTGTTATTAATCTTTATCAATTAAAAAATACCATAAAAATTCATTTTCTAACCTAAATTTGCAAAATTTTCAGTAATTGTTTGGACAATTTTTGCTCACCATATTTCCTCAGAATAAAACCGTAGCATTAAAGAAAGTAGGTTGTAAAATTATAATTCTGACCACTGCTATTGTATAATTCTTAAATTTTACAATAATTAAAAATTTTGGTAGTTGGCATTTTGCATTCTGGTTTTCGGAGCATTCTGGATAACGGGTTTCCGGATAATGGATCCTATACTGTATATATATATTAAAAAAAAAAAAAAAAAAAAAAAAAAAAAGATACAGAATTAAAAATATATAGAGAAATTTTAAGGAGTTAAATTTAAAGAAATGTATTTTTTTATATATCTCTCATATAAAAGGGGAAAAAATCCAATGAGTAAAATGTATCCCATTAATGTATCCTAACTAGATGGTGTAAAAAATTTCAGTATTATACCATAAAAGAGAGACGTTTAACAAAGTTGTTGATGGATTAGTTACAAATTAAAACGCATATGCATTTATATAACTTATGGTTTTCACCCCTAATTTGTATATGACTTTAGAAGCATTATCTGCTGTTATGCTTTTTTTCAGAACTCATGATATATAAAAATTTAAAATTTTGTAATTCTCAATATTAAATCCTTCAATTCAATAACAAGTCTAGTGTAGCTCCATAAAACTTAAGTCCTATAAAAATACTACGTATATAACGACAGAAGACAAATTCCAGTAGTACTGTTCTAGGTAGTTCTTACCCTAACAACACACTTGTACACAATATATCCTGAAGATGTCCATAGGAGGTCCATCGACGTCCTTTCCATCCATAGGACATCCTGAGGATGCCATTTGGAGAAGATGTGTTTTTAGGGTAGTACAGTATTTTTCGTACCAGTATTCTGAAGTACTGGTAATAAGTACCTTCTATACTGGGAGCCACCCAGCCAAATGTTTAAGCTGGACTTCCTTATAAAATAATGGCAGGTAGATTTTAAATTGCCTGGCAGAGTTCAATTCTAGCTATTTATAACTTATCATATAGTAGATTTATCTTTTAAAAAACAAATAAGCCCAATCATTTTAGGAAAGTTGTTATGCTTTAATTTCAAAGTTAACATGACTAAACTTATTAAGATTACACAGCTGATTTATTTGACACATTTATTTTTAATTTTTCATGGCTATCATAACAAAATGTCAAAATAAAAATTTCTGCAATATTATGGTTTAAGTAGTTGCTTTAAAAAATATTTTTTTACTTAAGAAATGTCTCACTGTTTGGTACCTTGTCAGGGACCTTTCTGCTTTCTAAATCCTGAAGCCCTCTCGCAATGCAGCCCTGTATTGCTATCCACAAGTACCTTATAATTATATACTAGTAAGCTCCACAAGTCATTGTATTTTAATGAATTTTCAGAATAATAATAATATTTGATATGTTTAAATAAATATATTTCTACTGGCAATTATTTTTGAAAAGTTAAAACCATTGCCAAATACCATGATATACAGCCGTTACTGAAATGTAAAAGATATTTATTTGAGTTTCATTATGTTGATCAAAAATAATATTAAAGGAAATGTATATTTATTTATTTATTTTAACCCCAGCAAGTATATTTGATAACTGTAAAGCTATCATGAAATGACATCAGTTTTATCAGGAATTTTTTTTTTTTTAAGATACAGGTTTACCTTTTTTTTCAATCATGTGTCAGATAAACGTTTCTTTTTTATGTTAAAAAAGTAATAATAAAATGAAAAGTTGTAAGCATACTTTTATTTGCATTAGTTTTAAATCACAACTAAAAAAAAAAAAAGTCAGTGGATTTATTTATTTATTTTTTAATAAAGTATAAGGAAGTATTGTAATCCTGATTTGTGAAATGGATCTTGTAACTCAGATAGCTCAAAAATGAATGATTGTAGAATCTTGCAAATTTATTTTTGTTACTGTTGTAATATCTAGTTGTACAACAGCAACTTTGGCCTTAATACGAACTCCCATTTTAGAGATATATATGACTTTATATGATTTTCCATGACGTCTGTATGTACGTATGTGTGTGTATCTCACATAACTCAAAAAACATTGGACGTAGAACATTGCAAATTGGCATAAAGATTTGTTATAATATCTAGTTGTACATCTTCTTGTTTGGTCTTTCTGTATTTTTCCATTTAAGAGATATTTACGAAAATTATATTCACAATGACCAAAAATACAACAGCTTTAGCCATTATATATGAACTACCATCATAAAGATTCCAAAACAAGCTAATGATAGAGCCCTTAAATGATATTGTTATGAAAGTTGCCGACATTTTTGTATGTAGAAAATAAGACATAAGCAGGTTCTAGTCGATGAATGTACTTTATGAAAGTTGTCGACATTTTTGCATGTAGTACACACGCAGGTTCTAGTCAATGAATGCACTTTATTTAATGAATATTTAACCCATAATGATATTGTTGTAAAAGATATCGATATTTTTACGTGTAGAAAATAATTTTTAAACACATAGGCAGGTTTTAATCGATGAATGTATTTTATTTAATGAATATTCAGAAAACATTTAAATAAAACTTTTTTGTGCCACAAAAATCATTAATCAATGAATATTCCCGAAACAATCCAATGAAATAGTCATTCTTACTACAGAAATCAAATAAACATTGTTAAATACACTACAGAGCAGAAATTTCACTAATCCAGAAACAACCGAAATTTTCGAAGTCTGAATGGAATTTAAATTCATCAAGAGTATCTTCAATGGTTTATAGAATTTTCAAGGCTGTTCTAGAGAATAATAAATCATTACAAAAATTTCCAGAACTCGACTCCTACTGAAGTTAGAGTTTCCAAACTTTCGGAATCCTGAACTACCACTTTTTGCCACATTTGAATGCCTAATTTGAGTGAAAAATGGACTGAAAATAGCTTAATAATTATACTCTCAATAAACTCGATGATTTACAATAAAAGAACAAATGATAAAAATAAAATATATCATACTTTTCATTAGAGGTCTGCACGGGCCGAAATTTTCAGCCCTCATAGACAGTAACGTGCCTAAATCCCCCCACCCCTTTTGGTGTGCGCATGCGCGTAAACTAATAGCAACATTTATACCCTTTTGAATAAGAAACCAGCTACTGCGACCTTAAATAATATATATTAATTTTGAACAGGCAGTTGAAGCTTTTAACAAAGCAAAATTTTGTGTGATATACTAACCTATAAAATTATGTAAAATAAATTACTAATGAAACGTTTCATTTACTTTCTTCGTTAATTAACGAGGAAAGTGCAAGAAAATTCCAGTCGGAGGCTGCCCGAAAATTATTTATTATAGGCCTAGCCAGGCCCTAGATCTTATTGAGAAGAAACTCCACCCAAGCAGACCTCTACTTTCCATAAATGAGCAAGGAAAAAGGGTAGTGAGTAATATTGAATAATTATATTTCTTTAATACGTTCCAGACTCTCGCAAAGTAAGTTTAAAATGAATATTAACATTTATGTTGCGGATGAAAAAAGATTGGGAATCAGAAGGCTTAATATAGATTGATTCCCAATAGTTATTTATTTATTTATTTATTTATTTTTATTTTTTTCAAGTAACAAACGATAGTCACGACTTTTTAAAAAAGGGGAGAAATCAATTTAATATCGGAAGCCGGAAGATTAACTTAAAAATAGGAAAACTTCCGCCAAAAACGGAAAACTTGGCAGGTATGAATAAAAGTGAAAATCACAAATAAAAAAATGTCAAGTTTGAAAAATCGGAGTTTTCTGGTAATATTCGGATTAACGGAGCACGCTGATAAAAATCGGAGCACTTGGCAGCTATGCAAAAGTCTGGAGAATCTCGTCTCCACCATCATAATCTGTTTCTTATTGTTATTCCATAATTTTGCTTCTATTTCCATTAGTGAATAAATAATTTGTTTTGCTTCAAAATATTTTCTTTAGAACATTTTGTATTTAAGCTATAACATATTTAATTATTTAAAAAATAAAAATTATTTAATAATTAAAGACGCAAAAGCAAGACAGATTTGTTTCATAAAAGGCAAAAAAGAGTTATTAAAACAAAAAAGAGTAACTTTATTTACTATATAAATTATACATGTACATATTTTCTTCTTAATTAATATATATATATATATAATTAAAATGAAGCAGAAAAAAGTGAGAGAAACCCCTTTCAAATTAAATTTATTTGACCATTCATTTACTAATAAAAATAATTTATTTTAAACTGCGATTTTAACTCGTTTTCTAATCTTAATCATCTTTTATTAATAAAGTAAAATAAAACTCATTTTTGCTTTTCTTTAAAATTATCAACATATATTTGCATTTTATAGGCAAGTTATTCTATTTTTTTAATCTAATTTTCCACTGATTTTTCTTATTAATATAAATTTTAAGTCAATATAAGTAGTTAATTTCCCTTTCACTAATAAATCAACTCCTTTAAGTCTAGGCTTTCTACTTGAAAGCTTCGGTATATACGTAAAATAAAATTAATAATTTTTGTTTTAAAATTATGCAAGTAAACGCAAAAATCTGAATATGGTATATCTAAAATTTTACTAAATAAAATTCCTGGTGTAAAACATATCTGACATGAGAATTATACATTCGAAATTTCAATATATATATATATATATATATATATTTTTTTTTTTTTTTCAAAACATAAAATTATAATCTCTAACATATATATTAAAGCCTATAAAATAAATCTGCAGAATGAAATACTGTTTTTATATAAAAGAAGTAGAAGAAGAGAGAGAAAAAAAAAAAAAAAGTTTCCATGCCTCTACCCCTATTTCAACAATTAAACAATCGGGGAATAGGGTGCCTCGATAAGATTAGTAATATAGGCACCCTATCGGGGAACATATTGAAAATTTTCGCGCCCGAAGAAGAAAATTAAAGTAATATTCACCGATAGATGGCACCACGTTATTACCAAAATCTTAAAATTTACGGAAGATAGCAGAGGGCAAAGTTTTCATTCTCAATGGAAAATCATCGATACATTTTATTATTTAGACCAAAAATATGTAAGTCCGTAGGTCCCGAAATTTGCAATTTTTTTGAGTTATACATTATTTTTAACACTCAATATTTATGTGCAAAAGCTCGAATCCCCTCCGTCTATTTTTATTTTTTTTTAATTTATAGCTTTGGAAATACGTATGGCATGAAATACGAAGGGGGGGAGGGGGTTCAAGATTTCAGTCTCCAAATGTCAAAATATAGGTAACATAAATGTATCTACCGAGTTTGTAAGATCAATGATCAGTGTTGGTATATAAATTTAATTTTCTTTCGCTCAACCCCACGGACCGCTATTTTAAAATGATCTAGGCTTTGGGAAGAATGATCTTTATTGAAGGAGGTTATATCTGAGAGATAATTAGCACAAGTTTTTAGGTAAATCATGGAAAACGCCGAACGGCTAGACCAATGAGCGTGACCTGGGTTCTGGTATTTTCGGCTCCTCTTTTTCTTTTTAAAATTTCACTGGTCATAATTCCATGCAACTCTGTGGGAGGAATTTGTTTATAAATAACTCATCGCCTAATATATTTTTCTAAATTTCGTTTTCACATTCTGAAAATCCATAACCATTAAAATTAGCACCCATTTTCCAAAAAGTTTTTGTTTAAAATTTTTTATATTTATTTTTACAGCTAAAAAAAAAATAAATAAATAAATAAATAAAATAAATAAATAAATGAGAAAATGTACTTAGTTAATTTTTCGCATTTTTAAACTAAAATTTAAAATAAATAAATAATAATAAAAAAAAATAATAATTTTTATAAAGGTAGTATTAATTAATGGTTGTGAATTTTCTGAATGCGAAAACGGAATTAAAGAATATATATATTAGATAATGAGTAATTCTATAAACAAATTTCTTATAACATGAACTTTGTCTTCCGAAGAAATTGAGACAAACATAGCATCAATTTATCGCAGATTAAACATCGCAAAACCAAAAAACTTTCCAGGAAAACTTTTTACTTGCTTTGCTTATACTGCAACAATATTTTATAAGAAACTTAGGGTTGGATTAACATTTAAATAGTTTAGTCGTCAAGAGGTTCTGCTCTCAAAGCTGGTAGACCAGAGGTACCATGTTCGAAATCAAATTGCGGTCATCAGCCTACCCGTTCATAATTTTCGTCGATTTTCTCCAAAACTTCCGTGAGTAAGGGCTAGGAAATCTTAGAAAGATCCCTATAGAGGCAGTGGCGGATTTAAGGGGGGGGAGGGGCTAGGGGGCTGAATCCCCCCCCCCAAAAAAAAAAAACAGTGATATTCACAATTGAATATTGCAATTGTAAATTTTTTATTGGTCTAGAATAACATTTTGAAAAGTCTTAGCCCCCCCCCCCAAAAAAAAAAAAAAAAAAAAAAGTTAAGTTCTGGATCCGCCACTGTATGGAGGTTATATCATCCAGGCCTAGGACCATCGAATAGTCAATTGGCAACGACACCAACACATTTAAATAGCAGAAAATCGTAAGATGAAATGTCCAAGTTGAATAAAAAATATTGAATATGCATCGAAATGATAAAATTACAAATTGCACAAACTCATTAACTGACATAAAGGACTTAAAATGCAGAAAGATGAACCAAAATACTGATAACTGTTTCGGGTTAAAATTTTTAAACACAAAATTTCATCTGGCAAGAAAAAAGAGGCACAACTACAGCGTGAAAGAAGAACGCACCATTATATGATGAGAAACATTTCAACATTATTATTTTCTACCGAAACAATAGTTGCGTGATTGGGAATTTTATGGTATTAGTTAACAAGTTTTTTCCCCTGCATATTTTAACACTTTCGAGGCTTTTCACAATAATTTGTTTAAGTGCCACCTTTCCCTTTCCGGCTTCCCGCCGTCCTTTAATTTTCTCTCTTTATTTATTTAAATGATATTGAGTAAGAACTCCATACAAAACACGATGCAAAAAAAGCAAAATTCTTCCTAATAAATGGAGTCAATGATACCGCCCACTAAATAACACCCATTTTGTTGTTTTGATTACCACTCCAAGCTTTTTAACAGCAGAATAATAAAATATTTTTATTATTATTTAAATTTCCTCCAGTTACTATCCCCAGACAAAACACGATACAAAAAATCACGAAATTCTTCAAAATAAATGGAACGAGTATTTCTCGTCACCCAATACAATGCAGACATTTATTTATTTTGATTACAGTCTTCCCCCGTCTCCCTGCTTTCTCTCGCTCGAATAACAATTTTATTATTATTATTATTATTTATTAATTTAAATAGTATCCAGTAAGTGCTCTCGACAAAACATGATCCAATACTCCAGACAAAAAAGAACAAAATTCTTCAAAATAAATGAACAAGTTCTTTTTTTTTTTTTTTTTTCCTCCCACGTTACCCACTAAATTACACAAAACAAATAAAGCGCAATTTGCCCGTAGCACGCTTTTAAATAATTAAAATTTACTTCAATATGAATGTATTACCAAGTTGTCTTACCCTCATCAAGAGGAAATTGCAAAACATCAAAATACAAATTCATCCGAGATTAATTCGATTTGAGCCATAATTAAAAACAAAGAGCCAGGATTTAAAATGTAAACAATTATACAGCGTATTTGTTACTTAGTGGCTTCTTTTATCAAAATCAGTGAAAGAATTATCTAAGGAAAACACCTGTGAAAAAATAATATCTTCCCACGCAAACTGTTTGAAAATAAATTTATTGAGATATTATCATGCTAGGTTTCATTTTAGATTGGGGCTACAGTTAAGTATATAGTGTCTTAATAAGAATATTTCTAAATTGAAATTCGTATTTTCAGTTCTGTTATTTTCAAATGCAAAATAATTTTCATTTATACGCATGCATAAAACTTCAATGAATCCTTTCATTTCTTTTCAAAGTAATGAGTTAAAATATTTTAAGCAATTTATGGTACGAAGGAATATTTGAAAAAAAAAAAAAAAAAAAAAAAAAAAAAAAAAACGATATATTATGCTATTAGTGGTTTACAAGCTTACAATATCCAATTACAGCCGAAAACCAAGTTCCATGTCATTGTATAGGAAAATTTGTTTCAACAATTACCCGCTATCCTTTTTTTTTTTGGTCTCATCGATTATATATATTTCATAACTGCAATTTAAATCAATTTTCAGAGCAATAATTGGTGACTTTAAGTGTTAATTTTATATAAATATTTTCGCATATTTAATTTTTATTTTAATAAATTAATTTTCAATTCATTTTGAAAGAAAAATTAAATGAATTTACGCATATTTTAGTTTTATATTTGCAGGCCTTGTCCACCTCGCTTGTCACTATTTTTAAATGAATTCTCAAAATTCCATATCATTATTATAAAAATCTCAAATTCTTAATTGTTCTATTATTTCAGTTCTTCTTCACTTCGGACTAGAAAACAGAATGTTATTTTCTGTTTCTACTTATAGTTATCAGCAATTGTGAACAGACAATAAACGGTTAAAGATATTGTGAAACTCTGTTGACATTTCCCCCAACAAAAGGATAGTAGAAATCTATATAATCATTTTTTTTCTTTCTTTCTTTACCTTGAGCATTTCCCTTTTTTGGAAGCTTCTTGTTTCTGAGAAAACTATTGCCCTAGCCAACACTCCCTGTAGAAGACTACAGGTGGTGTTGCCCCAGCATGGACATAAAACGGCATTTTGTTTAATAATTGCCCCCCCCCCCTTTTCTCTATCAACAAAAGAGCAACAACTTCTTTTGAGAGGTTTTATTTTTATTTATTTATTCATTTTTTTGCTTTTTCATTATTTTATGGACGTTCTTGGGATGTTTGTTAGCAAAATATGTGAAAAAATATTTTTTAAGCAGAACAGCATTTTTACTTTAATTCGTAGTTTGAAAATTTTAATCGGATATTGAAAATCTTTATTTGAATTAATCGAGCCGATTAACTCGATTAAAAAATTTATCGCGACTAAGCATTGATCGAGTAACCGAATCGATTAATCGGCACAGCCCTACTAAGAAATATAAGTTTTTTGGGGCCTATGTAAATGTAAATATAGAATGAACTTTGATTTTTTTTAAAAATATGTATATATAATATTTCATTGAATTTAATTTCGTTCTCCCTTTTGTATTTTCTGATTAAATTACTCTATTCAATTTTTAAAAGGAATGTAGAAACTGACACACGAATTTATTTTATTGATAAGTTATTTTGAAAAAAAAAAAAAAAATCTGAATTAACACTTCATCAATCTATTTCAACTCAATAATTTTTTTTATCCGCCAATTTTCCCCAATAACGTATCCTCTTTACCAACATGGATGTTCGGAATAGAGGTTTCAACGGGTCGGGCTTACGGCCCGAGCCCGGCCCAACCCTCGGGCCGAATTTTTCAATTTGTTTTCGGGCGAGCTGGGCTCAAAACTGTTTTGCAGGCTCGAGCCGGGCCGAGCTCGGGCTTAATTTTTTTTGTGTATACTCGGGTCGGGCTGGGCGAGAATGAAATTTTTTCCGGGCCGTGTCGGCCCGAATCTTTTTCTAGTTTCTTGGTTAATCAATGAAAAAATAAAATGATAAAATATTTCTTCAGTCATTTGTTTTATATAATTTTACAGGCCGGTCTGTCACATAAAATTTTATTTTGTTAAAAAATGTCTAACTTCAAATTACTTGTCTATCAGTCTATCTGTTAGCGATCTGATTTTCCGCAAATATTTTTAGCTTGTCTCGAAATTAATATATTTTATTTAAAGTAATATTAGATGGTTTCCTATTAAAAATAGTATGCATGTCACTACCAGTTTGCGCACATATACAAACAAAAGAAATTAGATACGTTACTGTGTATAAGGCTTTGTTTCCTATGGTCTAAAAAGTTTAGGCGGTATGAAGGCTATAAAAATTCTTCCTCTGTAACTTTTTTCTCTTAGTTTCCTTTTTCTTTTCTGCAGTGCACTGGATGAAAGTAGCATCATTTTTAGCATGTGCAAAAGCAATTTTTCTATTGAATATGGTTGGATTAGCATTAAAGTTTTGTTTACCAGATCACGTGAAAGATTCGGATGCATTACGGTATATAAGAGGAAATGATTGAAAGTGCATTTATAGTAGTATTAATTGTTTTTAATATCTTCCTTTTACATCTAAGATAAGATAACAGAAAAAAAAAAAAAAAAAAAAAAAAATCTCAAATGACTCAAAGCCTTAATAGTGTTCTGACAATGCAAACTACGGGTTATTTTCTAAAATGCATTTTAAAGAGAACTCGCAATTGTTTTTATAATATCATATAATAAAAATTTAAACATTTAGAACGTGAAATGCTTTTTGATTTTAGCATCTTTTCTCAAATTAATTAAATTAAATTAACATTTTTATAAAAAATTAACCATTATGCAGTTTTTAAAATAATTTTAAAGTTACTTTAAAATAAATATCTTATTCAGCCAAATTACAATTAATGAAAAAAAAAAAAAAAAAAAAAAAAAGTGGCTTGGCGCTCGCACGACTTTATCTTACCCCACATTTAAATACTATAAAAACAGACTACAGAGAAAAGGATAACAAGTACTGTATAAGAAAGTACTTCAAAATAGAGTTAAAAAGGATTTCTTTATTTCTTTTCTTTTTTTATTTTTTTTTTTAAGCATGTACTTATACTCTGTCTTTTTTCTCTTTAACACATATTTCTCTCTGTCGAGGCTATTGTCCTCTTCAACCCCTCATTTGAATATACTACCCGCATTTATAAAGGATTTATGGCCTTTATTAAATTCAGCCTAAAATTAGTTTATTTCAAATTATTCAGATAAATTTCATTCGCACCACATCTTGAAAAAACATTTGAAGTGCCACTCTCATATGATTTTTAAATTCTTAATAAAAACTAAACATTCGCATTCAGATAATCTCAAAACGTATAATTAAGGCAAAAATATCTATACAAAATATGCTTATAAAAAATGTATGCTCATTTAATTTTGTTTAGTATAGTCTAAAGATGTTAAGGTGCCTGCCTACTGCCGGAGGTGATTTTTTTTTAATAATTGAAAATTTGCCTACTTATATGCATTATATGATAGAATATAGTAAAAAAACAGTGAATAACCTGAAAAAAAAATGTGTAAATTTTAAAATATTTTGATATTTTGGCTCAAAATATGCATAAAATTTGCGGGAAAAAAAAAGCACTTTTACAAAACATCATAAGTCAAATTTAAATAAAGATATTTTTATTCTGTAAATTTTATTTAGATTATTGAAAGGTCCTTAAGGGAGTGAATTACTCTCAAAACTATAAACATGTTATTTAATATTTTAGAGACGATAACATTTTTACATGCTGAAAAAATCACGAATATACATGGCAGTTCATAACTTCTATCGACAAAAAAACAAAAAATCATTTAGCTAGATTCATTGTCGAAGTTCAATCCCTAAAACAACTCCTCTAGAGTATTTTGTCAAAGTTTCATAACGTTTCAATTATAACTTTTGGAGTTATGATGTTTTGGGATAAAGCAAAATGTTAAAAATCTCATTTTGAGAAAAAGCAGAAAACATTTAAAAACCAGATTTTATCTATTAAATAAAAAATAATTTTAATAAGTTCCTGATTTATTTCAAAGTTTTTAACACGCGTTCATTAGCTTCACCTGTATGTATGTTTGTAACCGCTTTCGGAGCAAACAAAAAAATCTATACTGTAAAAAAAGACTTCCCCTACGCCTACGCGAACGCTGTGGCTGTGAGGTAAAGCTCCGCGCTACGAGCCTAAATGTTTAGCGTTCGAGCCCAGTCAGGGGAGATTTTTTAAAAATGGTTTTTATTTAATTCTAAATTATTTTAATTAAAGATTTAAATGTATGTAAATATTATGGTATGTCACTCACACGATTTTCTCTTACCCTGCATTTTAATACTAAGATAGATATTTTGTGCTTTTTAGTTCACATTTCTATAAAAGCGTGTTCTTTAATTTTTTAAAACTATAATATTATTTATTTTCTTTTTTAAATTCATTTTATATTCAGTAACAAATTTTGATGCTTATATTGAGTAAAACATTTATGTAAACAAACATTTACCGGTCACTTCCGGTTTCAAAAACTGGCGAGTGACTAATATTAAAAATGCCTGTAACTATATAAGATAAGATAGAAACAAAATTCAAACTGATTTAGAAAGCTAAAATGCCAGGCTTTAATACTAACTCAAAAATAGAAAATCGAAGTTTTGACCGAAAATTGCATTTTAAAGGTAGGCAGGCACCTTAAATTATATCTACCAAAAATTTCGCCTATGTACGCAATGTATTTGAAATCTCTTGGATGTCTCTGTTAGAGATCTGCACGGGCCGGGTTCGGGCAAAAATTTTCAATTTGCTCTCGTGCCAGGTCGGGCTCGAGGTTAAAATTTTTTTGCAGCCTCGGGCCAGGCCGGGCTCGGGCTCTTCTTCTTCTTCTTTTTTTTTTTTTTTGTATACTCGGCCTGGGCCTGGATTAAATTTTTTCCGAGCCGTGTCGGCTCGGATTTTTTCTACCTTCTTCATTAATTAACGAAAAAGGTAAATGATAAAATCTTTCTTCAGTCATTTATTTTACATAATTTTATAGGCTAGTATGTCACATAAAATTTTATTTTGTTAAAAACTATTTATGACCTCCACTTAAATGTCTGTCAGTCTGTCTGTTCGCGATCTGTTTTTCCGCAAATATTTTTAGCATGTCTCGAAATTGATATATTTTAATTAAAGTAACATTAGATGGTTTCCTATTCAAAAAAGTATGTATATCACTACTAGTTTGCGCACATATACAAAAAAAAAAAAAAAAAAAAAAAAAATAGATACGTTACTGTCTACATGAGGTTTTATGTCCTATGGTCTGTAGAGTCTAGGTGGTATGAAGAATATAAAAATCCTTCCGCTGTAACTTTTCCTATACTTTCCGGGTCACTGGATGAAATTAGAATCATTTTTAGGATAAGCAAAAGCATCTTTCATCTTGAAAATGGTTAGATTAGCATTAGAGTTTTGTTTACCGGATCACAAGAAATGATTCGGATATATTACGGTATATAAGTGAAAATGGTTGAAAATGCATTTTTAGTAGTATTAATTATTTTTAATATCTTCCTATATTGTTTGATGAATACTAATATTCGATTTGACTTTCTGTGTCATTGTGCTTTCTGTACGTCTGTAATAATGAATTTCTGTTTTTATGTAGTTATCTTGTAAAAGATCAATAGTTTTGTTAAAAAACATTCTACTGCTTGGCTGTATAAAACCTATGCAAAACACATACTAAAAAACTTTTTCATAGAAAGGCATGCATTTTTATTTATTTATTTATTTATTTAAATCTTGTCTGATTTTATCGCTCTTGTCCCAAAATTTTAGATTTCATACCGGATTGGCCGGGTAAGCAAAGTTTTCGTACGGGCCGGGACATAAAATTTCGGCCCGTGCAGACCTTTAGTCTCTGTACACAAATATTTTTTTCGGCCTCAATGAATAGTTTAATGTAGAATCTATGTGATGCAAATTTAGAATATCGATCCTGAACTTTCTGTTAATATTTATTATTTTAATAAGCTAATGACAGACTCGCACATGAGACAGACATACAGACCAACCACAATATTAGTTAATTTCGGATCGAGGGGACCTCAAAACATTTAAATATAGTAAAAACTAGATTTTGAAAATTTGACCTTAAAACAATCCTTTTCTTTATCATACATAGATAAGCGAAAGTACAAAATCATCTGAGAATTCATTTGTTAATACATAGTTTTGAAAAAAATTAAAAATTAGAAAAAAAATTATACGCTTGCATATAGTTATTATTTTATTTATTTGTTTCTATTTATTTATTTGTTTTTATTTATTTATTTGTTTTTATTTATTTATTTATTTATTTATATTATTTTATTATTATTATTATTATTTATTTTCAAATAAAATAGGTCAGTCTTAATTAATGTAAATTATGATTTAAGATACGTGACTCGATCGCAAAATTCACCCTAAGTTCGCAAAAATGGTTTTAATGTAAATGTTATCATGCGTATTACTGTTTCGTAGTATGTCACATTTCGATTTTGATATGTGGGCCATTTGTTAAGCATTCGCATTTCAATTAAGTACAACTCACTTAATTTTAAAGATATAGTTAAGTATTTTTTTGAAATGTTATTGCTGCATTAAAAATAAAATACTGTCTAAATGACCAAGTTTGTCTAGAAGGGTCGCATAAAAATTTAAAAATATAACTTTCTGAAAATTAACGAGAAGAATTTTTTTATGAACGTGGTCTTACTACCTAGTTTATTTTGAACAATTTTGCAATCTACATTGCGCACTTATCTGTAATAGGTAAAAAAATAAAACCGCGTTTCAATCTTTTTGGGACACCCTGTACATACTTCTTTAACGTTTAAGCTACGTAATATAAATATTATTAAACATTTGAATAAAATCAATGCCAAAATAAACAGTGCGTATGTATTTAGAGAATATATTTAAATATTCTAACCAGTTATCGCCATCTCATCAAAATGGTAGATTTGCAACATTACAGTGTAGCGCCCCCCCCCCTCCAAAAAAAAAAAAAAAAAAAAAAAAAAAGCTGCATTGCAGAAAAATTGACTGATATTTTTTTTATTTGTAATAACCTCAAACTAATAATTGAAACAAATAAAACTGTCATGTTTGCATAATACCAAAGGGATGAAATGATACTTATGTACATTTTTGATTTAGTGATTCGCTTTATTATATTCTACGAAATTCTTAATAAAAGTCTACATAAAACTTTCTTTTCATACATAATATAATACAGTGCAGCTACATATCCTAAAACTAGCAGTGAGGACGCGTCCAAAATGTTGGAGGGATGCCAGCTTGACCGACAGTTTGAAATTTGGAAAACATCCAGTAATTCCGCGCTCTGTGTTATTGCTCATTTTCTCTGAGTCAGATGACTGTCACCCCTATTTTAGCATTGAACTCGTTGAGTTAGCACTTGCGCAGATGCTTCCATGGTTTCGTGAAATGTAGTCGAAGAATAAACATATACTTTGTATTCTATTTGTGATTTATTATATGAAATAAACACGTTAGATTTTAACATATGAAATAAAACTATTTATCTGTTAGATCGAAACAATCACTTAATAAAAATATGTATTCTGCATTGGGTAATTCCAACTTTATATGGAATGGCTGCTTTAATGTTCAGTACATGGTACACTGCGTAAAAAAAGTAGAAGGACACTCAATTTTCGTAAATTATTTTTTGTATTTTTAATCCTGGCTATCAGATTCTTATGCAGATTTTGTTAAACAAAGTTTTCTTTAATTTCACATAAAAATAAATTGTCTATACCACTAATCCTAATTTGTGGATTTCAGAAAAACTAGTATTTATGATTTCGAGAGTGTAAAAAGAAATAGACATTTTGTTATTTGGTGGACTGTACATGAGTAAAAAAGTAAATATAGAATTTTCTCTAACTGTTTTTATTGGGGAAAACGTATTTTATTAAAGATTGATTTGTTATTTCCTTTACAGACTGCCTAGAGGAGTACCTTTAAATAATTTTCAAAAAGGGACAAATTGTTGCATATAAAAATAATGGTAAATGTGTTAAGACAGATTGCTCGTTATACTTCAGGTCTGTGTGAACAAGTTCACACACATGTTTTTAAATATTTGATTCATTTCTAGATAATTCAATTTGTAATAAAAAAAAAAAAAAAAAAAAAAAAAAAAAAAAGAGAAGCAATTTATTAAGAATAATTAAAAATTAATTAATTCATTTAACAAATAAAATCTAACTTTAAATGTAATTTATTCCAATAAAAAAAAAAAGAACATTTATTCTATAATATTCTATAAAATTAATTCATTCTTTTATAAAAGTCAATCTCTATTTAATTTAATTTATATTTTTACTAAGGAACTTATACATTTGTAAATAAGTACATTTTCCCTTTTCAAACAACGTTAGGTTTCAAAATCTCATTTAATCACATAAATAATTTGTCTAAATTACTTTCTAATATAAACAGAAATTGCGAAATATATTTCATTTCTGATGATTTTTGCTCTCTTAATGAGTTATTTTTCAGTCACAAAGGCGTCAACAGATGCTGAGTTCGTTTCTTTCAATAATAATAATAATAATAATAATAATAAAAACAAATTCTTAATGACATATTCCTGACGCCGATAAAAAGTAATTACGTTTGACATAATTTATGTTGCCAAACTTTTCTTTGTCCTTTGGATAACGGATTAAATTTTTAAATTGACCATTTAAAACATTCTTTTGGCGCTTTATTTGGCATTAGTTTGTTCATTTTGGGTTTGAATTGGCGAATGCAATTCAGTACACTTGCGCTTTCAAACTATCACTATCTCTTGTTTACTGGCATAAGAAACATCCGTCCTAGTTTGCTCTCATTCCCTCTGGCCTATAGATCCAACGAGGATCATGTATGTGCCTTCTTGATAATTCATGTCTTTTAATAGCATAAAAAAAAAAAAAAAAACTGCTTTATTGGAAATGACTGCTGTTATTTTTGTCAAGTGGCACTCTTTTAAAATGTTATATGGACTTCCGGCCTGGTTTGTTGCTTTGCAATGTACTTTTTTAATACCACTATCTTTACGGAATTTCATCATATCACGGAACATCAACCGCCTTCACAAGGTCAGCCCCAATGCAGATTCTAACTTTATTAGAAATCCAAATAGAAATGGGAAAAGAAAGAAGACTGGTAAGCCTAAATACTTAACGCCACGCGATGAAAGAAAACTTACTCACGAGCTTAAAAAGAGCAAAGGCTCAAAATCAAGCAGAACTTACTCATGTGCAAAAGCAAACATTTTATAATTACATAATAAAATCCAAAAAATTCATTTTCAAAAGGCGGGTGCATCATCCAAAAAAAAAAAAAAAAAAAAACACATATCGATAACCGTTTGTTTTGAGCTAAGGAAGACATATCATGGACCTCAGATGGGACTTCTGTAATATTTTCAGACGATTAGAAGTTAAACTTAGATGATCCAGATGGTTACCAATACTATTGACAGTGTCTAAAGGCCAGTTTCGACTTGGGCTCAAGATCAACGCTCAAAACGTCATTAATCACGCTTCCGACACAAAGAGCCAAATGTCTTGTCATCAGTTGTAGCCCTTTCTTATCAGATCGCGCAGTTAACTCAAAGGAAAGCATGCAAAATTGACAAAGATATCTGCCTCCCGGCCCCTCAATTATCTCAGCAGGGGGTTAGAAACAGCCCGTCCGAAGGCTTTGAGCTCCTGTGAGCTAGGCTCATCAGATCAAAGGATTCTGAATAGATGCCGCGGAATGAGCGCAAATGGAAACCGGACTTAAAGAATGCAAAAGAATTTTATTGAACTCGACAAATAGGGCAGGGGAGGATTGATGGTCTGGTATGTAATTGGATATGGTAGTGAAATATACAGACCACTGGCGGATTTAAGGGGAGGGGGGGCTAGGGGGCTGAAGCTCCCCCCAAAACACTGACATTCACAATTGAATATTGCCCCCCCCCCCCCAAAAAAAAAAAAAAAAAAAAAAGTCAAGTTCTGGATCCGCCACTGATACAGACTATATTGAAATGCTGAATTCTAAGCTTTTTCCTTTTGGCTCCGAATTGCCAGCTAAATATCATGATCTTAATTTAGAGGGAAACATTTGAGAGACGCTTGTTCGTCGAGTATATACTAGTGCAAAACAGTTTGAATCTCTTACTGAGCTTTAAGAATCTTTGAATACCTCGTGGGTTAATTTTTGCCAAATAGAAATCCAATATTTGTATCACCAATCTTGTTACCACCAAACAGAATATTCGAAGTCATAAAAGCTAATGGGAAGAGTATTCCTTACTAATATCGCTTGGATTTTATAAATTGTATTACTGTCCGTCCTTCTACTTTTTTTTTTTTTTTTTTTTTTTTTTTTAAACAGAGTTTAAAATATTTCAATTGTCATTAGTACTTTATTTTTAAATATCATGGTAAATGATACTGATATTTTATCAATAAATGATCTGCACAATGTTACTCACAAATATAATTTCATTAAAAATAAAATATTTCCTTTTTTTACGCAGTGTACAATACAGTTTTTTTAAACAAACTTCAGAAATTTCACTGTGCCAAATATAATAAATATTTTTTCTAATTCTTGCAAAGTTGTAGGCTACAAATTTTGAATCCCTTACTCTCCCCTCCCCTTTTATAGACTAAAAATTTTCGAGCGGATTGAGATTAGGACTATTTCCAAGTCTGGTAAAGAAGAGATTCTACGATATTCTTTGTGGGATTTAACTGAATGTGAAGAAGTTATGATTATTTACAGAATTATAAGTGCTCATGGGAAGTAAACGTCCCATAGACGCCGTGTAGCAAAGTGCATTATTATCCTGAAATGCTGATTGTGGAAAAGTCTGAGAAACTTCTAAAATACTTGGTCAGGAACCACTTTTATAATGGCCGTGTTTTATTTCGAGTTAATTGATCCCTTGAGAATGAAAATTTGTCCGAATCCTTGAAAAGTTATGCCCCACCGTACCATAATATACGGATAATGTGTCACTACTTTAAGAGTGCAATTTTCCAGTCTGTCACCTTTTCGTCATCCTACTACCTTATTTCCATCAGCTCGAAATAAATTACATTTGACTCATCATAGAAAAACAATTCAGCCCAATAATAACTTTTCTTCGATCACATTTCATGAAACCATGGAAACATCTGTGCAAGTGCTAACTCAACGAGTCCAATGCTAAAATAGGGGTGACAGCCATCTGACTCACAGAAAATGAGCAATAACAGAGCACGGAATTATTGAATGTTTTCCAAATTTCAAGCTGTCGGTCAAGCTGGCATCCCTCCAACACTTTGGACGCGCCCTCACTGCTAGTTTTAAGGTGTGTGGCTGCACTGTAACTGATAAATTTTATTTTTTTGGCCAACTGAAGCTTTTTTTTTTTTTTCCCCTTAATATCGGCTTTTTTTATTTTTCATATCTTCTGATTTTTAACTTGCTCTGTTTAATTGTTGCTGCACTGTTTTTGAAGAAATCATTTTGCTATACACTTTTTTAAAATATTTTTTTAAGTTCTGAACATGATACAAATCGATTTTTTAAACATTTGCTTTTTAACTTGCGACCATCTCGCTTGGATTAGCAACGTGGCCGCCTAAATCTCAATTTGCAGTTTAAACAGCCAAAATTTTTTATATTTTGCTAGAACCCCTCTCGTAAAATTTCGCTAACATTTAATTATTTTTCTATCTTGAGTATTAAAATTTTTGTGATTTTCATTCTAAAATTAATACTTTTTGTGGTATCATTAATTGCATAATCTCTGCTATTTTTGAAATACTTTCTAAACTTATAATTTTCCTGACAATTTCATTTTGTTTTTAAAACTTGGCTCAATCTAAAATTGTACGCGGAGAATGACGTAATAAAAATCTGTTCGAAAGTTTTTTTTTTAAAGGATAAAATTGGCGGTTACAGAAAGCGGGGAATATATATATATAATATATATATATATATATATATATATATATATATATATATATATATATGTATCCAAATACTTTTTTTGTGTGTGCAGTGTACTTTTTGCTATCTGTACACAGCGTTATATACAACGTCACTGATGGGTATATGAACTTACATAAACTCAAAATTTGGGGCTAAAAGTAGAGAGCATATAAATGAGACTAACATCATAATTTATAATCACAGAGTGAACAAGAGATTCCTTAATGGATATATGTTCATTATCCCATCCCCCAATCCATTCAAAAATCGCATAAATGAAACCTTACTTTTTTTTTTTTTTTTTTTATTGATCTTGACATCTTTATATAGAAAATCTCTAAATTTAAAACCAAAAAACTGTAAAGAGAAACTTACCACATCCAGACATGTTCACTGACATTCCATTTTCGTATGACGGTGGTTCATGTGGTCTGTAATGGGAACCACTGGGCTGACTACTCATGCTAGGGTATCCATAATGACCATTTGGTCTTGGACTGGAAAGATCAACAGGATGACCTTCATAAGTTCCACTTCCTCTTGTCTCCTGTTGTGGATGACCCATATGATGACCATTCATCTGCATATGGCTATGAGAATGATGAGATTCACTGAGATTCATCATCATAGATGATGGTCGATGACTATCAGCCTGAAAATTAAATAAAAATAGTAAATTATACATCCATTTCAAAAGTGAGGATTATGATATTTCTTGAGATGTGAGATCCATTATGATAGATGGATCCAGGTCGATGACTATCCCGAGGTCAATCCAGGTTTTAAATTTGAGTTTTTTTTTTTTTTTTTAATAAAAATATTTTTATGAATATATATATCATTTAAAACCTTACATGATATACATATATATATTCATGTACATTTTATGTCATTCATAGCGTTTAATATCAAGATAATAGTTTTGTTAAACCAATTAAAAGTAATACTGAAAACACGGAACCATTTTATAAAATTATCATTTTTATAAAACAAAATGCTGTGAAGGGGCTCATTTTATAACTTTGAATTCTGTGAAGGGTCCCTTTTCATGGATTTAAATTTTGTGAAGGAGCAGCAAAAGGAACCCAATTTTTGCCTGGATCGACCCCGGCTATCATCCTGAAACATAAATAAAATCACTAAATTACACATTCGTTTCAAAAGTGAGAATTATGAGATTAATCATCATACATGATGGTCGATGACTATCAGCCTGAAATTAAATAAGAACAATAAATTACACACGCATTTTCACAAGCAAATTTTCATAATGCAAAAAAAATATTGTTCTTGAATGCTTTTCGAAATACATTGAATATTTAAGAATTTTCATTTCATGTAAAAATGAAATAGCTACATTCTTCTTTAAAATTTTCTTATTGTTGGAACTTTTAATTTTTATAGCATGTCTCTGCAAGAATAAAATTTTATTTTATGCTTTTTAAGGGTCCACAACAAAAAGTTTCCAGTTTTTTTGTTTTCCCTTTTAGTTACTTAAAAAAAAAAAAAAAAAAAAAAAAGCTTCTTAAAAAAACTAATCAAAATTTCTTAAGATACTGTGTGCAGGCCATGAAAGGTAATTGTTTGTTTTTAACAAATGACATCTTTTTTATTAATTATCTACAAAAAAGTAACACGTCGGCATTTGAAGACCGAACCCACCCACCATCATCGCGTTATCAACATGACGCTTTAATCAACTGAGCCATTGAACGATGTAAAAATTCCTTACATTTACTTTAAAGTGGAAGCGCTTTATTTTTTTAACATAACACGAAAACGCGATTACAAAATCCAATTTAAAAAATAAGAAGTTTCTAAAAAAAATATTTATTTGTGTATTTTTTATTGAAAACATTTTGTTTGGTGCTTTTTTTTACTATCAAAAATATTTTGTGATTTGTAATATATATATAAAAGTTTCTTAAAAAAACTCCTCAAAAAATTCTTAGGATACCGTGTAAGAAACGAAAAATTTTCTTGAATCAATTGACACCTTTTCTACTAATTATCTGCAAAAAGTAACACGCCGGACCTTCCGGGGACCGAACTCTCGACAACCGCGTTATTAACTTCATGCTCTAACCAACTGAACCAAGGAGCGCCAAATGGAATGAAATGGAATTTACTTTAAAATAAAGGCGCCTTGTTTTCTAGCGTGACACGATCACAAAGTCAATTTCATATAAAAAGCTTCTAATAATAATACACTAAGCATTAAAGAATTAATGTTGTCATTATTTCAAAATTTTGCGTTTTGCTTTAAGAGCGGACAATACCTAATCTCGCGGGCAGCCTTCGCCCATGTTATTCTATGGGAAAAAATTTTTACATTATTACTCATTACCTAATGAATATTTTTCAATTCTGTTTTCACATTTAGAAAATTCATAAGCGTTAAATTAGTACTTGTTTTCCAAAAATTGATTTTTTAAAATTTTAGTATTTCATTTTGCTATTAGAAAATGAGAAAAATGCATTTTGTGAAAAATCGCATTTTTGAACTCAAAATTAAAATGTAAAAATAAAAAAAAAATGAATTTTTCAAAAATGAGTACTCATTTAACGGTTATGAATTTTCTGACTGCGAAAACAGAATTTAAAAATATTCATTAGGTAATGTGTAATTGTAGCAACAAATTTTCCCATAGAATAACATGGGCGAAGGCTGCCGGCGAGATTAGGTATTGTCCCCTCTTAAGGACTGTTTTTCGATTTTACAATAATCGATATAATACTTCTGAACTAAGTTTAAAAGTATTTATGATTTCGGTTTGGCTGTCTCTCATTTCAGTTTTTTTTTTTTTTTTTTTTTTTTTTTAAGAATGTTTTTAAAATAATACGCTCTATTCAGACTTACTATAACATGTATTTCCTCTTGAAAATGTATTAATAGCAAAATGAGTTTGTGTGCAGGGTCTCACAAAAGAATCCGGACACATTACAGTATATAAGAGGTATTTCTTTAAAGAATTTTTTAATATCTTTATGCTGCACAAAACATAAAGGAATTAACATACGTTATTTTCATGTATAAATTTGGTATAATTTCTTATACAATATGTATAAGTACGATTGGTTATGGTATAAGTACAATATGGTATAAGTACAAGGCTACACAAAAAATATTCAAATACATTAATAGATATAAGTGGAAATTGCTCGAAGTGCAATTTTACTTGTGCTGCGAGGTTTTCTTTTCATTTCTTTTACTAAACTGAAATTTTAGGACACTATATGGTGCATATGCAGATTTTAGAAATGTACAAAAAACCAGACAAAAGCAATATCTTAAGTGATTTCTCTATAAAAATAAAGCTATAAAAATAGTTGCTGTAAGATGTCGTTCCTTCATGGTTAAAAGCAAAATGGTTGTGGTTGTGTGGGTTAAGGCCAATTGACTACGCTAGGGTCTACGGCCTCTTACGATCTCCGTGGGAATCGTTGAAAGGGATCCTAGTCCATATTCATGCGAGATTCTTAGAAAACGAAGAAAAACTCAGAACGGCTAGGCCATCGAGTGCAACCTGGAACCGATCCCGGCACCTCCCGCTTTCCAGCATTGGGATCAGAACCTCTCGGCCACCGAGTTAAAAACAAAATATATTTATTATACAAAGGATTATCAAATTTTAAAATATTTTTCTTCCCTTAATGCTAACCATGTTTAAGAGATGATGCTATTAAAATCCGATTGTACATATCCGGCTGTCTCCTCACAAACCGCTGGACGCGGAAGGTACCAAAAGATACAAAATAACGCAAGGACTTATCAATAGATTTATCAATATTATTTATTCCAATCAAGGTCAAAAGATATAAACATAAAACCCAAAGCGAGTACAAGATAAGCAGTTAAAAGGTATTGTTAAAAATATGTCCGCCTATAGCAGCACCAGCTGCCCGAAACGGTTGGGCAGCAAAATACAACCAGAGACAGCGGGATGGGTTAGAGAAACTTTAAAGTCCAAAATTATATATAATCGCTGAAAAGAAGGATTTTGAGCAATTTCAATGTTTTTATCTTTATGTATTAATTTTAGTTTTTATTTAGAAAGCGTTATAAATTATAATAATAATGCTTCAATAAAAAATAATAATAATAATAATAAAATAAATTTTAATATAATGAACAGCGAAGCGAGCAAAGCCTGCTAATGTGATAATAAAAGATGGACATGCCTTATTGTTCATCCCCATTTATCCAGTTCTTAAATTATCTTTTTATATTATTATTATCATTCATTTAACACTAGTAATCCCTAACCGATATGCAGATTTAAATCGCTTTAGAGAAATATGAAATATGTATTAAAAAAAAATTCATTATCTATTCTTTAAACCGTGAAGATAAAAATTAAATAAGCAACAAGTGATACATATCCGAATTACAGTTTTAAACCTGGGAAAAAATTTATTACCGTAAGGCTTTTTCCAAGAATTAAATTTGTTTACATTCACATTTGCAATGAGGATTACAAGAATCTGTAGAGTGCAAGGACTGTGGATTAGATGAATTTAATTTATTAAAGAATTTAACAAGATTCTGCTTTGGTGGTCGCAGTTTAGATTGGTAATTTAAAGTCGTGACAAATGGAGGAGAAATATATATATGTGTGTGTGAGTGTGTGTATGGAATGATTAAAAATAACTGTAATGCATGAAACAACTCAAATATCAGATATAAATCGTCAAGATTGTTATTGAGAGATGTGAAACATGACAACAACCAGAGGGGAAACAAAATGGTGTCGTCGCGATTCACCCCAAAATGAAAATCGTTGATATTCACCCCGATTCATCCCCTGCCATTTGTCGTCAATATTTATAGCTAAAAATGTATTAAACGCTCCTTCATACTTTATACAGGCTTAGGACTGGCAGTAATTAATACTGGTGTGTTATTATTATTATTACATATATTTATTTATAAAAAAAATTACACAAAATAAAATTATAACATTAGTCATTACAACATTACATTACAATATTATTAAACATTAAATTAAATCATTAAACATTATTCCAGTTTTTCAGAATTAATGAGCATTCAATTACTTTTCTCATCAAACATTATTTGAGTTTATGTACATATGATAATACATGCAAACATTTCTTAATCTCTGACAACTGATTACATTCTTGTAAAGTTTCAGAAATTCCTTTCATCCAATTTGATGTACTTTGGTTTCCATTGTTTTCGTTCTAATTTCTGATATTGTCTCTTACAGTGGCGGATTTAAGGGGGGGGGGCTAGGGGGTTGAAGCCCCCCCCCCCCCCAAAACACTGACATTCACAACTGAATATTGCAATATTGCAATTGTAAATATTTTATTGGTCTAGAATAACACTTTAAAAAATCATCTTAGCCCCCCCCCTCCCCCCAAAAGTCAAATTCTGGATCCGCCACTGGTCTCTTATGCAAAATATCGTAACATTTTACCCCCTTTTTAAGAGCTCTTATTAGCTTATAAAAATTAGGATGTGGCCTTTTAATAATTTCATTTAATCCGAAATTGAATCCTATGGAATGTTGGTCCATCACAATTACTTTCGGGGTGAATCTCTACGGGGTAAACGTCGACGGCTTCGAAAAAATATATAAAAAATTTCACATGATATGGAATATAAAAGAGCAAAAATATTGAATATTAAAGAGCTAAAATACGCCTAAATTTTGAAAAGATTTTCGTTATTGGCGATGACTTTTTAGAAGCGTTATAAACTGCACAAGGTATCCAAACATAATAGCTATTTAAGCTAAAGACTGTCATCACCTGATCTCATGCAATTCATTTTTCACCTTAAACTGTGTATCTATACTCGGGGAAAGGATAACTTGACAGTGTGTATTAGCCTGTAGAAATTATAGTTCTTTACTATATTTAAGTGTAATAAACTTTTTCTCGATTTTTCTTTATTCTGGTAAACTGAAAAAAGATTAACTATTTAAACTAAACATATTTATGTTAACACATGCAATTTTTTGTAATAGATAATCATAAAATTTATATCAATGTATTGTTTCGCGAAGAAAGTCTGTTGGCGAAATATTGGCGGAAGAGGGAATACCAGAAGCAACCTTTTAACCCCTATTGTGAGTGCGAAACAGTTTGGTGGGGCTAATAGATTACTTTATTTTCGAAAATTTGAAGATAATTAATGCACAGTCCGCTTCTTTAATTTCACAACTGTTAAAAATAGAGTAAAAATTTTGACGGATTTGAACTTTTGGGAAATTTTCACACCAGATTCACACCAAATATGTCAATGAAATATTCAAGCTAACAGGAATAAGGAAAAATATTTTTCGACAAATACTTTTTCTTTTTCATTATTATTATTACATTGATAATATAATTTGAATTCGTTTACGCATTGTTATATAAAATATTTTTATTTCCAATACAAACAACTAATAGTGTTAACATTAATTTATACTATGCACTATATACTAAAGATTTCACTTTATTTATTTATTTAATTTTTTTTTTCTGGAACAGAACAATAAAAGAAAAACATAATTATCTTTAATAATGATAATAATAATAATTATCATATATATATATATATATATATATCAGACTTATATATGTAAAATTTATATATAAATGGGAGACAAATCAATTATTTAAAGCCGAAATTACATAATTAGCAAGCATTACATTGTAAAACAAACTTTATTTTAATGGATATTTACTTAAAGAAAATTAATTGGGAAATAAATACTGTTTGAGACTTTATAACAAATTGATCGATACCTTAGAGAGGAACTACAAAATTTTAAAGATATGTAGAGCAATTATGTAGGATTTTTTATATTGCAGTTTAAAATATTTACTTTTAAAGATATCGTTATAAAAAATTTTGATTGGAAAAAGCTTACATTGAATAGAATTACTTATAATTCTGTAGATTTAGTTGGTAAAATAATTTCATCAAGTGAATAAAAACTATATTATTTAACAAAAATAATAAATTAATTTAATTTAAATTAAATTAAAAATAAATAAATAAATAAAGGCTGATAGTGGTCAAGTGAATTGAAATGAAATTTAAATTCTGTCCTACACATAGTATAATTTTGTGAAAGTGGCCTATTTATTTATTGTGTATGCATGAAAATGTACTCCTGGCACTGCTTGCTTCAATCAAGGTAGTCAACCGCAAAATTTTAACGACACAATTATTATTATTATTATTATTGGCTCATTGAAAGAAATAGTTCTCTCGTCCTTATAAATCTATCTTTTGAGATTTGAATTTAGAGCCAAGAGCCTCCTAAATTCATAAAAATGCCTCGAAGTTCTTCCAAAAGCTACACAAAAATCAAAAACTTATTTTCAGATATCTAAAATAATTCCAAATTGCTACAAAATTGGTATTCATTCAATTGCTAAATTTTTCAGTATCAAGTATGACGGAATTTTGACTCATTTTCTGCAATTCCTCTACATAATTTACTACAATAGTTATTTTTCGATTTAAATATACAAATATCCTTAAAAAAATGGGAGGGGGTTCTTAACTTTGTTTATAAATTGTAGCCCTTTGAAACGGTTACTATATAAATTTCTGAAAATTTCTGTCGAACATCATCTCTCAATTTTACCTTTAACATTTTTTTTTTAACTGTGCCAAAGGGAAAACAAAATCACAAAATAAAAAGATAAATCGTTTTTATTTAGTCTATGCTGTCGGAAAGAAATAGTCCTCAATAAAAGTGTGGAAACATTGTTTCTGAAAATTTTAAGATTGCTTTTAAATTTAATATCACACATTAATATCAAAGCATGCTTATCCATTCAATATATCAAAATAAATTGAAAAATGCGTGAAATGACATGCTTTCATTCCTATTCCAAAGAATCGAATAACGTAACATTTCTCTCTTTCTCATCTATAATAATCTCATTCCAACCTCCTAAAAATGCTATGAAAATAAATGTTTCAACTCAGTTTTTAAAAATAGCAGTCGTAAAGGTGTGTGTTTATCAGTATTAAATAAATACATCAAGACAAATCATATTTAAAAGTAAATTAAAATTCGCTTCCCTTTCATATAAATTGTGAGTTTCTTAATTTTATTCAGAAATAAATATATAAAAATTCTCATATTCACATTTAGCATAAAAAATCGGGATACAGACAAAATGAATGTATAAACAAATTGTAAACAGAGATTGCCTCTGCATATAAAAATTCACTATATTTATTTATTTATTTTAAATTAATATTTTTTAAATATTTTCATAAAAGCTTTAAACTATTTCCACTTTCTCATTTTTTTACTGCTTTTAACATTTACTGATTAACCGGTAAATAATAATGCAAATTGAAAATCTATTACGTTTTGTTCATTTAGAACTTTTTGTTCATTTTCTCCACAGAAGATACTGCCATTTAAAAATCACAGTTTAAATCTTATGATAAAATAATTTTTCTGCCAAAATATATTCGAAATATTTTAAAAGTATATTTTTAAATTATATATATATATATATATATATATATATATATATATATAATAATCGGTTTCTCTTTAAAGAAAACAAAGGCAAAAAATGTACATACAGATAATATTTTATTTAATTTTTCCTTTTTCAAAATATTTAAGTATTAACCTTTTTGTTTTTGTTTTTCTCTCAAGGTAAAATGTAGTATATTACATAATTTGCAGTAATATGGATTTACAATAAATTGTAAGTAATGAATTTAGTGTAAATTCATTTCTAAAGAAACTAAAAAATATACTCTGAAAAAATATATTTACTTTAATCGAAAAAAAGAAAAAGAAAAAACTTTCCGAAATCATCGCTAAATCGCCCGATATCGCAACCCAATTACCGCCAAGTGCGTAAACAGGTCTCTGTAGCCTTTGCAATGCTGACAAGTTATGCGTTCCCCGAGTATAACTCTTTACTTAATAACTTATGAAATTAAACAAAATTTCATTTCAAAATATATATTTTTAGTTACTTATTACTTAGTAGCAATTTTTTTAACTACAGTAGACTCTCGTATAACGCGGGGGATACGTTCTGCGTAATAGGAAATCGTGTTATATAGGAGACATACATTGACAGACGATTTCATTCTGCAATGAGACCAAAAGCGTCGGGTGTTGGCATAGTAACGGAACAATCCCTCCTTCAAGTCAAGTCAACGATGTGCTTCGGAGTACCTGCATTTGGTCGCAACCAATGCTTACCTCCAACGAAAAATGCGAAAAACATAAAAATAATTTTCCATAAAATAATTAAAAGCCAAATGGGTGAATTTAGAATTTTGATCTCTGAATAAATCTCCGCGTGAGCAGAGACCAATCAGAGTGAAGCACCAGGAGTTTAAAAAGAAAAAAAAAAAAAAAAAAAGTAAACAATCCCTCCTTGAACAGGTTGAAAGTAGAAAAGATGTCGGCACGTGCTTTCTTTATTTTACGCGTTACACGAGACTCTTTATCGCGTTGTATGAGTAATAGTCGCAGATTTTTCGTCGCGTTATACGAAATCGCGTTTTATGGGAGCGCCTTGTATGAGATTCTACTGTATATAAGCAATGAAAATTATCCTTATCACGTGAGTAAGTAATGAGAATTCAATAAGGTGGTATATATGGGTACTGAGACCCTCGATACAAAAAATTCGAAAAATAGACTTTTTTTTTTTTACTTTTTAATAATCTTAATACTTTTTTCTAAGATTGGTGGTAGATTCTTGAGGAGATATATAAATTATTAAAACGTTGGTGAAGATCACAGAAAAAAGGCAACCACTAATAACGGCAACACCTTGAAAAAATCCTAGTGTTAAACAATATCTAAAGAACAAAGAGCACAGACAAGTTGTTTAAATCCTAACAGTTTTCTTCCTGGACAATATTTCTTTTTCAGTTAAAAAAAAAAAAAAGAAAGAAAGAAAAGAAAAAGAAAGAAAAATCTTGCAGTCCATATAGATTATAAAACATTTCAAATTGCTTACCCGTTCTATCATTAAATAACCTTATTTTTATATCTTGTTTTTAATTATGGAGGAAGGAATGTCCTAACATAACTTAAAATGCACTTTGAGAAATTTCTACTTATATTCCATAATGTATCTGATTTTTTTTTTTATATGTACCCTGCAAATCTAACTAAATCAACCTCTCCCCCCCCTCTCAAAAGAAAAAAAAAAAAAAAAAAAGAGTCAATAGTTAAAGATGCAAAACGCAGTCGAAGAGACATTTTCTTATTTTATGAGCGTTAGTTTGGCTCCAAAAAGGCGAAACTGGCAACCCTGACAAACCAGATTTCATGTTAAAGAGAAATTTCACGCAAAATTAAACTAAAAATACGAGTTTTGTAACAAAAAAAAAAAAAAAAAAGATGCTATGGATTCTTTGTTTTTACTATATTTTCCCGTTTTATTAAGAAAAAATCTATAATAAACAGTTCTGAAGAAATCTTATGCAGATTTGTTGGTTGCAGGCCTGCGTTAACCACGTTCCAATAAATGAAAAAATGCATATTTGTTAGCGTAGTCTTAGCTTGATTTTGATTAACTTAATATCGTCCAATATTTTACCGATGTAATGATATTTACATTTTAGAAATATAAAGCCGAAGTCTATTCCTGATGAAATCTTTTTTTCTACTAGTGTAATATAAAATTCCTAGCGGTAAATTCTGTACTGATAAGTATGAAGGATTTAAGTCCAAAAATGTCGATTTTGAGTTAAGTACATAGTCAGACTCAGAAAAAAATTCTCTATCGATTGGTATAAAGGATTTAAATCCATGTCATTTAGTCTTTGAGAAAATCCATTAGTAAAAAAAGATTCAAGTCAGAAATTTAGCATTAATCTTTAGTATAAAATATTAAATTCAATTTTTTCCCTTTATTAAATGAAGATTGACAATCACTGAATGGTATAAAGCAACCTAATCCCTATTTCCTAATAGATTCTTCTGATTAGTTTTTAGTTTAACTTTATTTTTCGTCTCCCGAAAAATCAAGAATATAGACTTAAATCCTTTATACTTATCAGTACAGAATTACTGACGTGCTGTCACACAATATTTTAATTTTAGCACATTTAACTGTTTGAAGAATCTCTACTAACATAACTAAAAAAATTTAGCTAATATGTATTTGTAAAATATCGGCATTTAACTGTAAATATTTTTTTCAAAATAGGCAAGCAATATTTTTGATTCAGAATAGTGTTTCCGATATATTTGCTAAAGAGCAAGTTAAAATATAAGAACTTTGTAGATAAATAACTTCAAATTCAAAAACATGCATTTTTATTTATTTATTTATTATTATTTTATAGAAATAATTAAGTACGGCTCTTCATCACTCGAGAAAAACAGGCGTGAACAGAGTGAAAATGCAACGGTATCTTTATTTTACTTTTTAACTTTCATCTAATCTACACTAGGATTTTCTTATAAATAATTTTTTCTTTTTAATTATCTTGACACTTTACTGACTTTTTGTGTGGGTATTTTCACACTGCATGCATTGGTAGATATTTTTTTCTTGACGGTGAAGTCCGAAACAATTTTTATGTGTTTTGAATTCTATAATTATAATGCTTGTTTATAAAGTTTTTTAGACGACTTCATTTAATGCTTTTTACTGCATGAATTTTACAGTAAAAGGCAAATTCTGTAATATCTGAAACAGAATTGCATCGTTGCACACAAATACACTTTTTATGGCATACTCTTTTCGACATTGCTCTTTTACTATTGAAGAATTATGGGAAAACGTATTTGTAGATCTAATAGTCGACGTTTTCTTTTCATGTTTAAAAAAATAAATAGAGAAAAAGAAACTTAGACTATAAAAATAGACAAATGTACCATATCACGTTTGAACATTAGAAGAACTTGAAATAGCGTTCCAAAAAATGCGCGTACAATAAGGGGCAAAAATAAATAAATAAATAAATAAATAAAATAAAATAAATAAATAATAAAAAACTCACTCGGATAACTTATTTTTATTTGAAAAACGTCCAATTTAATCATTCAAAAATAGGGATGAAACGGATAGCGATTTTGCCGGATATCACATATCCGTATCCGGCAAACATTAGTATTTCAAATATTCGCAATAATCATGTCAAAATCATTATCTGACACATCCCTACATTTAAAGTTTAAAACTGGTAATTTTTGAAAGGAAAAAATGAAAATATCCAAGTGCAGCGCTTTTTTTTTTTTTTTTTTTTTTTTTTTTTGGGGGGGGGGGGGGTTAGTGTACAGTAATTCAAAAAGTTATTTATTTATTTGAATTAAAAAAAATAAAATACGTACTATACTTGTTAATTGCATCTTGATCACAGAAGTTTTCAGAACTTTGTCCTCGAAACCATTTTTTTAATTAGATTTTTTTTTTAAATAAAATGTATTTTATTAATAAGAATATGCTTCGTTGCGTTTATTAATTTAAAATGCTCAGAGATGGGTTTATAATATTAATGAAGATGAAGTATGGTTTACTATGAATTAGGCAGCACTTAAAACGTTAAATACATATGTAATTGTAGAAATTAACGGATGAATATGCTACATAACAGTTTAGTAAATTTGAAAAATCCATCTGTAAAGATAAAATGAAATAGCTTAAAACCACACACACATATACGTAAATAGTTTTTACACTGAATTATTAGAAAAATTTAGAATTTGAAGGAAACTTTATTTTAGAAGGAGAACCAATAAATATTTCATATTTAAAGGAGATCATATCAAGTTCTTTCTTGTGGAATCCCTTCCCGCCCTTTCCCCTTAAAAAAAAAAAAACTTAACATGCTCACACACATAGCTCTTCAATTATAAAATGAACATTGCATAAAGTTATTTAATTTTCAATAACACAAAATTTTATTTTAAAAAATGTTGATAGTGACGTCTTTTGTACCGAAATGTGAAAGTTAAAATAATTCAACCGTTTAGAATCAGTTAAATTTCGTTTCTTCGAGCGACAAAAAGATAAATATATGACAAATGTGCCGGGATTTTATTAAATGCTTAATACTTAGTCATAATTTCAGTTTTGTAAAAGTTACTTTAAAAAAGTTATTTTATTGGACCACGCCCAGCAGTAAATACTCTCATGCATAAGGTGAGTTGGAAACACGTTGAATTAGGTTCCATTAAATTGTATTTCAGTCATGCTGAATAATATTTAGAAGTCTGCTACGATATTTTTAACCGATATCACGAGTACAGCACTGAATTGACTTTCCATTCATCTAATAATACTGCTCTGCATGAAAATCGGCCCCAACACCATTTTTGCAAATTCTTATATAAAATGACCTTCTAAATACGAATATGACACTCATTTTGCCCTATCACCCACGGTTTGGGGGGGGGGACGCAGCCCTATTTTTATCACTTTTCAGTAATTTTATAGCTATGATTTCGATTTGTAGAGGGGAAAAGGATTAATTTAAACTTTTCGCTAATTTTATGGCTATAATTTTGATTTGTACAGGAGAAAAGGATTAATTTAACTGGTAAATATCTTCTCGGGGGCTACAGAAGTGAAACATTATAAAACATGAACAGTTGCAGCAAGAGGGAAATTTAGGGGGGGGGGGGGGGATTTGCCACTGAAATTATGAATTGCATTTATTACTTTTTATTAATCAATTATTATTATTATTATTATTATTTATTGCTCATTATATTTTTTTTGTTTTAAAGTGTTAAAATAATTCTTTTCCATTCTCTAAATCCAATTCGTAGCCATAAAATTACCGAACAGAGATAAAAATTGGGGGAGGGGTGGCTTCCTGAGAAAATGGTGGGTGATTGGGCAAAATAGGGTTCATATTCGAATACAGGAGGTCATTTTACATAAAATCAGCATAAATGGTATATATCAGGGCTCGATTTTTTTTTTTTTTTTTTTTTTTTTTTTCAGCGCAGTGTAATTATTTGTAGTTTCTTTAGTTTTTATAATAAAGAAAAAATATTTGTAGATTTTTTAAATTTATGAACATACAATACCTTAGTCCGTCCTTCCCTCTTTTTTCGTGGGAAGTATGTTGGACCATGGGCCATCTTACCCCAAGTAATAATAATAATGAAACATTTTTAGCATGTTTTGTTTTTAATTAGAATAATTAAATAATTATTCTAATTATTTTCCGCGTTTATTCATTTTAAGTTACACATGATTGAAATTAAAAATTGTAAAATTTTGGTTTGTGGTTGTGGGGTTAAGGCCGATTGACTACACTAGGGTCTTAGGCCAATAGGTGGAATGCCTTCCGTGGGGGAGGATTTCTTTATGAAAAGTCCTAGCCCGTATTTACGCTAGTTTCGAAGAAAACTGCAGAAAACCACGAACGGCTAAGAAGACGCGTTCGACCTGGGATCGACCTCGGCATCTCCAAACTTCCAGCTTCGAGAGAAGAACCTCTCGACCACTGGTGGGATCTATGAAACTTTGGAAAAAATATTTGGAATTTTTTCTTAGTATTCAATAAATTTTGCAACAAGTAAGGTTACTACTTTTTTTTCTTTTATACAACTAAAGTTTTTATTATTATTATTATTATTTATTTAATGTTATCTTTAGGTCTTGTTCTTTTCCCTGTTTCTTGAATATTTTTTCTTTAAATAATTTTTTGTAGTTCTTAAATTTCTTCTATTTTTCTGCTTTTTTTAATTCTTCAGTTGAAATATACACACCCAACACAAAAATATTTGTTTAAAAATATCTTACAACAATGTCATTTAAGTGCAGTTATTATTATTAACAATATAACTATTGTTATAATTAAGCGCAATCTCTCCTACCCATGTGCCATGTGCGCAATCACTCCTACTCTATGAGGAGAGATTGTGCAAAATAGCTCTCTAGGTTTTATTACAGGTGTTGCTTTAAATTATAACAGAGCAACAAAATAGCAATGGAAATGTATAGAAGAAGGATCAATTCAAAATTATGCACCAACAGTTTAGCACAAAATTAATATTTGGGTTTTTTATATCGTTTTGTTGAATTGTGCGCAAACTCTCCCAGCTTTACCTTATATTATTTTATCAAGCTTTGGCTTGCAGATCTAAATTTAATGACCAAAAACTCTTGATGAATAAAAACTTTTCAAGCCTAAATATAATTAAGCACGACTCTTCAGTTTATTTTATTTTATTATTATTATTATTATTTAAGATTGCTGCATGAAAACAATCGTGCACCAATGTCTACCTTTAGTACTCTGGAGTTCCTACTCTTTTCCCTTCCTGATGAAGAGTTAAACTTAATTATTTCGACCCGAAACAAATGTTGTATGTTTTCGCAATTTATGCTGTTTGCTTACAAAGCTTTTATTCACCATCATTCAATACCAGCATTTCGGTACATTTTACTATCAAACAAATCTTGACTTAAAAACTAATTTAACGCACTCATCATAACTATGTATAGTTAAGAGCATACTTACATGGCTTGGTAAGCTGTAAACTGCCATGCTGGGTGATGAAGTAGGAGCTGCACTTGAATGTGCTGTTGAATATTGAGGCATGGACATTGCATTGTTCAATCCATATTGACGACTGTCTTCATTCTGATAGCTTTGATTGACACCGTAGCCATATTGCTCTTGCTGAAAATAATAACATCCATTTAATCACAATAACTCTAGAACTTTTAATGCAATACATAGTTAAAAATGAAACTTTAAAAATAACTTATGTAATATATTCCCATCATCTAAAGTAACTAGAATTGACAGAAAAAGAGAATTCGGCATATAACAGCTCGCTATAAACAACTTTCAATATTCCATGAAACATGTATTTTGTGCTATATAACTGAAAATAATTTGTGTGAGATAGTAAAAAGTTTTTATTATTATTATTATTATTATTATTATTATTATTTAAAATGCAAGATTGCTGTAAATGTTGCGCATGATGAAATATATAGAAATTGGTAAAGTTAATATGAAGTTATTTCTCGTAAAATGACGTCTAGTATATAAAGTTTGGAATACATATCAATTTTATAAATTTGAAAATTAGTTTAATATATATATTTTTGTGTTCAGAGATTTGGTGCAAAACGTTTGAACGATGTGATAACGTGGTAGATTTTTTAACAATTAATAAAATTTCCGTACACCCTCCTGGTCTATTTGAAACTTTTTAACTAATAATAATAATAAATACGAGTGTAATTTTAGGAACATTTCGTTTGAAGCTCTTTTATCTTATAATGAAATTCATGCAAACACCGGTGACGGTAAAACGATATATGGTATGTAACATGCAAGAAACACTTGTCGCGGAATTAAAGAAAAGACACAGAAATCGGTTGGTTGGTTGTAGGATTTAAGGCCGATTGACTCCTGATGTGTCCTAGGCCTAGAGGGGGGTCTTTCTAAGGGGTCCTAGCCCGTATTTACGCAAGTTTAGGAGGAAACCACGGAAAACTCCGAACGGCTAGGTCGATGAGCGCGACCTGGGATCGAACCCGGCACCTCCCATCTACCAGCTTTTTGAGCGCAGAACCGCTCGGCCGCTGGTGGGCCGACACAGAAATCGGAGATAAAGACATTAAGAGAAAAGGAAAGGTGTGTGTGTGTGGGGGGGGGGGGGTCATGCTTACAGGATCAAAGATGATGCTTCCTAGGCATCCCGCTATTGAATCTTAAATAGAGCTAATTGACAAATACGCTGAATTAAATAAAATTTATATTTAATTTTTTTTTTCAGTTTTTACAGGCCATTAAACAACTATATTATGTTATTTGATATTTAGTTTTTGTTAATTATTTTTTTGCTAAATACAGGGGAAATACAAACACAAAGCAAAATTTCAGTACATACATATTTGAAAATTTCAGAACAAAATTACTAGTCTACCCATGAAAGCGAGAGCCTATAATTCACTGTGAATGGTCAAAAAGAGTTGGTTTACATAGAAATAGAGAAAAAGATCCAGCTTTTGAATGTGCGTGTATAGTAATCTTGTTTCAGATTGCTTTTGCCTCAAAGCTTGTAGATAGGAAGTGCCGAGTAGCCTGGTAGCGTTCGTCGATCCAGGCATTCAGAGTTTTCCATGGTTTTCTCTGAAACTCTAGTAAATAAGACCCCTTAGAAATAACTTCAACACTTAGAAACATACTGTAAAAGTTACCATATCATGAAAATCGCCAGTTTTTCGAGTGACGCAAGCGGAAGGACAAGCTGATAATTATACTGGTGGAGAGTCATACAAGAAATTGTTCGGTATACACCCTGTATTGACAAAAATCTATACGTATTACAGAAAAACTGGCTTCAGTTTCGGTTTAAGCGCACCAAAAAACAGAGATCTGCAAAAATTATCAAATCAAATTTTACACGTAAACTTGTATTATTTTTGAGATTTTTTTTTTTTTTTTTTGTTACTCAAATTAACGTTTGTGGCAAAATATTTTTGAGATACAACAGATTTTTGAGATTTGATTGAATAATTTGAGTAGTTTAATTGTTAATGTATAGCAAAATAGCTTAAAATTTCTGGAAACTTAGGACAACTTATAAAATTTAAAGACATTTCTTTTCTTTCTTTCTTTTTTCTTTCTTTCTTTTTTTTTTTAAGCTTTCAGGAATATCAAGACATTTATATTACCCTTATAATATTGTAACAAAACACGTCTAATTTTTCCCCTCTTTAGCTGGTTAACTGGTAAGTTTCGCTGACGCGTGGGGTTAATGAATACAGTGAAATCTTTTAAGCTGCGTTCAAACACTGGCAGCAGCAGGGCGACAAGGACGGTCTCTATTCAAATCCCTTTGGTGTGTGATTTGAGTCGTCGCGAAGCTGGAAGACAGTTTTCTCCTCTGACAAACCTCCCACTACGATAATTGCATGGGGAACTTGGGTCTCCTTTGTAAAAGAGCAATAAAAAGTAATGTCCTACATTGTAAACATGTTCAACATTTCAAGGGTCACTTTCGGACAATGTACAATTTATGACTTTGTCGCTCTGCATCGTTGCTAGTGTTTGAACGCAGCTTAAAAGTCCACCTTCGATGGCCATCTCTCTTGGCCTGGGCCAGTTTTTTCTGGCTCAACCCCCCCCCCTTCCCCTTTCATAGGACTCTAATACTATTTCCATGAAACGACTATGAACCGTTGTGGTGTGAACCTCTCTTAGGGGATCACATTTTGCGGGTACAGAAGATTTAATTTTCCGTCTTTTATTCACTGTTATTACTGAGGTTAACTCTATGTGCATTATAATAATTCATGTGTAGAGAAAATAAATGATATGGCTTCATATTTGTGAATGTGCGTACTTAGAGATAAAGGTTTAAGCCTTTAAGCTTGGAAATGTGAAGTTTGTGTCATGTCATTATTTAACAAATGAATTAAAAACCTGAGCTTTTAAATGAGATTAGTTGATTTTGAGGCAAACCTAGTTACGATTAAAAACTGAAAATTAAAATTGATTTTTATTTTTTTGCCATGAAACTTCAGTAGAAATTTATATACTAATAGAGACTTCATCTCTGCTCAAAAATTATGTTAAGCTGAACAATTTGTTCAGCTTGTTTGTTGGTATATAAAATAATACTTGGAAAACAAAATTTTTGAAAAAACTCCCAAAATTCAAACAAGCTAAAGTTACTGATCATTAGAAAGCTATATAAGAGAAATAATATAAATTTGAATAATTATAACCATTTAGTTTTTAGACCTTCTGAACGCCATCTATTCAAAGCACTCTAAAGCTATATTTCACTCTATGCCACGGTGAAAGGCCTTATTACAGAGCTTTTACTGTATATTTAAAGTGAAAAATAATAACTCTCAGCATAACAGTCATTTTGCAATGTAAGAAAATAAAGTTAATGTGCTGTATTATTCTAGCACTAAACTTTTATCCGACATAATAATTCAGATTAAAATGAATGCAACCAAGCAATATCCCCCCCCCTTCTTTAAAATGGAAATTTAATTCAATATTTACTACTTTACACCAAAAATGTATATCGCACACTGAAATATTTTTTACAAAAGTTAGAGTACATAGTGCCGAAAAATTTTACATGTGGCGAAATCCGGTTTTGGGGATAAGGAGAGGGAATAAAATACGGCCGGGGCGCTAAAATAAAATAAAACAAATAAAATAAATAAAAAGCGGAAAGTGCACTAGAAACTGGTTATATGCTGAAAGATACTCAACCAAGATGCTTTAATAAATAATACTGCTTTTTTTTTGGGGGGGGGGGGGATCTAATATGAATTTTATTTATAAAGAAAAGATACATTTAATAAAAAAAATAATAATAATACTAAAATATCGAAAATGAAACGGCATCCATTTTTTCAGACACGTGTTCCACTCTAATATAAAACTTTCTACACTCACCACCTTATCCAACCATTCCAGTTCATCGGACGAGAAGTCTTTTAAAACAATATCCAACAACTTCATGTTAGGATCTGTTACATCCACCTGCCCATTAACCATGTTATTATTTAGTTGCTCTATTTTCAACACTTAAAGAAAAACGACTGCACGAATAATGATCAGAAAACTTATGATCTTTTGGAGTGTAGTAGTGAACAGCAGGTGGTATAAAACCCATCATTTTTATCTAGGCCTTTTTATCGACTTTTGGAAGTTAATTTCTTATCGCCAAATTGTAGTCGAAAAACTGCGGTATTTTCAAAACGCAAACAAAATACGCGTGTATGTGGTATATTAACAAGATCGTACATCTAATGCGTAACTGATAGACAGATCCTTCTAAACAAGCTTTAAGGATAGTACTTTCATTGATAAACCTATGCGGTAAGATAACTGAAACGGATAAATAACTTAATCTACAGTACAGATTTAGGTAAGTTTTTTTTTTTTTTTCTTTAAATATTCAGAGATTCAATAGATCATGTTAACTTAGGACTATCTTACCAATATTGTTTTAAGAGTAATGTCCTCGGGAGGTCTTTTGAAGGAAAAGTGGCCCTTTCATTCACATGTATGGCACAGAGGTTATCAATTTTTTTAAAATCAGGGTGCACTTAAAATTAAAAAAAAAAAAAAAAAAGTGTAGGCGCACTTTATACAAAATTCTGAGAAATAAGTTACAGCAAAGCTGCCAACATTTCTAATTTCTAAAATCACCAGGATTTTTAAAAAGGAATCTGTTACATATATTTTCGACGATTAAATAAATTCAAAATATTTATAAAAAATTTCTGGTATGAAGTCACCGTTAAAAAAAAAACGGGAAAGTTGGCATCTATGTTATAACAATTAAGTTAAATTTTTGAAAGGCAAACTCATTTCCTCGTTTATATGCCAATACATAGATCTATTATTATTTAATTGAGATGAGGGCGGGAAAATCCTAATTGACATACATGTGATGTTAAAAATAACTTTCATTATACTTTATGAACACGCTGTGATTTTACTTTCTTTAATGAAGTATTATCATAAATTAAATAATAATAATGTATGTTAGGTATTTACATAAAAATAAATTCAAAATATATGATTTAATTGTTTCATTACCCTTTCTCTCTCTCTCTCTCTCTCTTTTTTTTTTTTTTTTTTTTTTTTGCGTTTGTTCTCTTGTTCTCCGTTTTTTGTTGTGTTCTTCCTCTGTTTGGTTTTGCTGCCAGCTTCCTACTTGTTGGCTGTGTTGCTCCCTCCCCTTTGGGTTTTGTCCCCGCTTTCAGTCTTGTTTTTGCCGCCAAGGCAGTAGCACGCGTTTGCACCTGAGGAAGAAAGGCCACGTCCTTTCGAAACCGGTAGTATTTTCATTAGTTTTATGGTGTGTGAAGAAATTTTAAGTGATACTTCACTTAATTTGACCGGCGCAGTCTAACCCCATGTTATTTTATGGACAAATAGGCTTTATAAAATGCTCATTAGCTAAAGTATATATTTAAATTCTATTTTCACATTTAGAAAATTCACAACCGTTAAAATGTTTCTCATTTTCAAATTATTATTATTATTTAAAGATAAAAAAAAAAAAAAAAAAAAAAAACTATTTACGCTATTTTTGGTGAATGCAAAGTTGGCAGCACAATTTTATAAAAGCATACGCACGTATATGGAGTTAATTTATGATTAAAATATTTATATATATTGTCTAAATAGTAAAAGCTTATTAAGTCCAATGCTATGTAGGCATCTTAGTGAAAATATTTTCAATAATGCGTTAACATTAGTTCAACACGCGATGAAAAAGTATGAAGGTTGTTATGTACTTATGAAATTTTAACAGTAACAGTGCTATTATACAAAAAGAGCCCAGTAATTCCCTCTAAAAAGTAAAATAAAAATGAGTTTTTTTTTTTTTTTCTTTAATAATAATAATAGAGACGGTTACTTTGTACAATCAAAAGCATATATTTAATATCCACCTTTAATAAATTACCAAAAAAAAAAAAAAAAGAATTTGTATATCTAATTTCCATATTTTATTTCTATGTTAAAAAAAGAAAAGGTAGAAATTATAATAAGATTTTATTTTTATTTTTTTATTTTTTATATAGTCATTATGTGATTTTCTTAATGAAGAATTGAGAGGTTGAGAAAGAATGACTCATACAACAAGTGATTAATTAGGCAGCATCTTGGTATTGTTCCAAACCGCCTATTAATGATTCATAAGAAATGTACGTTATCAGAAGAGAATAAATTTATTTTGATCTCGTAGCTGGTCACAGTGTCAATCCATGAACTGCATGACATTTGTTCTGTGAACATCACGACAACTGTTAATTGCTTGTATGAATTATTTACTGCATTTAAAAAGAATTATGTATGTTTCTATAAATTACATTGTGATCATAAAATAAGTGGCCTTAATAAGTTTGATCTAGCTTAAGTTTCACACAAGACAACTGCTATAAAACTTGAATGTATGTAAAATAAGGTCATAAATCGATTACTACCACTAACTAGGTACTACTATTAGCAAATAAAGAGAGGAAGATACAAAATATTTACCATACTGTAAATTCATAAATTTATTTACCATATAAATCTTACAGTTGATTATATAAAATAGGAAGTTCACATAGAGCTGAAAACAAATATATGCGAGTATCATTTTAGAAATTTAAAACTGAAATTTTTAAGGTACTCGCCGATAAATCTGTGTATATAAAATCGTTTGTTCTGTCTGAGTGAGAGAGTGAGTTAGTGACTCATCTTCGCTCAGCACAAACCTCTTTACTTAGAAGCACAAAACTTGGTAAAAATATTCCCTCTTGGGGGGGGGGGGCATGTTTTCTCAAAAAGCTTTATATCTCTAAGAAAAAAACATATCTGTAAAATTTTTACTTTAAAATATAGCTAATACAAATACTTAATAATCAATTTTTGGAATTTTAGAAATTCACCCCCCCCCCCCCCCAAAGGGGAGGAGGGGGCAAAACGTGATTTCTCAAAAAGCTTTATATCTCAAAGAAAAAAACAGATATCTGTAAAATTTTTACTTTAAAATATAGCTAAAACAAATACTTAAAAATCAATTTCTGGAATTTTAGAAATTCGACCCCCGAAGGAGAGGAGGGAGCAAAACGTGATTTCACACAATTCTTTATATCTCAAAAAAAAAAAAAAAAAAAAAAAAAAAAACCAGATATACGCGTGATTTTTGTTTTAAAGTATAGCTAACACAAATACCTAAAAAACAATTTCTGGAATTTTAGAAATTCGATTCCCAAGAGGGGAGGGGGGGGAAACATGATTTCACATGCGTAACACGTGATTTCAAATTACCCTTTATAACTAAAAAATAAATAAATAAATAAATAAATATCCCTACAATTTTTACTTTAAAATATAAGAAACACAAATACCAAAAAACAATTTTTTGAATTTTAGGTATTCGGCCCCCAAGGGGCGGGGGTTGGGGACGCTAAACGTGTTTTCACATGAGTCAAAAAGTGATTTCACATAATACTCCATATCTCAAAGAAACAAACAGATATCCGTATGATTTTAGCTTTTAAATATAGCAAACACAAACACCTAAAAACTAATTTTTGGAATTTTAAAAATTCGGCGCCCAAGGGGGAAAGGAGCAAAACGTGATTTCACATTAACTTTCATCTATACATATAAAAAAAAGTACATCTACCAATGAGTCAACTCTGCTGTGGTGATTCTGTGTGGGACTGGGTCAGGAATTTTGGTGTGAAGTTTGGTTTTAGAGACCTAAGACACATTAATTAAAACGGGGTTTTAGAAAATTCCCCCTTTACCACTAGCGGGGGGAGGGGCGGACGGCAAAAACACGTTTGAGAGCATAACTCGGCTCCAAATTGCTTTATGGTGAAGAAATTGCGCACGGGGAAACTAGACTCAAATGGAAAAAAAAAAAAAAAAAGTCTAATTTCAAATTTTTGATTAAAAAGAAAAAACTTCCTTTTTTTTATTTTTTTAGGGGGTGGGGGTGGGGGGGGGGGTATTTGCAATATCCGGATTTTGTAGCAGAACTCTTCCAAAAAGGGCACATAGAAGTTGAAATTGGCTGTCTCTCTTCTGCAGTGTATTTCCAAAAAACGATTTAAGATGTTTTGTAATTTTCGTTTTTATTTATTTTTTTATTTATTTTGTAACTCCATTTAAATGTATCTCAGGAAAGCAATTTTTTGTTATGTGGGTGTGCTATGTCTACCCGACACGCACTATAAATTGATTTTGCGAAATAACCTCCTTTCCCACTTTGGGGTGGGGCAAAAAACACGTTTCCAATAATAATTCTGCTCTAAATTATCTCAGGGATGTGGCTTTTTGATATGTGGATTGGTTATGTGTACCCAACAAACCCTATAAGGAAATTTTGTAATTTTTCTCCCCTTTGAAAGGGGGGGGGGGAGAAAGACTAATGTTTCTAGCGAATTTCAATTGATCTCTATTTTTATTTATTTATTTATTTTTTTATGAGACTTTTATAAGTTATAATATAATTTTGAGAATTAATTTAAATATAGGGACCAGCGAAGCGAGCAACGCATGCTTGTCCTTTATACATAACTCGCCAGTTTTATCAAATTTATCGGCTTATTTTTAAAATAAAAATTTTCATTTTTGAATTTTTTAAAGAAACTTACTTTAATTGTCCGTTTTAAAATCGCCGATTTTTAATTGTTCGTTTCAGTATCGCTTATTATTTCGTGTATAGTCGACTTTTGTGTGAAAATATGGACATATATTAAATACACGTGAAGTCAGTTACCTCCAACATTTCCTCAGCATCAAAATGTCTCAATTTTTTGAATTAAATTAATTTTTCTAATTAAACGTTCACTTAACAGTGAAAACAAAAATATTAGTGAAACATTATGGTTAAGAAATTTAACCATAAAATTAACATTTAAGTAATATCCCTGTTTCTCAATATTGATTTCACATTGCAAAAAATATTTTCAGTGTAGAACAAGTGCAATATTGGTGCAATATTTTGTCAATGTTGATCTGCTACTAAGGAATATACATATAAAATTAGCTGTTACTATGCTAAATTTTTTGTATCATCCAATTTTGCAGCGATCAGCTAAAGTAACTATTTTAACGAACTGAATTAACGATTTGCATTGATAGTTTTATCTTTATCATATCAGTTTTAACATTCGGACATAAGTAAGGGGGGAAATTTCTTAAATATGTTATTTGTTAACAAAAATCATCTTTTATCCACACACAATCATGATAATAATGCCTTTTTAAAGGATATAGATCCGAATTTAATATTTTATTCTTTATAACGGAAATCTTGAAAAGATTGGTATTAGCATAGCTGCCAACATTAAAATTCCGTAGTATTGTTAGTACCTGCCTTTTTTTTTTTTTTTTTTTAGAAAATTTTTCTTTTTATTTAATCGTAATTAAATTCGGAGAGAATTCCTCTAAAAATTAAGTGGTGTGGAAAAAGGGGCGGGTGCTATCCATACTACGGAATATTAATTAGAATGTTAGCATCTATGTAATAGATATACACTGATGAGGAGGAATATGCAGAATGGAATCTGCAAGTTCTGTTTTTGTTTATAGAAAACTATATATATATATATATATGTATATGTGTGTGTGTGTGTATAAAATAATTCCTTATTACAATGATCAAACACCAGGAATGAAGACGTGAATTGATAAATATATATATATGTATGCATATAAATATATTTCCCCAATACTCTTTTAATTTTTTTTTTTTTTAACTCTTTTAATGATTTTATGCAGAAAATTTTATCTCCATATCTACTTACTATAAAGCAAAAACTGTGTATTCAAACAAACTGAACAATTCAGTTCCAGGTTTCACCATTCTTGAAAGAATATCCACCATTTTTAATAAAAACAGCCTTAAAAAAAAAAAAAAAAAAAAAAAAAAAAAAAAAACGTAAATGTTGCGTTTTTTTTTAAAAGAACTCTCAAAATTGTTGCCTTTTTGTGTGAACACTATACATATCAAGTTATTAGTTTTAAAAATATTAACTTACAATTGTTAACAGCTGAAGAAAGAAAGATAAGCGGTTTTTTATCTTAAAATAACAAGTGTAAAGTTAAAGAATAATGAATAACTTATGAATTCATCACTCATAGCATAAGAATTGTTATGCTGCATTCCACCTTACGGGTAATAAAGGATAACTTAGCGCCAAATATACGAGCTATATATATATATATATATATATATATATATATATATTTTAAATCAAGAGTAAGATAATTAGAAAATATAATTAAATGGAATAACCCAAATATTACTTTTATTTTTCATTAACAATTCTGCATAAAATTCGAATTTGAGTATGAATAATTAGTTTTTAACTGATTTTTAGCTAATTCTAAAATTGAAATTTTTCGATAAAAAAAAAAAAAAAAAAAAAGAAAAGAAACTTGTTATGATAAAAAATAATACAAGAAGAAATAAATAAAAATAAAACTTGTTAAAATAAATTTCAACTTTTTCTATCCATCTTTCTTTTTTTTTTCAATGTTTAGTATGTCGTAAAATAACAGATAAATTATTCATAAATTTTAGAGAGGCCTATTCTTAAAGGAATGGCGGATACAAAACTATTTTTTTTTTTTTTTTAATTAAAAAATTAAAAATTGTTGAATACATGCGCATTTAAATATAATAATATTAAGTATATTAAAATTTCCTTAAACTATTTCAGTTGGAAAAAAAAAAAAAAAAAAAAAAAGACGGTAGGTGATTTTAAATATACTCCTGATTTGTTATTTTCAGACTAAAAAAAAAAAATATATATATATATATATATATATATATATATATATATATATATATAAAGTCATAAGCATTCAAATATACCTGTCAATAATTTGTCTTAATTTAGACGTGTGTGTATCGAAACTGGAATTTAGATAGTCGAGTTTATAGATTATACATCGAAAACATTTTGTATTGGTGCTTTGAATTAAGGACGATTGTGTACACTTGAAACCTAGGGGTTGGGTGGGATGGGTATTTTTCTAGGGGGCCCATAATCACGCGAGCTTCAGAGATAACCACGGAAAACTCCAAAGATTAGATCGACACACGTGACCTGGGATAGAACCCACACTTTCCGTCAATTCAGCAGAATTTCTCGGCTACTGGCGGTGCATGTCGAGAACGAAGTACTATATCCAAATCAGAAAACTTCAAAGATTTCCAATAACAATAGGTTATAAACATTAAACGATGACAATTGCGCAATAAAGATTTTCAATATGAAATACTATTTAAAATTATGTCATATAATCTTACTTTTTATTAATTAAAAAATATTAATGATAACTGCACTCAGTTGCGCAAATGAAATCTTCGTTTAAGAAGAATTTTCTAACATTATTTCATATAATCTTACTTTTTATTAATTAAAAAAAATTAATGATAACTGCACTCAGTTGCGCAGATGAAATCTTCGTTTAAAAAGAATTTTTTAACATTATTTCATTATAAAAGATTTCATTTATTTTCGAAAATTTAAATAAAAACTATCTTTATTATAGATAAATAAACTAATTCAAACTACAGTTATTAATAAATAAATAAATAAATAAAAATGTTTAAAACTGAGATTGTAAAAAATTGATTCGAACATTTACAATCAGAAAACAATCGGGTTTTTTATGTTACAGTTAATGCCAAATAACTAGATGCGGGTGATAAGGGATCCTAAACTGTAATCACGCGAGTTTCGGAACCATGGAAAACTCCGAACGGCTAGGCCGACGAACGTGATCTGGGTTCGATCCCGGTACCTCTCATCTACTAGCTTTGAGAGCAGAACCTCTTGGCCACAGGTGGAACTGGAAAGTAACCGGGATAATAAATTTGTTAAGAAATCAAGATTTTCTGATTAATAAATATAATAATAATTAAAAAATATATATCCAATTTTTTTAAAAAGGTAAAAATATATATATATATATTATATAAAATTTCTAGCATAAAAATTAAATGAAAATGAATTCAAGATTTAATTGCACGGTTATGATACATGACTGTATCTAGATGAGCACTACAAATAATAAACGCAATGGAAAATAAAAGTGTGCAAATTTTGATTGTAACTGGAAATCAATGAGAATAAGCTTTATTGGCCCCATGATGGGATTCAGAGTCATAATTGTAAGTTCATTCGAAACTAAACAAGGTCAACTGCCCTTCAATTAAACCCATACACACCGTTACAACCAACACCACGGAAGTAAGAATACGAATACGCATTACGTCTATGCGGGGTATACCCGATGCCACTCAGCGTAGCGTATCCACCCGGACGGACAGACAGGCAGCGCGAGGCGTGTGAAAGTGTCGGTCCCGTACTGACCTTGAACCCAGGCGTGGGAAAAAGGATGTCTAGCGGCAGAAAATGAATTGGGGCTCGCTTCGCGCTGGGTCTACTACGTAGGGAGAGATGGCAGGGATTACGACTTTAGGATTGGTTTTGACAAGAGGATAAGGGCCGGAGCTGTTCATTTAAATGCAGCGATGCTTGTTCGGTGTAATCATTCGAGCTTATTTTGTAGTTACTTAGTTGAAAAAATGTTTGTTTTCTTTCGCTAGCGTTTCATCGGCTTCACTTTCACTCACGATCGAGTTTCTTTTGCACTTTTTTGGATATTTGATGTGCTTGACTAATAAGTGTTTCTTTCTTTCTTTTTTATGTTAATTGTTCCGTAAAGAAGATAATGGAAATATTTAAAAGATGTTTTAAAAAATTGCCGCCTTATTCTTCCAAAATAATTTATTGATATTAACCACGTGAATACTTCAAATCCAATAATAAATATTTTGTAGCTACTTAGCTGCAGCTGAACAAACAAATGTTTGTTTTCCTTCACTAGCGTTTCTTTGGCTTCACTTTCACTCATGATAAAGTTTATTTTACTCCTTTTTGGATACGTAATGTGGTTGACTAATAGTTTTTCTTTCTTTCTTTCTTTTTTTTTTTTTTTAATTGTTTAGCAAAGTGGATATGAAATAGCAAAGAAGATAATAGAAATAATCAAAATATATATTTTAAGATTTTGCCGCACTTAATCTTTCAAAATAAGTCACCGATTTATTGATACAAATCAAAATAGTGAACTAAATGTAATTGTCGAGAATTTGTTTACAGTCTTTTTGAATTCATAAAATTAAACTCTTTTTAAAAATATAATTTTTAATTGATAGTTTCTTTTTCTATCTTTTTTTTTTTTTCCTGGAACTGTTTCCAGACTTAGAAAAATAAACAAATAAACTTCATTTCTGAAAATAGTTTATCTATGTTGTTTTATGTTAGGGTTAAAGCCAATTGACAGCGGTAGGGTATCAGTGCGTATCTTCGTAAGTTTCGAAGAAAACCCCGGAAAATTCTGAACAGCTCGGTCCACGAGTGCAACTTGGGAGAAGTTTATTTATAAATTTGCGCTATAATGGGTTTACTTTATTCAAATAAACAACGTGAATATTAAATCTATATAATATATCGATTTATTTATTTATTTTATGTGAGATAGTTGGCTAATTTTTATTTTCCCTTTTTATTTGTTTAGTCGTAGACAGGATGGTGAAAATATTTAAAAGATATATCTTAAGATTTTTGCCGTCTAAATCGAGCAAAAAATTTATTACTTTATTATTGTATATCAATGTTAATTTTTTTTTTTTTTTTTTTTTTGGTAATCCCCCTCTCCCCCACCCCAACATACTACATAAATGGGGAACTTACGTAGTCATGAAAAATTTCGACCTCAATTTTTCTTTCCTTTCCTTTATTTTATTTATTTATTTATTATTATTATTATTATTTACACGTTTTGAGGTGTGAAGATTGCGGAAATAAAATTAATATGGTGTCCGTCTGTAGGGTATTTGTTTGTTAGTGTCTTTGTTAATCTGTGTAAACGATATCTCAAGAATAAACGATCGTAAAATGTTCAGACCGGTTTTAAAATATCACTTATGACTTTTGCAAGAGCCCTACTGATTTGCAACATTCTAATTTAAAAACTTAGTAAATTATTTGAAATTTACATTTTTTTTTTTTTTTCAATATGGGCGAATAGGGCAAAAATTTTCTTAAACGTGCATGGAAAAGAATGTTTTTTTTTTTTTTTTTTATCGTAAGGATGCCCAGACTACCTTTTAAATAACAGTTATGACGAACGTCTTAACATGGCAGAATAGGGCAAAATTTAGTATAATGTCCATTTTGAGAGATGTTTGTACTGTAAAGATGTCAGATTAATATTCGTGTTTCTTTTTTACTTATTTTGGTCCCAGGGGATTGTTTATTTGTAAAAGATAATAGAAATATTTAAAAGCTATATTTTAAGATTTTGCAACCTTAATCTTACAAAATAATTTACTGATTTATTGCTAGAAATCAATGTACTGAATTAAATGTAATTATTTAGAACTGGATTATAAAATCTTTTGAGTCAGAAATTTAAATATAATTTAAATTAACTTTTTATTTTAATTTGTTTAATTTTAATCCCTCCCTACATAATTCTAAAACAGTTGTTTTTCCTTTCTTATAGAAACTTGTGAATAAATAAATAAAGATCATTTTTCAAAATAGCCCAGTTGTGAAAAATTGTACGTATGTAGGAGTACCCCCCCCCCCTCCTTGGGAAGTGTAAATTTTAAATATAGGTATATTTTAAAAGATTTCGTTAATACCTTTAAAACGAATGCTTAAACCATAGATCTATGATAATATAAAACAAATTTATCTTTTTTTTTTTTTTTTTTTTTTTTTTTTTTAACCAAATAATAATCTTCAGATATCGGTATCAAATCGACTTTCATTGCACATTTAAGTGCTGTACTTCCCTGAGATGAAGATCGTCTAGACTCATTGTGGAAAATAATTTTAATAAATAATTTGTACTGGGTGAATTTTCGATAGAATAATATAGAAAAAAAGTCTTGTGATAGCCATAACATACTGGTTTCTCCGTGACCTAAAATGCTTTTCCACTCTTTTTCGCGAACTATAACCTTTTCAGTACACATTTTATGATATTCGATGAACTAAAACTGGATTTTGAAATTGAAATCTTGGAAACAGTAAGGGAATTTGATATTTCATACAAGTGAAAAAATAAATAAATAAATAAACAGCAAATGATTGCGATGAAGATGAAAATTCAAATGACCATAATGATGAAATCAACAAACCTTATATTAATATATTAAATTCTTTTGAAACAATTGGACTTTGATTTCTGTTTACTGAAAACACCCCTTTGCGAAGTTGCATTTTATGAAAGAGAGAGAGAGAGAAATTACTTTTTAAGCAAAGGTGTGGGTGTTGGTGTTTGGTATTAAAACCGACAAACTACACGAAGGTCCTAGGCCTAGATAAAGTTCTCTCCGTAAAGGGTTTTTCTAAAGGCTCCTAGTCCGTATTTACGCGAGTTTCGGAGAAAACCAAGGAAAATACAGAAAGACTAGGCCGACACACACTACCGCGGATCAAACCCGGTACCTCTCGGCCGCTGGTGAGCTCTTTTAAACAAAGGGTTCGACTAAAATTAACAGACTTTTTCGGTAATTAAAATAAAGGTCGTATATGATTCGTAAAATTATCCCACTATAATGAATATGGTAATATAAAAACATTGAAAGAATGTAATGTCATATACACTGTAATTTTAAAATTAATATATATTGCGTATTTAAATTATTGTATTAATGTATTTCTGGATTGTAAAATGGTTAATTTGTTACAATTAATCCATTAAAATAACAAACTATTATATAATAAGTTATATTTATTTATAATAATTTATATCATAATTACTATTACGATATAATTTATAAAAATAGTACATTATAATAAATTCTCTTTTACGTAATATTTAGTGCTTATGGATTTGTCTTTAATCTTTATTTAGTTCAAAATATTATAAAAAGTTAATAGCTATTATCAAATTTTCGATATAACGAACATTTTTATTAGATTTAACGCAGGTCTGTCCTCCGTGGGGGTGTTTTCGGGGTCCTAGCCCGTATTCACACGATATTCGGAGAAAACCACGGATAACTCAGAACGGCTAGGTAGACTCCCATCTACCAGCTTTGAGCGCAGTAACGCTCGGCCACTGATGGGGTTAGATTTAGCAACTTCATGTAGTAATTCGACTCTATCGAAAATACGCGATTGAAAATGTTTTTTATATATTATCATAACAATAAGAATGAAAAATAAACAGATAAATAATTTGCCACAACAACCCACAAAATCCAATTTGGTAACAAGTTAACTTGATTATTATTATTTATTATTATTATTATTATTTTTTAATTTATTTATATTTACAAAGACATTTAAAAATTTTTATTTATTTCATTTTTAGACATTTTTAAAAAAATTGATAAGATTTTGAAAAAAATCCTTTAAAAACTATTTTTTTTTTTTTCAAATGAATAAAAAAGTTAAACAGATAAAACAACGGAATTAAAATAGTTTGTATTTGTTCATATGACAAAAAAAAAAAAAAAAAAAAACTTAATTTACCCAGGTTTATATTTGCGCTTTATATAAATATACAGGGTTTCCCCAAAAGGTTCAAACACGTTTTATTTCTTTACCGGTTACAGATAAATAAACAATGTAAATTGAAAAAACGTCCAAATTAAGGTAGGAAAAACGACTACATTAAGAAAAAAAATCCTTCCAATAATTTTTAAAAAGTTACATTTTTTAAATTTTTATACAGTCCCTCTACGCAAATTTTGTCAATTACGAAATTTTTATTTTTCATCCAACAAGACCATTAGAAAAAACCGCATAACTATATCCTTAAAACCAACCAAATTATGATACAGAAAATAAAACTGACTTATGCCATTTTTCCGTATCATTTAAAAGGCTGCCTTCTCATTCAAAATAGGGATCATTTACAAACTGATAACGAAAATGTTTAGATCAAAAACAGAATGTGTCGAAAAATTCTCAAATGCATTTAAATTAATCCTTAGAATTTTAAAATTGTTTCGAATTTAGCATTTTGTTTAATAACGACTTTGAAACATTTTACATTTCTATTTTGATGTATGGTCCCTATAACCAGAGTTCAGTTTTCAATTAAGTATAATTCATTCAGTTTTAAAGATACAAGAATGCGGTTTTTTGCAATGATGTTGTTGCATTGAAAATACAAACTTTCTAATTGATCAAATTTGTCTAGAGGGGGTCATATAAAAAATTAAAAAATGTAATTTTTTGAAAATTAACAGGAAGGTAGTGTTATTAGCGTAGTTTTATTTCCTATCTTATTTTGTACACTTTTGCAATTTACATTACCCTCTCATCTCTAACAGGTAAAGAATTAAACCACGTTTCAATCTTTTTAGGACACCCTGTATACATATTATTAATCGTAGTAAAAGCCAAGCAACATATATAATATCAATGAAACCACACAGACCAATAAGAATGAAATTACAACAAATTTAAATAACCTGTGGAGACTAATTGTGATTTATTGAAACATTTATTTTTGATTGATTTATTTATTTTTAATTTAACTTCAATCTAAACATAATTTTTTCCCTAGATTCTTTGTTGCTATTTTAACTCAAATCAAAAGATACAAACAAGCAGTGAGAAAAAAAAAAAAAAAAAAAAAAAAAAGACAGTATTTTAAACAAAAATATTTTCAATTAGGAAAAGTTCAGAACGGTGAAAAAATCTCATCAGGGGCGACCTTTTCACCGTTGAGCACCAATGCGCTATTTCGTTCGTTAGCAGCTATAATAGAAAATTGCTAACGGGCACCCTTATCGTACAAGAAATTAATTGAAGTTAAAAATGAAGAATAAAGTGGAATAAACTATTTAGTTCAAGAAATCAGAGATTCAAGCAGAAAACAACCATAAAAAACAAACATTACTTCACAGGA